>CM065698.1:42536631-42556631 GCA_017654935.2 Phymorhynchus buccinoides | reverse complement strand
GTGTGTGTGTGTGTGTGTGTGAGTGCGTGCGTGCGTGTGTGTGTGTGTGTGTGTGTGTGTGTGTGTGTGTGTGTGTGTGTGAGAGTGTGTCTCTGTATGTGTGTGTGTGTGTCTGTTTGTGTGTGTGTGTTAGTTAATGATTAAAGAGAGAGAGAGAGAGAGCGAGGGGGGTGGGTTCTTTGTTGATTCCGAACACCAGACCTGAACCCTCAAGTACAATTAATTAAGAGCCTCTCATCCTTCCTTCTTTTCTTTAGCTGGTCAGTGTGTTGCTGTTGAGTGAAGTGATATCCTTTGTTCCTGATTTGATCCTAGTAGGATGGAAGTTCAGTTTAACGTCGCGTATCGGCTTTCGCCATGTACGACGGGCTGAACAAACCAACCAGGGTATAAACAAACATTTATGTTCCTGCATCACTGTCTTAGCCAAAAGGCCGAGAAGCGATCAGAATATTTGATCCTAGTAGACTGAGCTTAAGGCCTACATAATAAGTCTCTGTAGGGATGACCGTGACGTCACAACGTAGCGCAAAATGGCGGCCTTCTCGGACAATCTTCATTGCGGTTCTTTTCAACATTGTTTTAACTAAAATCGATTTTCTATTTATGGATACAGGCCTATTTATTCATAATCTTTCGATAGAGATCAGGTCGCATATTTTTCTTGATGTCCCCTAATTTAAGCCTTTACCTGGAAGGTGACGAAGGCGTCATTCTGCTCGTGGGCGATGATGATCATGTAGAAGAAGACGATGAGGATGAAGAGGAGCACCAGCACCACCACGGCCCACCAGGCCCCTTCCTTCAGGTGCTGGTAGCCCAGGATCACCATGGCGCTGAAGGCGGCCAGCAGCAGGCCCAGACCCACCACCGCCCAGACCACCCCGTTCCCGGGATCGAAACGTTTCAACACCGGGAATTCCCGCAAGCTTTGCCGGAGTTTCCCGATGTCGTCGTGACTCTTGGACTTCTTAACAATGGCGGACTTCTCGGTGGTCTGCCGCTGTGGAGAATCACCCGACAGCGTTTCAGACTCCGGGGCGTCTTCGGGCTTCAGCTGGAACTGGCACTTGTCGACGGGGAGGTAGCGGATGATGATTATGCTGGCGGCGACGATCGTGTAAGCGGCGAGAGTTCCGATGGACATGAACTCCACGAGGGTGTCGATTTCGAAGATGAGCGCCATGATGGAGGACAGGAAGCCGAAGATGAGGATGGAGTAGACGGGGGTTTGGGTCTTCGGGTGGACGGTGGCCAGGAACCGAAAGAGCAGCCCGTCTTCCGCCATGGCGTACACCGATCTGGAAAAGGAAGGACGAGAAGGGATTGGTGCGGGGTACGTGGCACGGATGGATTGTGCTGTTAATAAGAGGGTGGTGGTGGGGGGGGGGGGGGGGGGGGGGTTGTTCAATGTTATGTGTGCTATTTTTCTCCGCCCTTCAAATGTGGCCAAGGCCTTTTGAATAAACCATTCGCATTCTATCTCTCTCTGCCTGTCTCTATATGCATGTATCTATCGGTCTCTTCTCTGTATCTCTCTGTCTCTGCCCCCTTGTATGTATGTATGTATGTATGTATGTATGTATGTATGTATGTATGTATGTATGTATGCACGTATATAAGTTTGTATGTATGTTTGTATGTATTTGATTTGGCTATCTTATTCATTTATTTATATGCTTATGAATTGTATGTTTCTATACTATTTACTTTATTGTATCATTTCTTGATTGATTTATCGAGTTGTTTCCGCGTGTTCTTGTATGCCGGTATGCTGTTATTTATCTATTCACTTTATTATTATTGCTTTTTTTATCTGGCCCAACCCCCCTGTTCCCATTTGACACGGGCACATGGCCTAGATCAAAAAACCCATTTTCAAGTCTCAAGTTTCAAGTTTCTGTCTCTGCCCCCCCCCCCCCTCTCTCTCTCTTCTGTCTCTCTCTCTCTCTCTCTCTCTCTCTCTCTCTCTCTCTCTCTCCCCCCCCACCCCTCTCTCACCCACCACACTCACCTGGGCAAGCTGTAAGCGGCCCCCAGCAGGCTGCACGTCATGCCGAGCAGCGTGCCCCCAGCCACCAGGTACTTGGCCCACTGCAGGCCCACGGAGGCGAAGGCGTCGGGGAAAGCCGCGGCCATGTTGACCTGATCGTAGGGCAGCATTAGGGTCAAGGCCGAAGTGCCCAGCATGTAGAGCACGGTGACCACGGCCAGGGCTATCAAGGTGGCCACGGGCACGGACTTGGCCGGGTCCTTGGCCTCCTCGCTGGACACCGCGATGCCTTCGAAGCCGATGAAGGCGAAGAAGCAGGAGGCTGCGCCGGCCAGGGAGCCTTCGAAGCCGAATGGGAAGAACCCGCCGTATTTGCTGTTTTTTGCGGGGGGGGGGGGAGAGAGAGAGATGAGAAGGAGGAGGAGGAGGAGGAGGAGGAAGGGGAGAAGAAGAAGAAGGAGGAGGAGGAAGAGAAGGAGGAGGAAGAAGAAGAAGGAGAAGAAGACGGAGGAAGAGGAGGAGGAGGCAGAAGTAGTTTTGAGTTCAGTTTCCATACCGAATCGGTGGAACATGCGGTTATTCAACTTTTCAGAAACCAACGTCGTCATTCATTCATTTCTTTCTTTCTTCCTTCCTTTATTCATGTTCTAGTTCCCCTCTCTCTCTCTCTTCTTTCTTTCTCTCTCCATCCTTCCATCCACCCATCCACCCACCCCCCATTCATCCAGCCATCCTTTTTTATTCATCCATTGCTGCATCCGACCATCGATCCACATATTATATATGGAAACAGATGGATGGGTCATTGATGAATGGATCTTCTTCTTCTTCCCTTTAGTGCCCACAATCAACAGGCTGATTTTTTGGCACTTTGGGTTGACTAACCCTCCGAAGTGGTCGGTCACAATCCTACTCTGCCACCCACCCACCCAATAAGGGGGGGGGGGGACCCACTAACGGGGGGGGGATTTAATGAGAGCCGACAGTTGCCTGGAACGCGTCCAGAGATGGGGCGTTCACCGCCCTCTCTGACAGTCTATTCCAGTCCCCGATGGTCCTGGGGAAAAACGAGCTCCGTCGGTATTCTGTCCTGCACTGGATGAACTATATGTCATAATAGTTCATCCATTCATCAATCTATTTATCTATCCATCTATTTGTCCATCCGTACATCCACCCATCCAATCATCACGCCCACGCCCATGTTTCCATCCACCCAACTACCCTCCCACTCATCCACCCACTAACCCACCAACCCATCCACCCACCCACTCATTCATGCCCAACCATACTTGCCTGTCAGTCCAGTAATCGCCGTTGGCGTAGCTGAAGCCCGCGACCACGATGAAGATGATGACCACGCCGTTGAGAATGGTAAAGGCCGAGTTGAAATGCACTGAGGACTTAGCTCCCGTGGCCACGATCGCGAACACCACGATGGTAATCGCCGTCGCCAGGAGGTCCGGGTACTCGGAAATCCAGGGACTGTCCTTGCTGAGGTACCCGATATGAGTCAGGGTACCGTTGCGCAACGCTCCGTCGAAAAGCGAATCCACCGCCCCGCTCCACGCGCGCGCCACGGACGCCGCGCCGATCATGTGCTCCAGGATGATGTTCCAGCCAATCACGAAGCCCCAGATCTCGCCGATGGTGACGTAGGTGTACGAGTAGGCGGAGCCGGCTTTAGGGATGCGCGCGCCGAATTCGGAGTAGCACAAGGCGCTGAGGAGAGCGGCGAAACCCGCGAAGAGGTAGGAGAGGACGGCGGCGGGTCCGGCCTTTTTTCGGACCACGGTACCCGTGAGGACGTAGATGCCCGCCCCGATCATGTGCCCGATGCCCAACAGGGTCATGTCGAAGGTGTTGAGGCAGCGGCGGAGGGAGGTCTCGTGCATGTCTTCCGGTATCGTCTTGACCCGCGTGATCTTGCGGAAGACTCGCTTGACGTGTTCCATGATGGTTGGTCGGTTGGGTTGGTTGGTTGTGAAGGTTGGTGTGGGCTGGTTGATTGGTTTCTGAATTGGTCGGTTGGCCGGCTGGTTGTAAAGGTTGTTGTGGATAGGTTGGTCAGTCGGTTAGTTGGTCACTTGGTTAATTGGTGGGTTGATTTGTTTGGTTGTTTGGCTGGTCAGTCGGTTATTGGTCTGACTGTGAAGGTTGATGTGGGTTGGTGTGGTTGTGGAGGTGATGGGATGAAAGGGAGTAATGTTCAGAAAGTGGTGGCTGGTTCTTTTCCTTCCTAAAAGAAAAGGAAAACAAGAAGAAAACACTGATGTTAAGGTTGGTCGTTTTCGATCTCAGTGTAATTGATGTTCTATGTAGCTCTTTTATATCCCTGTTGTGTCTTTAACTGTCTACGTTGTTCATTCTCTTCACACCCTCGAACACAGCTGCCTCATCTTCTCATCATAACACCACCACCCCACCCCACCCCCCACCCCACCCCCACCCCACCACCACCCCCACTTTTCAACACCACCCTCCCTTTCTCTCCGTCCAACCGTCATTTTCACACCCCAAGGGACAAAAGAAATACTTTTTGTTCATCCCCCCCCCCCCCCCCCCCCTTCACGCTGGCTATCATTATAAACTAGCAACAGATGGTGATCGAAATCAAGATAGCCCACGTATAGTAATATACAACCGAACCAAGGGGTATTCAGAGAAACAGCAGAAACTGAAGTAGCAAAAGCAGCAGCAACAATAACAGCAGCAGAAACTGAAGTAACAAAAGCAGCAACAGAAGTTGAAGTAGCAAAAGCAGTAACAGCAACAAAAACAGTAACATAAATATGTGAAAACAATTTTAAATAAATCTAGGTTTTTTTTAGTTGGGGTCTTACAATAATTTTTTTTAATCATAAAAGATGTGCAAGAATCGCTTTTTCTTTAATAAAAATCGGACTTGTCTTGTATTACCTCCTGTGAACTGTATTCCACAATCCAATTGAATATTGCATCATTGTGTAGATAAACAGACGTTCATCTGTTAGGTTAACAATGGATGCAGGGCCTAAATGCTCGAATACCTCGTGTGCATCAGTGGAACAATATACCATGATGATCGGCTCCATCAATAGAGTAGAATGAAAAGAAGAAGTGGGTACACAGACAGGTTGTGAATGCTTGATTCTGTGTCTGCTTGTTTATGTGTGTGTGTGTGTGTGTGTGTGTGTGTGTGTGTGTGTGTGTGTGTGTGTGTGTGTGTGCGTGTGTGTGTGTGTGTGTGTGTGTGTGTGTGTGTGTGCGTGCGTGCGTGTGCGTGTGCGTGTGTGTGTGTGTGACAAAAGCGAAAACGAAAGCGAAATTTCATTTAACCAGGGAAACATGAGATAAGCAATACAATGCTTTTTCCACCCAGCCCTAGGAGAGAGGAGAGAGAGAGACGAAAGAGAAATTTCAGAGAGAGGGAAACAGAGATAAGCGAATACAATGTTTTTTTTTGTATTGAGGGAGAGAGAGAGAGAATAAGAGACAATAACCAGCTTTTTTTCATCCGGCCCTCAGAACAAAAAGAAAATACAAATAGAAATAAAAAAGACATCGCAAAATACAAGACAAAAACCGAAAAAACCCACCTTAACTCAAGGTCATCAAAGGACACATCATGCAAGGCATATAAATAAAATAAATTACATTAAGGAATTGTGGAGTGGAGAGGGATGAGAGAGGGAAATAAAAAATGTTATAAAAACAAATTCCCAAAAAAAATCACATTAATTAAAGAGAGAGAGACTGAGACAAGGACAGGCAGACAGACAGACAGACAGACAGACAGACAGAGACTGGCAGAGAGAGGGAGGTCAAAATAAAATAAAAGATGATATAAATGAAGTAGTACATGCGGGGGAAAATGCATAGCAAAATCAATGTACATATAAAATGACTTAACACATAGGTATTAGGTGTTAGGTATTAGGTACTTTATAGTCACAGAGGCATCTCTGTGAAATTCGGGCTGCTCCCACCTGGAGAGCGCGTCGCAGCCAGAGGCGCGCCACCCATTTTTTATTTTTTTTTTTTTTTTTGCATGCGATTTTGTGTGACTGATGAGGAAGGAAAGGGAGCGGGGGTAAATTTTGACCAAATGACAACTTTTTCGTTGCCACTGGGTTTAACGTGTGCTAAGTGCATGGGCACACGGGACCTCGGTTTATCGTCTCATCCGAAAGACTCCACATTCAGACCGTAAAAATCCCCTGTTCCCAGGTTCGAACTCGGGTTTACTTGACACGAAGCATGTATTATAACAAATTATGAATTTGGGAAAAGATACAAAGTAAACATTCTTGGATATTATGAGCTAGTGTGTTCGTTCATGAGTATTTGACGATATTCTTTTTTTAGTTTTAGATGTTGTATAAATGTAGTCTATAAGGGTTTTGCTTATGGTGGTTACTCTTGAGAGAGGGGAGAGAGAGAGAGAGAGAGAGGGAGAGAGAGAGAGAGAGAGAGAGTCTGTCTATCTGCAATTATGTGTGCATGCGTGCGTGATCGCTCGACACTGGCGTGCGTGTGCGTGCGTGTGGGTTTGTGCGTGTGTGTGTGTGTGTATGTGTGTGTGTGAGAGTGCGTGTGTGTGTGTGTGCGTGTGAGCTGTGCGTGTGTGTGTGTGCGTGTGCGCGTGCGTGTGTGTGTGTGTGTGTGCGCGTGCGCGCATGTGTGTGTGTGTGACGTCGCGTGATATTAGAAGGTATGTGCGCGTGTGTGTGTGTGTGTGTGTGTGTGCGCGCGTATGCGTGCGCGTGTATGTGCGTGCGTGTCCAGGCGCGTGTGCGTAAATGTGTTTAAAAAAAAGGCGACAGTGAGAAAGGAGTAATTGTCTGTCCTAGTGAGAACTTTTGCTGTAGAAACTGACAAGGAATAGATATGAACGAATGACAATGAGGGGTGACATCTGGCAACTCATTATCATCTCTTTGGCGATGACTGATTGAAGTCTGTATTTAGCCTTCAGCCACACATACATACATACATACATACATACATACATACATATATCATACATACATACATACATATATCATACATACATACATACATACATACATGCGTGCGTGCATACATACATACATGCATGCATGCATCATGCATGCATACATGCATGCATACATACATACATACATACATACATACATACATACATACATACATACATACATACATACATACATACATGCATACATACATACATACATGCATGCATGCATACATGCATACATGCATACATACATACATACATACATACATACATACATACATACATACATACATACATATAGTTAGTGTTCGATACGATTGTTTAGTCACAGGATATAACAAAACAAAGTAACGTGTACTGTAGATGAGACATAAAGAGTAGGTCTATTTACATAAAAGATCGACAGAGCTCCACAGAGAGAGAGAGGGAGGGAGAGAGAGAGAGAGAGAGAGAGAGAGAGAGAGAGAGAGAGAGAGAGAGAGAGAGAGAGAGAGAGAGAGAGAGAGAGATATATATAGATATAGAGAGAGAGAGAGAGAGAGAGTAAGAGAAAGAGAGAGGGGAGAGAGAAGAGAGAGAGAGAGATAGAGGGAGAGAGAGAGAGAGGGAGAGGGGAGAGGAGGAGAGAGAGAGAGAGGGAGAGAGAGAGAGAGAGAGAGAGCGAGAGAGAGAGAGAGAGAGAGAGAGAGAGAGAGAGAGAGAGAGAGAGAGAGAGAGAGAGAGAGAGAGAGAGAGAGAGAGAGAGAGAGAGATTGATTGATTGATTGACTTTTATTTATAGAGGGTAATAGAGTAAGCAGATAACATGCTTTTTTACATCCAGCCCTCTGGACAAAATACATATTTAAAAGTAGAAAATGGAAAACGAAAATAAACACATACAAAGTAATATAAAGCATGCAAAAAAAACATCCCTATATTGTAACACATCAATAACAAAATCAAACCTATTATTATTAACTATACTAATTATTAACATTCAAAATGTGTGAAGTAAGCGCATACGCAGGGAAAATAAAACCCAATCCTACTTTTCACACTCATCTTTAAACATTCAAAATAGAGAAGTGCACAAACATAAAAAAAATACCTCAATCATACTTCATCATTAAAATGTACTTATTTGAAGAAACCCATGCATATAATAAGTCAAACATAGTATTACTTTACCTACTCATCTTAGCATGCACAATTTAAAATGTAAATACATGTACCCATGGCAACATGAAACCTATTCCTACATTCCATTATTCATTTTTAGCATGAACATATTAAAAAGTAAACACACACTCATAACAAAAGCAAACCTAGTCATATTATTTGCAAGCGAATACACATATTAAAAAGTAAATACTGCTCATAACGAAATCAAGCCTGAACCTACTTTCTAGTCCTCATCTTTAACACGCACATAAGTAAAACTTAACTCATCACAAAATTAAAACTAATCCTTATTTTACATACTCGTAACATGTACACATTTTAAATTTAAAGCCGATACACATAATAAAATCAAGCCTAAGCCCATTTTACATACTAATCTTAAAAATACATCAAACGTAAATGTAAGCACATACACATGACAGAATAAAACCAAATCCTATTCTACATACTCATCTTTAACATGCACGCATTTTGGAGTAAACACTTATGCATAACAAGATGAAACCCAATCCTATAATAATAATAGTAGCAATAATAATAATAGTAATAATAATAATAATAATAATAATAATAATAATAATTCATATAGCGCTAAAACTCCATATAGTAGTATGCTCGTTGCACGTTACAAAAGCAACAATGAAAGATGGAAAACATTAATTAAAATCAGCAAGAAAGTCATACCACCAACATTTGAATACAAAGAAATAAAGTAACGAAATAACATGATTTTCACTCACAAAGACATCCACCCTCGTTCACCAAGCACTGTCACTCTCTCATTACACACCACACTCACAAAAACTAATACAAATGTAAACAAGTAACCAGAAGGAATGCACCAATTAATACGTGCGTACACACGGCCCATACTCTCTCTCTCTCTCTCTCTCTCTCTCTCTCTCTCTCTCTCTCTCTCTCTATCTCTCCTCTCTCTCTCTCTCTCTCACCCTCTCCTCCCTCTCTCTCTCTCTCCCTACCCCCCCCCCCCCCCTCTCTCTCTCTCTCCCTCCCCTCTCTCTCCCTCTCTCTCTTCCTCTCCCTCTCTCCCTCCCCCCTCTCTCCCCCCTCTCTCTCTCTCCCCTCTCTCTCTCTCTCTTTCTCTCTCTCTCATTATACAGGATCCCCAATACAATATATCAAAGAGACACTTTTCGTTACATAAATATAAACATTCTGGCTAAATCACACTAAACAAAATAAAACAATATAAGCCTAAAGAAGAAGAAAAAAAAAAAAAAAAAAAAAAAAAGTGTATTCTAAATAATTATTTTATGACACTAAGCACACACTCGCGCGCGCGCACACACACACATACACGCGCGCGCATGCATGCGCACAGAGAGAGAGAGAGAGAGAGAGAGAGAGAGAGAGAGAGAGAGAGAGAGAGAGAGAGAGAGCGACAGACAGACAGACAGACAGAGACAGAGATAGATAGACTGAGTGAGAGAGAGAGAAGCATATCTAACACACTCATCTTTAGCAATCATAACATTATAAACACAGCCGATAAACACCGATACATGATAAAGTCGAGCCTAGTTACTTGTAGGCCTACTTCGCATATTCAACTAAAAAATAAACTTAAAAGTAAGCACACACACACACGTTATAAAAAGTATAGTAAATACATATCCATAACATCATCAAACTTAATCTTACTTTATATAAGTAATTATTTATTTATTTTTAGCATGCACAAATTTGTAAATTAGCATGCACACTCGATAAAATCAAACCTAATCCTACCTTATGCACTCAAGTTTCAAATATACACTCAACTAACAAAACAAATTTAAAAGTAAGCATGTGCACATGTCAACAGCAAAATAAATCCTACATATCATCTTAATTTTTAACAAATATAAAAAACGACACTAATATTTTTATATATATCATGAGAAAATCAAGCCTAAGCCAACACTACACACTTGTCTGTAAAATGCAAAAAATAGAATAAAACACATACACATTATTAAATCAAACTTAATTGTGTTTAACATAGCCAATTTTAACATGCATACCTTTATACATGACAGATCAAAACAAGGTAATGTTAGATGCGCAAAATATTCATGAGTTAAAAAGTAAACACATGTAGGCATCATGATAAATAACAGTTCAATACGTTCAATATTTATTTATGTTAGTCCATCGGAGTCGGCAGAGAGAGAGAGAGAGAGAGAGAGAGAGAGAGAGAGAGAGAGAGAGAGAGAGAGAGAGAGAGAGAGAGAGAGAGAGAGAGAGAGCGAGATGGATTGTTGTGTGCTAAAGCCCGAAATGTAATAATTATCCAAAGTGTAACAATTGTCACCAGATAATTTATGCACTTGTAAAATGCAGATGACCAATGGTCACTTTGACGTAAATGCCACATTTTCACTATACTGTAGGGGATACATAATTTTAATTAAAGAGTATGTCTATTTACATAAAAGATCGACAGAGCTCCACAGAGAAAGAGAGAGAGAGAGAGAGAGAGAGAGAGAGAGAGAGAGAGAGAGAGAGAGAGAGAGAGAGAGAGAGAGAGATTTAGAGAGAGAGAGAGAGAGAGAGAGAGAGAGAGAGAGAGAGAGAGGGGAGTGAGGGAAAGAGAGAGAAAGAAAGAGAGAGAGAGGGAGGTTATGCTACATTGTACATTGCCCTCCTAGATTGGACAGTGTTCGACAGCTATGTTACGTCCTTTTGGATCCAATCCAATCATCCAATCCAATATTTAAGTGAATATTATTGACAGTGAACATGTTTCACTTGGCCATGCAATTGGAGCGATGTTTCACTTTGTGCCTTACTGACTGAACAAAACAGAGAGTTGAGAAATCTGTTGTTTTCCATCAACGATGAGATAGCCTCTGTAGTATTTGTGACGAAGCCAGAGTCGGCGAAAACATAAGGCGGAAGAGCTACCCAGAATTTTCGAAAATATCATTTGTTTTGGTTCATGGATGTAACACTGCTTTTTTGTTAGAAAAATGACTGAAGTTTCCAGAACTGTTTATTATTTTTACTTATTTTTTGTATTTAGTGAGATATTTGGCCCCAAAGAGGGGGGTTCTGATGCAGAAACGCCCACACTTTTTACTTGCAAAACGAAAAAAAGCGCTATCAACTAAGGAGCCAATTTTCGGGTTCCAAGTCCATTTCCAGGTCCACCTTTGCCATGTTTTTCGACGCTACGCTCGTGCATTCTTCCGGTTGCTGATTGGGGATATTTGCTTGCGTTTTGGAGTGAAAAAGTGCTTTTATATGTTGTTTTGTGATATTTTAGAGTTAGATCATGCCTTCTGACAAGAAAAGGAAAGGTAAACGCTAATTTCGAGGAAATCAATTTAGTGAAGGGCCCACAAACGCTAAAAAGTGAAAGTGCGATGAGTCAGGTGACAGTTCAAGGAACAATAGTGAAAATTTGTCTTCTTCATGTGCCATTTCTGGGCAATTTAGTGAAAGTGCCACGCCCACTAGGAGTGAACTAAAATTGCAATATGCAGAATACTATGAGGGCCAAAATTCAAACAATCAGATTCCTTCCAAGGAAAGTGATAGTGAATATGATGTGTGATAATGGATAAAACCCTTAAATTTGATTGTCATATTCACGAAGCTGTAAAGAAGGCAAATAAAAGGCTAGGAATTATTAAGCGAACCTTTTGTTACATAGATAATGATATTTTTTTACATTTGTTTAAAGGATTAGTTAGACCTTGTTTAGAATACGGAAATGTTGTATGGTCTCCATATTTGAAAAGACAATCACTGATGATAGAGAGAGTGCAAAGAAGGGCTACACAATTGATAAGAGGATTCCATAATTATTCCTACAGGGAAAGACTAGAGCTCCTTAAATTACCTTCTTTAAAGGCTAGAAGAGTCAGGGGTGATTTAATTCAATGCTTCAAAATATTTAACAATATTGATGACCTAAATATACAAGATTTTAAAAAAATTATCAAATGTTGACAAAACTAGAAACAGTGTCGACAAAATATTTATTGAATATAGTAAGACTAACATTAGAAAATACTGTTTTACTAACAGAACTGCACCTTTGTGGAACAAGTTACCAACTAATATCAAGCAAGCACCTAATACTAACACTTTCAAAAATCTATTAGATAACTGGGAATATTATAAAAATTTGACATATGAATATGATGAATGATTATCTAAAACCTGAGTGCACGATAAAACCTTGTCGTTAAAAATCTTATTAAGGATGGGATGCTTGAAAGCCTAACGGCTATGTTTTTAGTCCCTAGTAACCTAACCTAACCTAACCTCACCTAACCTAACCTCACCTCACCTCACCTCACCTAACCTAACCATACCATGATGAAGTTCTTGATGACTGTAACTTTCCTTCTGGGCATAGAATAATTGACATGGGAATACTCAATTCAAACATCAGTGAAAGTGTTGCGTGTGCATATTGTGCGAATAGTGTGAAGCTAATTGAAACAAGCAGGCAGGGTTTATCTAGCACACTTGTCTTTCATTGTAGTAACAGCAGGTGTAACAGACAAAAGGGTTTTTCAACATCAAAACTCATTAGTGCAGGGAATGTAAACATTCATTCCATGAACCGCCGTGCTGTGCTTGCCATGCGAAGCATTGGCTGTGACCGCGCTGAATTACAGACATTCTGTGGAATGATGGATCTTCCTCCTCCTGTCCATTCCAGCTCATACATAAAGATAAATCAGGCATTAGAGACAGCAGCATGTGAAATACAAGAGCTTTCCATGCAAAAGGCAGGTGAGAAGGAACATTTGCAAGCACAACCAGTAGGAGATGATAATGTACGGAACATCGATGCCTCATTTGATGGGACCTGGATGACGCCAGGCCATTCATCCTAGGTAGGGGTAGCAACAGCTATAGGTTGTAGCACTGGTAAGGTAGTTGATGTTGGCACTAAAAGCAAAGTGTGTAAGTCATGTGATGTGTGGAAAAAAAGGGACAGGAATTCACAAAGTTATAGGAGATGGGAGCAAAAACATCAGTGTACATTGACGCACGAAGGTTCATCAGAATCAATGGAAGCCGCCATAGTTAGGGATATCTTTGCATGCTCAGTGACCAAACACAACTTGAGATACACAAACTTCATTGGGGATGGGGACACAAACACTTACAAGACTGTAGCTAATGACCAGCCCTATGGCAGTGTTTCTGTCAGTAAGCTTGAATGTGTCGGTCATGTCCAGAAGCGTGTGGGAACACGCCTTCGAAACTTGAAAACAAGGATGAAGGGTAAAGTTCTGTCTGATGGAAACAAATGGAGGGGAAAGGTAGGTTGACAAATAGTCAGATAAATAATATTCAAAAGATGTATGGAAATGCAATAAGGAGAAACAAACACAATCTTGAGCAAATGAAAAAACATGTATGGGCTATTTACTTCCACAAATTGTCCACTGACATCATCTATGCTCAGATAAATGCCCTTACAAACAAGCAAAAGCAGAAAACAGACACCATACATACAAACACAAGAACAACTTGCCTGAAGCTGTCATGACAGAGGTGAAAGCAATATTCAGAGACCTTGCGCATCCAGACCTTCTTCGTGTGTGGTTTGAACAGTTGTCAATTTCCTTTTGTGTATATCTTTAGCCTGTCGTATTGAGATCTTTGTAGCATTGCATTTGGAGTGAATAAAACGTCCCCAGAGGAAGAGGAGCTTTCTCCTCGAAATATTGGGGGAAAAATAACCAGCTTGTTTGCCTTTCTGTTTTTTGTTCGATATTAATACCATGACAGAGAGGCTCGCATCACTTCGTTTGATCCAAGCTGGTCTTACCATCGCCCTCCTCAGTGTCGTCGTTATACCATTCGACATCATCACCACCTTGACCTCACCTGAATCCTTCACTGGATCTGGTATGATGGTGGCAAACCTTGGCATTGATCTTAAGCAATTGTCAAGGACAAGGGATAAACTCTCCAGATACAGGTCTCATGTTTCCTTTCTCTCTGACTGTCTTTCGAAACGAGTAACCCCCAAGGGCATGCAAGTGAAATTTGGCAAAGATGCTCTGCCGCATTCACCCTTTCTTTGGCAGAAGGTGGAGGAAAGCCTACAGGGTACCAGCAAAGAGATCATTTCAGCTTGTGTCCACACGTACAACACTATGGTCACAACGGAAAACAACAACCTGAACCAGCTGTTATTTGACATCCAACAAAAAACAGAATTTGACACCTTCGAGGAGATCTTGAAAATACACCACAGAAGTATGAACGCACTTAAACGGAAAAACAACAAAAGAAAGAGAAGAAAATTGAACGATCTTGTTTCCAACTACAAGGTCACTGCCAACCGGAGCAATAACAACAAGAGAAGAAACAGAAGATTCAAAAGTAAGAACAGAGAAGTGCCAAACAACGCACCAGGACATGCAAATCAAGATCAGGGGTACGTTGACAAATATGTTGTCAATTTGTCCTCTGTGGATCTCACCCAGGAACAGTTGGATGTGCTTGCCCTGGGACCAACGTTTTGCCCCACACCCCGTTCCTTTAACCGTGACCAACTCGTTGAAGACGTAGCTGAGGGATGCAGACGTGTGCGCCTGAAGGAACTCCATTTTGACCCCCAAAACCCAGACAACACTCCCCCCCGGTTCTACAAACCATCAGGCTTCTGTCCAAAAGCTGGCAGAGATAGAGCTTTGGATGCATATTGTAACACTCTCCAAAACCAAGCCGAGAGGTATGAATGCCCACCAGTTGTCCATGACAATCTTCGCCCAGCCCAGCGCCTAGCCCTACGTGAACTGAAAAACTTGGTGCTCGACAGAACTGTCAGGATCTCCATGGCAGACAAGGGAGGGGCGGTGGTGGTACAGGACTGTGCCGAATACGTCACAGAGGCACAAAGACAACTCAACAATCCCTGCCACTACAAAAAAGTGGACAAGGATCCAACTTTCCAAAACGCGAAGAAAGCTAATGCCTTAGTCCAGGACCTCTTCGATACCAAATACATTGATGAAAATACTCTCAAGTGGGCTCGTGTCGAGCCGAAGCTGGTACAGTGTCACCAGTTGAAAATGCTGCCAAAAATCCATAAAACACTCACAAACCCACCAGGTCGCCCAATAGTCTCCGGTGTGAATGGCCCAACAGAAAAGCTTTCAAAGCTATTGGACTCTTTCCTCCAGGACATTGTGACCACGTTACCCAGCTGGACCAAAGACACAACTCATTTCCTGCGGACTTTGGATGAGTGGAACAGACGGTATGGTCCATTTGACGAAGGTGTGAGGCTGGTGACTATTGATGTCACCAGCCTGTACACCAACATACCCATGGCTGACCTTGAATCTGCCCTCCACCATTTTCTACAGAACGTTGACACCTCTCAAAGCCCCTTACCCCCACCAGAGAAAATCATCAAGATGGTGGAGTTCGTGCTGTCGTCGAATGTGTTTACCTTTGAAGGAGAAATCTTCCAGCAGATCCATGGGACCGCCATGGGCACTCCAGTCGCCCCCTGCCTGGCCAATTTGTTCATGGGGTGGCTGGAGTCCCAGATCCTTGCCACCAGCCCCGTGCCTGTCTCGGAGGAGTTTTGGCGTCGATTTATCGATGACATCTTCCTCCTCTGGGCGGGCACGGAGCAAGAACTGCAGCAGTTTCTGGAGTTTATCAACAACCTCCATCCCACGATCAAATTCACATCCTCATCCTCTACTGATGAAATCCCCTTCCTTGATGTCAGAGTCTTCATCAAAAACGGTTTTCTTTGTACTGATGTTTTCACCAAACCCACAGACGCCCATCAATACCTCCACCGCCGCTCCTGCCACCCAAACCACGTCCACAAGAACGTACCGTACAGCCAATTCCTCAGAATTCGCCGCATTTGCTCCACCACTGAGGCTTTTGAGATCAGATGTGAAGAAATGAAGCTGCACTTCAAGCAGAGGGGTTATTCGGAAAAGGTGCTGCAGGAGGCTGCTGACAGGGCGAGGAACACCCCACGAAGTGCTACCCTGCAGTACAAACCAAAGTCCACCAGCAAACGCCCACCCTTGGTGGTCACCCACCACCCAGCCAACCCACCGCTGCGCAGCTGGCTGAGTGAACTTCAGCCAATACTCCATTCAAGTCCACGGCTTCGACAAGCGGTCCCAGAGCCCCCCCTCCTGGCAGAACGGTGTAACAAATCTTTGAGGTCCATATTGATGCCCTCAACCCTGCCGAGTCCACCGGTCCCTGATGCTGGATGCTGGAGGTGCTCGGGGAAATGCGTGATTTGCAAAGAACATCTTCAGCAGACGGTCTCATTCAAAAGTCAAATGACAGGAGAGACCTTCAGCATCAGGCACAGGCTGGGCTGTGACTCCAAGAATGTTGTGTACCTCCTCTACTGCGACACATGCAACAACTCGCAATACATTGGACAAACAAAAACCACACTCCGCACTCGTTTCTACCAACACAGATCAAACATCAACAAGAACACAGGCACTCACGTAACACGTCACTTCAATCAGACAGATCACACACTACAAAACATGAAATGTGTCGCGGTGGAGAAGGTGCACTCCTCAACAGTCGAGGCCCTCCTCAAAAGAGAGAACTTTTGGATGAGGAAGATGAGGACATTGTTCCCGGCGGGACTGAACACTGTGGACTGAGACGTTTGACGCAGTGAGCCACAAGGCACATCACATGCGGCCTATCAATGTGCAGCTATGGGGGTAGAGTTGCAATCTGGGTCAACCTTTTTCTCTATCTAGTTAAGTTGAATGGTATTTTTTGCGGGGAAAAAAAATGACTGGTGGCGAGGGAGTTAATGTGTAGTGGGGCCTTTAACAATTTGAGCGTCTAACGTTTTGGTTTGATATCTGTTTTGAATGGTTGTCAATTTCCTTATTTACGTCTCTCTCTCTCTCTCTCTCTCTCTCTCTCTCTCTCTCTCTCTCTCTCTCTCTCTCTCTCTCTCTCTCTCTCTCTCTCTCTCTCTCTCTCTCTCTCTCTCTCTCTCTCTCGTTAGGGGTGGATGTATGTGTGTGTGTGAGTGTGTGTGTGTGTGTGTGTGTGTGTGTGTGTGTGTGTGTGTGTCTTCTGTGTGTGTGTGTGTGTCCTCTCTCTCTTTGTGTTTCCCTCATCTGTGTGTGTGTGTGTGGATGTGTGTGTGTGTGTGTGTGTGTGTGTGCATGTGTGTGTGTGCACGTGCGTGGTGTGTGTTTTGTTCTTTTTTTTATTTATTGAATAGTTGTCAGTTTTGAATAGTTGTCAGTTTTGTGTATCTAGCGTTTGGGTTTGGTGTGTGGTTTGAACAGTTGTCAATTTCCTTTTGTGTATATCTTTAGCCTGTCGTATTGAGATCTTTGTAGCATTGCATTTGGAGTGAATAAAACGTCCCCAGAGGAAGAGGAGCTTTCTCCTCGAAATATTGGGAAAAAAATAACCAGCTTGTTTGCCTTTCTGGTTTTTGTTCGATATATATATATATTTAAAAATAAACCGACTGAAATTGTCTTTACATGAACGATCAAATCGCGGACTTGTCTCCATGTCCCGGGCCGGATCCAGGGGTTACCTGGGTTCAGTAACCCCCCCCCCTCCCCCCCCCCCCCCCCCCCCCCCCCCCCACCAAAAAGAAAAGAAAAGAAAGAGATAATAAAAACTAATTGACAAAAGAGTCATACTTACTGTTTTGTTGATCTAAGGTACAATTTAAATGGAGTTTTGGCACTTTATTATGTTAAAAAAAGCTTCACCCACCACCCCCACCAGGGGCGTTGCCCCTGGACCTGCCCTTGGGGGCCCTACGCCCCCCCCCCCCCCCCCCCCTGCCCTTGTTTGCAACCCCCCCCCACCCCCCCCCCTCTAATGTGTCCCAGGTTCGCCCCTGATATCCGAGTCTTTATCTCCATGTCTGTAGATGACAGTAAGCAAAAAGGGAAAAGGCTGAGTCAAAGAGAGTGACATATTAGACGAAGTCAGAAGCACAGAAATTCCAGAAGGTGGGGGAACTATTTATACAAAAGATCTAGACTCCCCCCCCCCGGTATCCCCACGGGGGAGGGGGGGGGGGGGGTATCCAAGCTAACATAGCAACAGAAAGGGCCAGTGTCCAATGTAGCATCATTCATATAATAATTTGGCAAGTGTCCGTCTGTGTGTGTGTGTGTGTGTGTCTGTCTGAAACACAAAACGGGCCTTATAACTCCGCCGTTTTTCAACCGAATCGCTTGTATACCCCGGCCTCTCGGCGTCCGTATCTCCGGTAGCATTTCTTGGCTGATTGCCTTCGAAATGTGGCAGGTATAAAGAACTGAATGTCAAACGTTCTTCGTATTACAGTGACTATCCGTCTGTTGTGTCAAACTGGAAGCGAATCGATTCAGAAACGCGCGCGATAAGTGCCGCTTCACCTTTTCACAAACCTCGGCGTAACCAGACCGGACATTGACTCATAATTTGGAACGTGCATGACTATCTTCTCTGGTGAAAATGTCTACACCATCCATTCATAAACGCGCGCGATGAGCAGGATGAGAGACACAAAAGTAATAATATAATATTTCGTGGACCCAAAAAAACCTGCTGCTCTCTCATTACTCGGTACTTGGCATTACCGGTACTAGGCATTACCGGTGCTCGGTGTTTCCGGTACTAGGCGTTGCGCTAGTAGCATTAAAAAGGGGAAGTTTCCATTGTCCGTAGCATTGGCATTGGACAGAGGTAGTGTCCAACCTAGCAACAGAATTATAAAGAACTAATGTCAAACGTTCTTCGTATTATAGTTTTCATTCTGTCCGTCTGTTTGTTTGTCTGTCTGTCTGTCTGTCTGTCTGTCTGTCTGTCTGTCTGTCTCTCTCTCTCTCTCTCTCTCTCTCATCTCTCTCTCTCTCTCTCTCTCTCTCTCTCTCTCTCTCTCTCTCTCTCGGAGGTTCTCTTATGGAACGGTCCATTTAACAAGTGCACGTGATACTTTACTATGAGGTTTGCAGGCTAATTCATTTACACATTCAGCTAATCTGACTAATCAACACCGTCCTTCAGAGAAAGGGGTCTTTCTTCTTGACCTGTACCCCGGCTGAACCCAATTTCTTCGTTCAGGAGATAGTGTATGTCTGTCTGTCTGTCTGACTCTGTCTGTCTCTCTCTCTCTCTCTCTCTCTCTCTCTCTCTCTCTCTCTCCCCCTCCTCTCTCCCTCATTTTCTTCACTTTTTACATGATATTCATGGTTGTTGTTTATTATATTGTTTCATTGGATGTTGTTGTTGTTTTTAATTGTTCTCGATATTTTCTCTCTCTCTGGGTGTAAAAAAGTCTCTACTTATCTCATCTGTATAAAGAATTTCGTTCGTTCGTTCTCTCTCTGTGTGAATATGCAACATAGATCTATTATCAGGTTTATATAGATTGCTTTGTGTTTATTGTTTTATTTGTATGGTTTCCCTTTATGCCCCTTATTATATAAATATTCTATCCCAATGTCAATCTGCCCCTTATTTTATTGTATTTGTTCGGATTGGGCCGGAGGCCAGTGTTATTATGTGCATGCATTTGTGTTTTTCGTGACTGTGGTGATATGAGCTTGTTTGGCTTTCGTCATTAAACATTTGAGTCATTGAGTCTCTCTTTCTCTCCCCCCCCCCCCCCCCCTCTCTTTCTTACCCTCTACTATCTCTATTCTCTATCTCTCTCTCACACACACGGAAGCACTCCACACACTTTCTGACCCCCCCCCCCCCACCCCCCACACCACACCTCCCCCCACGCCCCATTTTAGTCTCTCTGAAGCACACATTTGCGTAAATTCGCACGCAAACACACACGCATGCACGTAGCCTACATAGACACATGCACATAGCTACTGCACAAGCAGCACAGTGTCC
>CM065698.1:42514131-42521631 GCA_017654935.2 Phymorhynchus buccinoides | reverse complement strand
ACTGAACACGCACACAGACACGCGCATGCACCTGCTCGCACGCACGCACACGCACGCACGCACGCACACGTACGCACACACACACACACACACACACACACACACACACACACACACACACACATACTTTGCACATACGGTGTACTTTCCATACACCGCTTTGTATGTTGAACAGTAAACATTATTAACACTTGTGTATTCAATATTTCATCACTAGCATTCTTTTTCTTTTTACACGTTCAAATTGTGCTAGGCTACAACGTTGTGCTTCCAAACAATGTGTTTTGTGTCATCTAATCTGGTGTGTTTAACCTACGACTACGCCGTACTGGTTTTCCATAACATTAAGATGTGTTAGGTCAAGTACAATGTTTTAATTACAATAGCATCTAAAATCCGGCACTGATTTTCACGTACTTTGTAACAGAATCATGTTTGAAATAGGTTGAAAAACTATGTTCCTGATGGCAATACTATAACAATGACTTCCAACCCAATTCTTAGCAAAAAACTGAAACCTACTTTAGACGTTATACAGAAAAGATTTTGGTGTGGTGAGAGTGTAATCTTAATATGGAGGAACAGTCTTATATATAGATATTTATCCATCGATGATGAGTATATTGATATCTCCATCAATGATTTTGACAAACATGAACATACCCTCACCATTCCCCACACTCAGTGGCTCATAATTCGCCCATCACAGCTCGCCAAAACAGTCATACGCATATATAGCAAGAAATCAAAATGCGTTACTCTCTCTCTCTACTTCACCCAAAGTAGAAGTGGCACTCTCTTGTGTCAGGGTAAAGACTGCAACCCTTGGGACAATAGGGAATGTGAACCACTAAAATGCATCATTGAAAGCCACAAGGACCAGTCTGATATTGAAGAGCTTAAAAGCAAATTGCTATCAGCCCCAGTCACTTTCATTTCCAAATGTGCCACCCCTCACTTCAGGCCTTACATGATGGAAACCGCAGAGCAGGGTTCCCCTACCCTCGGTGGTGATGGAATCGCCACAGACACTGTCCAAGACCAAACCATCCCTCTTCAGGAAACCCCTGAGGCCCTCCTTGATTCCCCGCCCATTACTTTGCCTCAGCCCTCCGGTACTGTAGAGGTGTCCAGTAGCACTGATGTTAAGTTGCCCGCAGCACCTGCTGCCAGTACATTCATTCTGAACGCAGGTAGGCCTACTCAAACAACACAACAGACTCAAACACCACGGCAGCGGAAGAAAAGGTTGAGGAGAAATGTGCTGTTTGCGAAAACAAAACCAAGGGGACAAACTTCTTTCTCTGAACTGCATCGAATGCATACACTTCAGAACACACTTAGCAAGATTGAAGATGATTTGGACATTCTGGCTAATGTACAGAAATCATCTGAAGAACATATCACAGGTATCATCAGTGACACCAAATGTTCGTTGAAAAATGAATTAAAAATATATGTCACTGAAAAAATAAACCAGATGCAAGGTGAGATTGACTACTTAAAAACAAACGTTGCTTGTCTTGAAGAAAAACACGAGAAACTAGCAAAAGAAAATCATTCACTCAGAACCAAAATTGGAAATATGCATTCTGAAATGAAAAATCTGAAAACTCAAACAGTAGTTGCCACCAAAGACACTCAAACCTCAGAGGTAGAGTCAGTGCCTAAAAGCAGCAGTGCATCTCCCCCTGTCAGTAGCAAGACCCCACCACCCCCATGTTCCAACAGCATGTCTAAAAACACAAACACTGAAGGGATCCCAAATGACAGTCAACCAAAAGAAGAGTCAGACACTTCTACTAAACTAACTGTTAGCAACTCATCCTCCAGTCAAAACGAAAATGCTTCAGTACGAACAACTGATCAGGAAATTAACTCTTCTGAAAACAAAAACCAAGGTCCATCTAAAGTACAATATGCTGTTCATATTACGAACAGATTTGAAGCGCTAGATAGTGTGAGTGAAAAATGTGATCTGTACCAAAACGTTGACAAACGTAGCCCACGCGATACAAAAGAAGAACTTAAATCAACCATTAATGATCACAACATCAGATCCAATCCATCACCGTTTGACACACTAAAAAGTAATTCAATTCCAACAAACACAACACTACTTGTCTTGGGAGATTCTACAATCAGATACATAAACCCACATCGGTTTTCTCCCAACGAATCATGTTGCAAGGTTTGTGTGCCGGGTGTGACAACAACTGATTTGTGCAGATGGCTGCAGTCCGCCCCTGTGTCAACAAATGTGAGGACTGTTGTAGTCCATGTTGGTGTGAACGACTGTCCATCAGGACAAGTCACCCCCGAGAACTGGATGGAAGTGTACAGATTGTGTCAGTATGTGTTTCCCAGTGCACTGATAGCGTTCAGCTCCATTTTACCAGCTCAAGGAAGACACAATCTGAACAACTCCATTTCCCCATCAAACCGTAACCTGAGAACGGTGTGTCAGCAGCTTGGCTTGCTGTTCATCAACAATCAACACATATTTACGACTGAGAGTGGAAAACCTAGAAAGGCCTTGTACAATAATCTAACCCACCCTAGTGTACAAGGCACAGCCAGACTGGCAGCAAACATGAAACGCACTCTCTTTCGCAGTACTGGGTTCAGCAAGAACCATAGCATCCAAGAAAATTTGGGTCAGCATGTATATGAAATTCGTTCTTCGGGTGATAGGCACATGCCAAGGTCTAGCCAAAGCAGAGGAGAGTTTCATGCTAGAGGCACCATCAATGCAGGATTGCAAAAATGTACTCAGGGATTCTGTCCTCACCCTTCATCCGTGGATCACTTTCCACCTTTGTTCAGCAGAGCTGAAAACAATGCACCTTCATCATCCCTCACAAAGCATACTCATCCCCAACTATATATGAGTAACCAATCGCATATTGTACCACCTACCAACCAAACTCCCCCGACGCAAAATGGCCTTATTGGTCAACCCATGCGTCACGGGTCAGATCAACAATCTAACCAATCAGTGGACCATAGTGTACACTACAAACCCGAAGTTCCTCACCTCCCGAATCCCTTCCCTATCCATCCTCAAAGCCTCCCAACACAATGTCCCCCACAGCATATCCCCTATCCACCACCTTTCGTTCCTTATCCCACATCCTATCATTACCAGGCACCAAGACCACAGGTTGAAAGTTATCTGAAAGGGCCATTTCATCCAGCAGCAATGCAAATGATTAACTACCTTGCTCAAATGTTGCCTCAACAAAACGCTTAATAATATCATGTGTGCATAAAGCACACACGAGCGCGCATATGTCGAGTATATTTGCATTATGTGTTTGTGTGTATCATTGTATGTGTATATTGGCAGAGGAGAGAGAGAGAGAGAGAGAGAGAGAAAGGAGAGAGAGAGAGAGAGAGAGAGAGAGAGAGAGAGAGAGAGAGAGAGAGAGAGAGAGAGAGAGAGAGAGAGAGAGAGAGTGTGTGTATGTGTGATACAGAGAGCATGTATTGTGTTGTAAATAGCATGTTTGATCAGTTGCCGGAATATACTGCAGCAGCATCAAACCAAGTGAAAGACTACCGCATCTACGTAAAACGTTCTTTTTATGAATCTTGAAAACAAACATTCTACGAAAAAGTACTGAATTAACTGAAGTGACAGTTCCATTCGATAAGTCACTAGACTTTGTCGAATTGTTTATAGTTGTTGTTAAATCGCATGCTATTTTTAGTTATTAATTGTTTATATACTAATTCTATCCAGGACTTGAAACAGTTTCATTGTTTCTATTTACCCTATTACCCCATTCCCACTTTCTTATTCACTGTATTTATTTGACCATTTTCAATTAGTGCTGTGCATGTATTGATCTTATATTTTGATCATGTCTACTACTTTAGATAAATGGCCTTCACGGGAGGGACTCCGTATTGGATACCTCAATATAAATAGCGCCAGAAATAAGACAGATGAAATAGCAACAATATTACATAACAAAGGTAATCATTTTCATTTATTTTGTATAGCTGAATCCTGGCTAACTGATGTGATCCCCGACTCCCATATGTCCATGCCAAACTATGATATGATTCGCTTAGATCCCATGGCACCCCGTTCAACTGGTTTGCTTTTATATTGTACTCGTTCATTAACTCTCAAGAGAATACCTCATTTAGAAAATCATAACATAGAGAGCATTTGGGTTGAAATAAGTCTAAAGCATTATAAACCAATCATGGTGGGGTTCATCTACAGAAATCCTGCAGAAAAAGTTGACTGGTATGACAGATTTAATTCGATGATGGATGCTGCAATCCTTGAATCGAAAGAAATAATACTATTTGGCGACTTTAATATTGATTTAACATTGTCAGGAACAAAATGGAAACAAATGTATGAACTTTATGATTTGGAACAAATAATTGACGTTCCGACTCGTATCACAAATCATTCAAGAACTCTAATTGACCACATCTATGTCAACAACAAAGCTAATATAATAGAAGCGTCCTCTGTACAGACCTGTTGTAGTGATCATTCCTCTGTTTGCATAACTTGGAAGAAAAAAGGTGTCAAAATTCCTAAGTCCGGTCACAAAGAAATATTTTATAGGTGCTTCAGGAACTTCGATCAAAATTCATTTCTGAATGACTTAATTAATTCGGATTTAGATTATGTTTATCAAATTAGGGACCCGGACTTAGCGATAGAGTTTTGGATACATACATTTCAGGAAATATATGACCAACATGCTCCCTTAATTAAAAAGAGAGTTAAACACACCAACAAACCCCCTTGGTTAACTAAAGATATAGACAATGAGGGATATAAAAGAGATAGCTTACTTACTTCAAAAGACAGAAAGGCATTCAATAAACAGAGGAATAAAGTGAACTCAATGAAGAGAAGGGCAATGAAAACATACTTTCAAGATTTGGTAACTTCCTCCCAGAATCAGAAATCAATTTGGAAAGCTATTAACCTTTTGACTAACAGAAATTCTGACCATAAAGCGCATTGTCCTATATCAGAATTATCACCTGATGATTTAAACTCTCATTTCGCTAATGTTGCTGATAAGTTAATCACCAATGACAAAACACATGAAAATGATTTACAAGAACTGGGTGATTACTGTCGTTCAAAAAATATTTCAACACCCTTTACCATACTGCCCATTTCTGTGACTGAAACGTTGAATTACTTATTACATTTAAAACAGTCAGGATCAAGGGACTTAGATGGATTAGATAGTAAGATTTTAAAACTAGCTGCACCTGCCATTGCAGACACGCTTACTTATGTTTACAATCTTTGCATTGATAAAGGACAATTTCCTACCCAATTTAAACAAGCAAAAGTAATACCCTTTTATAAATCAGGTGATCGTACCAATCCCTCGAATTATCGCCCTATATCAGTACTTTCGCTCCTGTCAAAGCCACTGGAAAAACATATTCAATTGAATTTATGTAAGCATCTGAACCATTACGATCTACTTCATGAAAATCAATCAGGTTTTCGTGAAAACCACTCGTGTCACACATCTCTGACACATCTTACTGACAGATGTCTTTCAAATATTAATAATAACGAGTTTACTGGAATTCTTTTTATTGACTTTGCTAAGGCATTTGATGTTATTAATCATGCCCTTTTGACAAGAAAACTTAAGTACTACAATTTGTCCAGTCACGCCATTACATTTATTTCCTCTTTTCTTTGCGACCGTCAACAGCTCGTTGAAATCAGCTCAAAAAGATCAACATTATTACCAATTAAGTTTGGAGTTCCTCAGGGCTCAGTATTAGGACCCATTTTATTTTCTCTTTATGTAAATGACTTACCGCTATGTTTACAATGTTCCTCTGAAATGTTTGCTGATGACACATCTTTACAGTCTTGTAATAGTAACCCTAACGAATTGGTAAATGACCTCCAGAAAAATGTTGAAAAATTAGTGAACTGGACTGAAGAAAATCATATGTCTCTAAATGCTACCAAAACAAAATGCATGTATGTTACCACGAGACAAAAAAGACAGAAAATGAACTCCTCGTTCCCATCATTGTTCATTCAAGATCAAAAGATAGAAGAAGTATCTTCACATAAAGTCTTGGGTGTTGTTATAGACAATAATTTATCATGGTCAAATCATATATCTAATCTTGGCAAACGCATTTCAAAAAGAATATATCAACTTGCAAGAATAAAAAGATTTTTGAATCGTGACGCACGAAAAAGCTTTTTTCATGCACATATCTTATCCCTTATAAATTATGCATCAACTCTTTGGGACAATAGCAGCGAAACAAATCTGAAACAATTAAATCGTTTACACAAACGAGCCATAAAATTAATACAGTTGAAGTCCAGTTCACTCACTAAATGTGATTACAAATCTTTAAACATCCTGCCATTTAAGGAAAGACTATTATATAACAAATGTGTATGCATGTACAGCGTTGTGAATGGAATAGCCCCTAAGAAAATCACCCAACATTTTGTTAGCAACGAAAGCAGACATACACACAAACTTTCTTTTCCCAGACCCCGTAATAATCTTTATAAATCTAGTTTATTGTACTCCGGCTGTACGGCGTGGAACAATTTATCTTTTAATTTAAAATCGTGTACATCAAGACAGACATTTATGAAAGCACTTAAATTTCATATGTTGGAAACCCTATGAATTAGTCTCTAACTTTAGAAATGTAGCACCTATTCCGTCGGGATATGTCCTTTTAATTGATACTTTACAATTTTTATACTTTGATTGTTCTTGGCTTTGTTCCATTGTGTCCAGGACATTTGTTAATATGGGTGATGGGGAGGAAATGAAATGGGGAAGGGACAACCACATTCACTTCAATATCCCATTCATTTCTCTCTCTCTCTCTCTCTCTCTCTCTCTCTCTCTCTCTCTCTCTCTCTCTCTCTCTCTCTCTCTCTCTCTCTCTCTCTCTCTCTCTCTCTCTCTCTCTCTCTCTCTCTCTCTCTCTCTCTCTCTCTCTCTCTCTCAATAGAGTTATTTCAATGCGTTATATTATTAGGCTAATGTTTAGTAGTTTGGAATGTTTTGTTTTGCATGTTGAGTTATTTTTCGAGTTGCTTTCGTATTACTTTTCATTCTGAAGACAGGATGAAAAAAAGCTATCAAGCTTACTCCTTTATTCTCAATAAAGATCATTTTGACTTGACTTGACTTGACTTGACACACACAGACTGCGCCCACTGAGCCTTGTAATGTGACTGATTTGTGTTTGAGAGGGGTGTGTGTGTGAAGGGGAGTGAGCTGGTAAACTAGAGAGTAGGAGGTGTTAAGAAATTGAATATTTGGTGAATAGGGGAAGACGGGGTAAAAAGCGCATGGGCGGGTAAGAAGCCCACCCCAATTATCTCATGAAATAAAGAAGATTTCAGTCAAATTTGCCCATGAGACGAATGCTAGACATTAACGCTCGTCTCATGGGCAAAATGAGACTGAAATTAGCTTCATTTCATGAGATAATTGGGGT
>CM065698.1:42499131-42509131 GCA_017654935.2 Phymorhynchus buccinoides | reverse complement strand
ACGGCAGCATGACGCATCTGCGCTCATTATTGACAGGAAACTGTCTGAGCGATCGAAGAAGAAGAAGAAGATTCAGATTTTGTCTATCTAGCCTTGCTGTTCAAAGTCTTATCCCTATGGTATATTCAGTCTTGTGGAGGAAATGACTCCACCCCCCCCCCCCCCACCAGCCCCTTCAGATAGCAGTTCTTGCTTGCTGTAGAGTGGCACAGAGGTGCAGAGTGTCAAGTAAACCCGAGTTCGAACCTGGGTACAGGGGATGTTTCCTCTCACTTTGCACTAGGCCTTACGGTCTGAACGTGGAGTCCTTCGGACGAGACAATAAACCGAGGTCCCGTGTGCCCATGCACTTAGCACACATTAAATCCAGTCGGTAACGAAAAAGTTGTCATTTGGTCAAAATTTACTCCCCCCCCCTCCCTTCCTTCCTCATCAGTCACACAAAAATCGCATGCAAATTTTTGTTTTTAAATTATTGGGTGGCGCGCCTCTGGCTGCGACTGACGCGCTCTCCAGATGGGAGCAACCCGAATTTCACAGAGACGCCTCTGTGACTATAATGTAGCTAACCTAACCTAACCTAACCTAACCTAACCTAACCTAACCTAACCTAACCTAACCTAACCTGCGTTGAGGACGAACTCTGTAAGTAGAAAAAAGTAAGGGGCGGATCAGTCAGTCCGAGCAGGGGGGTTTCCAATGGCTGACGATATCATTTGGATGTAAAAGACGGAAAGGAGGCCTCTCCTGGGAGGAAATAAGGTGGTAAAACTCTGGCTTGAAACTACAAGAGATCGTGGGATTTACCCACTTCGTTTTTGTTTCTTTCTCTTCTTTTTTTTTTAAGGGGAAGGGGGGTGGGGATCCTGACCCCCCCCCCCCCCCTCTTCCGATCTCTCTCTGAAAGTGTAAGGTCAGTTGGCCGGTTTGCGATGATCCCCAAGGATACACTGTCCCCAAGACTGTGTCTGTCTATCTGTCTGTCTAGTCTATCTGTCTGTCTATCTGTCTGTCTCTCTCTCTCTCTCTCTCTCTCTCTCTCTCTCTCTCTCTCTCTCTCTCTCTCTCTCTCTCTCTCTCTCTCTCTCTCTCTCTCTCTCTCTCTCTCTCTCTCTCTCTCAATAGACCCCTCCCGGTGGTAATGACAATAAACAAGTGTTAGTGTCAGTGTCAGTGTCAGTGTCAGTCTCTCTCTCTCTCTCTCTCTCTCTCTCTCTCTCTCTCTCTCTCTCTCTCTCTCTCTCTCTCTCTCTCTCTCTCTCTCTCTCTCTCTCTCTCTCTCTCTTGGAGTGTGTGTGGTGTGGTGTGTGTGCGTGTGCGTGCGTGCGTGAGTGCGTGCGTATGGGTGTGTGTGAATGCATGCGTACGTGTGTGCGTGTGTGCATATGTGTGTGTGTGCCCGCGCGCGCGCGCGTGCGCGCGTGTGTGTGTATGTGTGTGTGTGTGTATGTGTGTGTGTGTGTGTGTGTCCGTATGAGTGTGTGCGTGTGAGTGTGTAAGTGTGTGCGTGCGCGCGCGCGCGTGTGTACTCCTGTCATGTGGTCCCTGTAGTGGCTAGTGCATAAAGATATATAATAATTATTTGGTGCATGAAAGTGTTATAGGATAGTTTTTACTTGGGGGGTAATATCTAGTGTAGCACCGGTGTGGGGCGAAATGACCTTATTAGGATTTAAAAAGTAAAAGAAGAGTTGAGTGACAGTTCAGCGAGACTTTGGATTGTATTAAAAAGAAAAGGTAAAACGGGTAGCTGTTGGGTGAACAAGCAAAAACCGGTTTGAATCAGTTGAAGAGACTGAATGAGGAAGAGTAAAGAGAGAGAAGTGTGACAAGAAGAACAGACAAGAAAAGTTAAGCAACTCGAAGAAGAAGAAGAAGAAGAAATGCATGTTGGAGAAGTGTGTACGTTGTGTCAAGAACGTAGCCAGCTACAGGTACGTGTGGGCTTAATCACATTGTGGAGGAATCTTTGATATTTACTGATACTGTAGTTATGTGAGATATGTGTTATAATAATAATAATTGTTTATCTCTGTTTCAGGGACCACTTGTAAAACTGAGTAGGCGCTGTCGCATGAAAATAGGTAGCTCGTAAAAATAAAAAGCTCGCTACCTATGACAGTGTATATTTGCGACATTGAGCATGAACCACAAATTTCACTTTTTTCTAGGGTTAGGGATAGGGTTAGGGTTAGGGTTAGAGTTAGTTAAATGGTTAAAGTACAGAAAAAGTGAAATTTGTGGTTGTCGCAAATACAGACTCTCATAGTAGCGAGCTTTTTATTTTTACGAGCTACCTTTTTTCATGCGACAGGCTGTCGCAGAGCATAACTATACTGTAGAGAAATGAAAACAAGATGTGTATGAATGGTAAAGTGATTAGGCTTGCGTGTTTACAGTAATATTGTGTTGCGTTAGTTTGAAGTAAACAGTATAGCATGGAGTCAGATTGCGGGGTTATTGTTTGTGAATGAATGTAAGTTTGAAAGGTTGTAAGATGTGTCTGTTTGTGTAGTTTTTGTGTGACCTCCCTTTCCTTCCCTTTCCACGTAAACCCCCCTCATGACAACTCCTCTCCCCATCTCTTTATTCACCCTCGTTCTCCTGTATTTTAAAATGTTCTCAATATATTACGATCTCAAATGTTTATTCTCTTTAATCAATCGAATGTCTTCCTCTTCCTTTATGTAGATCAAGCTTAGCCCCCGACCCCTGTCTCCAGTCCCCCCCCCCCAACCCCCCCCATCCCCCCAACCCCCCACCCCCAAACCGAATCTGTCTAGAATCCACAGATTTAAAGCCAGAGTAAAAGCACTGTTTTGGCTTGACTTTTTACAGCCAATAGCTGTTTTCTTTGTCTCTATAAATCTTTGGTCTTCCTACCACCACCACCCCCCGCCGCCCTCCCCCTCCCCCCCTCTCAACCCCCCCACCGCCGCCCCTTATAATTATGGGTTTTCCAAGAGTTGATTCTCAACACACAAACACGCACCCGCCCGCGTGACATGCATGTACACACAAACACGCACGCACGCACACGCGCGCACGCACGCACGCACGCACGCACGCACACACACACACACACACACACACACACACACACACACACACACACACACACACACTCTCTCTCTCTCTCTCTCTCTCTCTCTCTCTCTCTCTCTCTCTCTCTCTCTTTCTTAGCGCGCGCGCGCGCGCGTGTGTGTATGCGTGTATGTGTGTGTGTGTGTGTGTGTGTGTGTGTGTGTGTGTGTGTGTGTGTGTGTGTGTGTGTGTGTGTGTGTGTGTGTGTGTGTGTGTGTGTGTGTGTGTGTGTGTGTGTGTGTGTGTGTGTGTGTGTGTTGTGTGTGTGTGTGTGTGTGTGTGTGTGTGTGTGTGTGTGTGTGTGTGTGTGTGTGTGTGTGTGTGTGTGTGTGTGAGTTTGTGTGTGTGTGTGTGTGTGTGTGTGTGTGTGTGTGTGAGAGTTTGTGTGTGTGTGTGTGTGTGTGTGTGTGTGTGTGTGTATGTGTGTGTGTGTGTGTGTGTGTGTGTGTGTGTGTGCTGTGCGCGCACGCGGTCACATGTACATTTTATGTGAGCATGTATATGCGCGCGTGATTGTGTCTCTGTGTATGTGCGCACGTACGCGTGGCGTGTGTCTCTGTGTGTGTTTGTGCGCGCGTGCATTCACGCGTACTTGTCTCTGTGTGTGAACTAGCGAACCTGGGTTAGTTATTGATCTGTTGATGGGAGAGAGGGAACGGAGTGGAGGGAGTGTGAAGAGGAAAGGGAAGTGATGGGGGGGGGGGGGGGAGGAAAGGAAACAAGATGTAGAGCCATATAAACTATTCTCCCTGCTGATGCTGAAATCAATGGAGGTACTTTTTGAGTTATTTTTGTTTGTGTGTGTGTCTGGAAAAAAATAATGTCAACCATTGGTAAGGCAATACCTAGTAGTTTATTATTTTCCATGCCCCCTAAAAAGTCTTAGATGATATATTATCACCACACCGACTCTCATTCACAAGGATAGCTTTGATATGGCTTGCGACTTGGTCAATCGCGGGCAGCATCTAGAGTGCCGAAGGAATTATTCTGCCAAGTTTTGTTAAGATTAGTTCAGAGGGTTAGGCGGCGTTGTGAAGTGGAACATTCTTTGATCACACACAGACGAAACACACGCACGTGCATACAGACAGAGAAACGCACGGGCCCTCGTTCCCATTCCAATATACTCCCGTTTTTATTGAACTGGGAGTACGAAAAGGAGGGTGGTGGGGTCACTTCGTTTGTTCGTTCGCTCGTATACTCTCTCTCTCTCTCTCTCTCTCTCTCTCTCTCTCTCTCTCTCTCTCTCTCTCTCTCTCTCTCTCTCTCTCTCTCTCTCTCTCTCTCTCTCTCTCTCTCTCTCTTACACAATATTAGGTTTGATTTTGTTATTGTTGTGCTACTATACAGGGTTGTATTTTGCATTCTTATATTGTCTGTGCTCATTTTCATTTTTCCATTTCAACTTTTTTATTTGTTTTTGTTTTTAGAGGGCTGGATGTAAAAAAGCATGTTATTGCTTATTCTATTACCCTCTATAAATAAAATTCATTCAATTCATTCAATTCAATTCAATTCAATTCTCTCTCTCTCTCTCTCTCTCTCTCTCTCTCTCTCTCTCTCTCTCTCTCTCTCTCTCTCTCTCTCTCTCTCTCCTCCTCTCTCTCTCTCTCCCCCACAACTTTTCCCTCTCCTCTCCCTCCTACTCTCTTTCTTTCTCACTCTCTCTCTCTCTCTCTCACCCTCTCTCTCTCCTCCCTCTCTCTCTTTCTCTCCCCCTCTCTCTTTCTCTCTCTTTCTCTCCCCTCTCTCTCTTCTCTCTCTCTCTCTCTCTCTCTCTCTCTCTCTCTCTCTCTCTCTCTCTCTCTCTCTCTCTCTCTCTCTCTCCACATATCTCTTTCTCTCTCTCGGTATCTCTCTCCCCCCCCCTCTCTCTCTCTTCCGTGAGGCTGTCTTTCCTCTTGCATATGCTTCTGCTTAGATGTTCGTCACTCTATGTGTCTACGTCTGTCTGTGAGTCTGTCTTTATGCATATTTCTGTCTCTATTTTATTTACCTGTCTATCTGTCTGCTCTCTCTCTCTCTCTCTCTCTCTCTCTCTCTCTCTCTCTCTCTCTCTCTCTCTCTCTCTCTCTCTCTCTCTCTCTCTCTCTCCCGCTCTCTCTCTCTCTCTCTCTCTCTCTCTCGCTCTCCTCTCTCTCTCTCTCTCTCTCTCTCTCTCTCTCTCTCTCTCTGTCCTCTCTCTCTCTCTCTCTCTGTCTCTCTCTCTCCTCTGTCTCTCTCTCTGTCTCTCTCTCTCTCTCTCTCTCTGTCTCTCTCTCTCTCTCTCTCTCTCTCTCTCTCTCTCTCTCTCTCTCTCTCTCTCTCTCTCTCTCTCTCTCTCTCTTCTCTCTCTCTCTCTCTCTCTCTCTCTCTCTCTCTCTCTCTCTCTCTCTCTGTCTCTCTCTCTCTCTCTCTCTCTCTCTCTCTCTCTCTCTCTCTCTCTCTCTCTCTCTCTCTCTCTCTCTCTCTCTCTCTTCTTATTCTGTAAATGTTAGATGTTCGGAAGACTCTGCTTTAAATAACTATGGCAAAATGTTTTTGAATCTGTGTACTGCGTTTGATTTGTGCATTGTCAATGGTATGTGCTATGGCGACCGTCATGGCTGCTTCACGTACATGTCAGAAACGGGAAGTAGCGTGGTTGATTATTTTGTTATGTCATGTGATATGTATAACTTGTTATGTAATTCGTGTGAGCTAAAAGTTTGTGAAAATTTTTATTCAGATCATATGCCTGTGGAACTAGGAGTTTTGTGTAGCGCGGCTGTTCTAAAGAAAAATCTGTCTAAAAATAGAGGTAGGCCTACTTTAGTGGAAAAGTTTGTGTGGAGTGAGGACTGTGCTGAATCGTCTGATGATAGCATACGTTCATTTGATATTCAGGAAAAGATAAATCATGCAATCATTTTGATTGACGTCAATATTGACGAAGCTTTGTCTGTGTTTAATGCAACTATTAAAGAAGCTGCGCAATGTATGAAAAAAGAGGTAAAAGTATATAACAATAGCAACTGGAAGAGTAACGATTGGTTTGACTCTGATTGTAAAGACTTTAGGAAAAACGTTCGGAATGTATATAATAAATGTAAACGTACAAAGGATAAGGGTGATCGTGATTGTTTCTGTCGTGCTAGAAGGGAATATAAATACCTAAAGGATAGGAAGAGAAAAGAGTTTAATAATGCGCAGTTAACAGAATTGATTGCAGCGATAAGAAGCCAAAAGGACTTTTGGAATAAAATACGTACGATGTCATTCAAAAAGAAACAACCGGTAAATAACATTAGTGTAGATCAGTGGTTTGACCATTTTAAGAACCTTTTGACCAAAGACTGTGATGCTAATGCAATACTACAGGGGAGTGAGGAGGAAGAGGAGGAAGATGATTATTTAAGCCGTCCCATTTCAAAAGAAGAAATAATGTTTGCTATCAGGAAAATAAAAAACAATAAAGCAGCTGGTCCTGATGGTATAGTCGGTGAACTTTTGAAGTATGCATGTAAAAACGAGTCAGTTTTGACATTCTTTGTAGCCTTTTTTAACTCGTTATTTGATAAAGGAATTTATCCTGTGCTGTGGACCGAATCTATTGTTCTACCTCTGTTCAAAAAAGGTGATATAAATAATCCTAATAATTATAGAGGGATATCTCTAAGTGATGCAGGCAGTAAAGTGTATAGCACTATTATTAATCATAGGTTACAGGAGTGGGTAGGGATATCTCTAAGTGATGCAGGCAGTAAAGTGTATAGCACAGGAGTGGGTAGGGATATCTCTAAGTGATGCATCAGTAAAGCACTATTATTAGGAGTGGGTAGGGATATCTCTAAGTGATGCAGGCAGTAAAGTGTATAGCACTATTATTAATCATAGGTTACAGGAGTGGGTAGGGATATCTCTAAGTGATAGCACTATTATTAATCATAGGCAGATGCAGGCAGTAAAGTTTATAGCACTATTATTAATCATAGGTTACAGGAAGATATCTCTAAGTGATGCAGGCAGTAAACTATAGCACTATTATTAATCATAGGTTACAGGAGAGGGTAGGATATCTCTAAGTGATGCAGGCAGTAAAGGTATAGCACTATTATTAATCATAGGTTACAGGAGTGGGTAGGGATATCTCTAAGTGATGCAGGCAGTAAAGTTTATAGTACTATTATTAATCATAGGTTACAGGAGTGGGTAGGGATATCTCTAAGTGAGCAGGCAGTAAAGTGTATAGCACTATTATTAATCATAGGTTACTCTCTAAGTGATGCAGGCAGTAAAGTGTATAGCACTATTATTAATCATAGGTTACAGGGATATCTCTAAGTGATGCAGGCAGTAAAGTGTATAGTACTATTATTAATCATAGGTTACAGGAGTGGGTAGGGATATCTCTAAGTGATGCAGGCAGTAAAGTGTATAGCACTATTATTAATCATAGGTTACAGGAGAGTAGGGATATCTCTAAGTGATGCAGGCAGTAAAGTGTATAGCACTATTATTAATCATAGGTTACAGGAGTGGGTAGGGATATCTCTAAGTGATGCAGGCAGTAAAGTGTATAGCACTATTATTAATCATAGGTTACAGGAGTGGGTAGGGATATCTCTAAGTGATGCAGGCAGTAAAGTTTATAGCACTATTATTAATCATAGGTTACAGGAGTGGGTAGGGATATCTCTAAGTGATGCAGGCAGTAAAGTTTATAGTACTATTATTAATCATAGGTTACAGGGATATCTCTAAGTGATGCAGGCAGTAAATATAGCACTATTATTAATCATAGGTTACAGGAGTGGGTAGGGACCTAAGTGATGCAGGCAGTAAAGTGTATAGCACTATTATTAATCATAGGTTACAGGAGTGGGTTGAGGAAAACAATATTACTGGTGAATATCAGGCAGGGTTTAAACATAATTACTCTACAATTGACCATATGTTTACACTGATGGCTTTCGTTCAAAAGCAATTTTCTTTTAATCGCAAATTATATGTCGCGTTCATTGACTTTGAAAAAGCCTTTGATTCCATCAACAGAGCTGTTCTTTGGCCAATTCTTTTAAAATCAGGCGTGCATGGTAAACTACTTAAATGTATAAAAAGTATGTATCTTTGTGTAAAAGCTAGAGTGAGATGTGGAGGTAACTTAACTGACTACATTCGATGTACTGCAGGAGTGAAACAAGGGGATGTTTGTAGCCCTGTCATATTTTCTCTCTTTATCAACGACTTAACTTTAAATGTTCTTGAGAGTGGAAAACATGGTGCACAATTTACTGGTGATATGTTACAGCTGTTTATTCTCCTCTTAGCAGATGATGTTGCTCTTATGTCTGAAACTGTCATAGGTCTGCAAACTCAATTAAATAGTCTATGTAGGGCAGCAAAATCACTTCAGTTAAAAATAAATATGTCAAAGAGTAATATAATTGTTTTTAGGAAGGGTGGATATTTGGGTAGTAGGGAAAGATGGACATACAATGACACGCTGATGCCAGTGGTTAATGTATATAAATATTTAGGTCTTTATTTTACAACTAAGTTAAGTTTGACAGTCACATGTAAAGATCTTGCAAGTAGAGCTAAGCGTGCCTTGATAGTTATTATGCAGAGACTTTCTTGTTTAGAAAATCAGTCTTTTGAACTATTTATGAAGCTATTTGATTCCCAAGTACAACCTGTTGCTCAGTATGGTGCAGAATTATGGGGTCTTTATGATGCAGCAATCTATTGTGAGAATGTGCATTTGTTTGCGCTTAAAAGATTTTTAAGAATAAATATAAAGACACCGAATGATTTAGTGTACGCTGAAACAAACAGATATCCCATTTGTCTGAATTCCGTGATAAAATGTATTCGCTATTGGTTAAAGTTAACTGTTATGGATAATGTAAGACTGCCTAAAAAAAGCGTATAATATGCTGTACGATTTGGATGTTAGAGGGAAATCAAATTGGGTTTCAAAAGTAAAAATGAAATTATTTGTTTTAGGATTTGGGCATGTTTGGTTACAACAAAATGTAGGCGATACACAACAATTTGTTCGAACACTTCTTAGAAGATTGATTGATTGTCGTTGGCAAGAATGGTCAAGTCATGTTGAGAGTAGTGATCGATTTATCTTCTATAGACAGTTTAATACTACTCATTGTATTCCTACGTATTTATCAATTAAAATGGATAAACAGTTGAAGTGTATTTTGACTAAATTCAGATTTGGAATTTCTGATATCTTTACTCATTATTATAGATACAGGAAACATAATGTTCGTGATCTTCTCTGTCCAATGTGCAAGAATAGTGTTGATAACGAAGTACATTTCGTGCTCTGTTGCCCTGTTTTAAATGATCTTAGAGAACGATTCATTCCTTCTAAGTATTATCGGTATCCGTCAATGTTTAGACTTACTATGCTCTTAGCATCAACTAATGAATCTATTGTTAAACGATTTGCTCTATTCTTGTACAAGGCTTTTAATATGCGTAGCATAATGATCAGTTGAATGTGTTGCTCATGTGTTTATATGTATGTTTTTGCGTATAATGAATGATTGATTGGTTATTTGATAAGTAATACTTTCTATGCTTATACTGTATCTATATATATATATATTTGTTATTTCCTACAATATGTTTGTTCATTGTAACCCCATCATATGGGGCCTTGGCCTTTTGATTAAAAATCTGTATCCGTATCCGTATCTCTTTTCTCTCTCTTTCCTCTGTCTTTGTCTCTCTCTCTTTCTCTCTTTCATCTGTCTCTGTCACCTAGCAGCGCAAATGGTCAACTTAGGACGACGAGTTGACCGCCAGGGGGCAATCAAACCGGTAGGGGCTTAGCGCGTGATATTCTTAGTTGGGCGTAGTGAGAGAGAGAGAGAGAGAGAGAGGGACTTGGACGATGATTTGACCACCAGTGGGCAGTCAAACCAGTAGA
>CM065698.1:42481631-42494131 GCA_017654935.2 Phymorhynchus buccinoides | reverse complement strand
TTAATTTTTAATTTTATTTTTTGAACACGAACATTACTCAAAGTTAACATTAACTGGTTTTGTTTCTGAGGTTCACAAAATAAAGAAATTGGACACTAGAAAAGCTTTATCAAAGCAAACTATTCTGCATTTCAAATGCACTAACTTTTCAGTCCTTCAGAGTAGGGGTATGGAGCTGGCTATTCACTGAGATTTTTTCTTTCATGCTATTTTTATCCTTAATTTGGATACCATCTCAGTAGTTAGCCCTCCCTAGTCATGTCTACTAGGTTTTGAAATTAAAATTTCAGAACATTATTATTTTGTTCATTTTACATAAGATTTTCATAAGATTTTTACTATTTCTGGTTTAACTTTGTGCTGGTTTGCTTTTATTGTGGATTTTCGATTTGATGCAGAGAGGACACCATTCTCTTGTAGAATGTCTTTTTTGCTCAGGTTGGACATCCACTGGACAGTCAATTTGCAGGCCAATCATGCAAACTGATGAGATCTTCTCAAAATCGAAACAGCTGTCTTTGCATAAGGCACTGTCCCTCCCCCATTGGGAGAAAAAAGTAAATCAGCACAATTTATATAACTTTTTAATTTTTTAATAATTTTTTTTAATTTTTAAATTTTATTTTTTGAACACGGAACATTACTCAAAGTTAACATTAACTGGTTTTTGTTTCTGAGGTTCACAAATAAAGACATTGGACACAGAAAAGCTTTATCAAAGCAAACTATATATATATATATATGTTTGTGTGTTGTGTGTGTGTGTGTATACATGAGAGAGTAGAGGACAAGAGAGAGTACGGAGAGAGACATACAGACAGACAGAGAGACAAACAGATCAGACAGATAGACAGAGAGAGGACAGAGAAAAAGAGAGAGAGAGAGAGAGAGAGAGAGAGAGAGAGAGAGAAGAGAGAGACAGACAGACATACAGACAAAGACAGAGACAGGGAAACACCAGACAGAGACAGAGAAAGGATGGAGAGTCAAAGAGGGTGTGTTTGCATGTACATTCGCACGTGCGTATATGTATATCAATTTCAGTGTGTGTGTGTTTGTGTTTGTGCCTGTGAGTGCGCGCATCCCAAAGGGGACGATGACGATACCAAAAGGCAAAGAAACATGAGAAAACACGAAATATTCTAGAACTCAAATATTTACTTCGTTCGTTCGTTCGTTCGTTCGTTTTCCCTCTCTCTCTCCTCCTCTCTATCTCTCTCTCTCTCTACACCTCTCTCTATCTCTCTCACTTCCCCCTCTCTCTCTCCTCTCTCTCTCCTCTCTCTCTCTCTCTCTCTCTCTCTGTGTGCTACTCTATATTAATACTTTTAATTTACCGTTGTAAAACAAAGGTTCATTATCAATCATCTCGCTCCTCCTCCGGTCTCATCATCTCTCTCATCTCTATTCTGTCTCTGTCTCTCCTCTCTTCTCTCTCTCTCTCTCTGTCTCTACTCGCTCTCTCTCTCTCTCTCTGTCCTTCTCTTCTCTCTCTTCTCTCTCCTCTCTATCTCTCTCTCTCTATCTCTCCTCTATCTGTCTCTCTAATCTGTCCTCTTCTCTCTCTCTCTCTCTCTGCGATCTTTCTCTCTCGTCTCTCTCTCTTTCTATCCCTCTCCCCCTCTCTCTCTCTCTCTCTCTCTAGCTGATGATTTGTTGTTATTGTTGTTTTTCCTTTTCTAACCCCCTCCCCTCTGACATGGGCAGGAGGGCCTGGATCAGTAAACTTTTGGTGAATTGTGTGTGTGAATTGTGAAATCTCAGTCTCTCTCTCTCTCTCTCTCTCTTCTCCTCTAGTATCGAAATTTATTTATACAAAGCTTTACGTTTGCGATCAGTTATGATATGAGATACATTAATTTGTTAATATTATTATGATCATTTGTATATGATGTTTTGTTTATCATGTACCCTCTTCATGTGGGGCAAAGGCCTAAATGAATAAATCATTGTCATTGTCAGTGTCATTGTCTAGTGTGTCATTGTCAAAATGCGTATGCACGGGTGTGTGTGTGTGTGTGTGTGTGCGCGTGTGTGTGTGTATGTGAGTATGTGCATGTGTGTGTGTTTGTGTGCGCGCGCGCGTGTGTTTCCAAGAAACTCACTCTGCTACTCTCATCCACTATCTTTACTTTGTCCATCTTAGTACAAGGACGAATAGTGAAGAGAAAAAAATCGATGACAAAGGAGACAATATAGAACACGACGTAGCTTCGAGACAAGACCTAACCTTGGAAGAAAATAATACACAAATGAACGGTCGAGTCAACACGCCAAGGACTGCAATCGAAAGAGAGAATGGATGATAAAATGTAATAACAGAAATCTATGTTATTGTTGATGGTGGAATCAGAAGAAAGACTCCACAGTCATAAAGTGGTTAACACAGAAAGAAAAGTCGTTCTTTTTCATGTCAAATAGTGGAGACAAAAAGAATGGAATCAATGAAACAATACTGAGATCTATTAAGCCTACCACTGTGGGAAGACCTTGAGAATGTTTGTTTTTTATTCCTATTATGTTATTATGCGATATTTTCTGCAATAATGATAATTATCTAAAAGCCCTTAATTGGTAAGCAGTAACAATACCGGGTTCCCCCGGGCAATCATCATTATATTCATCAGCATCATCATCATCATCATACATCATCATCATCATATCATCATCCTCAGCAGCAGAAAGCAGCAGTGGACAACAACAAAAGACATTACGAACTATTACCTTCTAGACGTTGCCTACAAAGCTTTTAAAGTCAACTCCATGGCACAGAAATCCTTCATCCCCAGATCCTTCCACTTCCTAAACTCATGATCCTTTTAGTTTAAATGTGTGTTCATCGTGTTAAAAGACACTACTATGGGGATGGAAATGGATTGGGGTGTGCATGCTTATCCTTAGACGTGTATGTATCCACATGTAATGTGTATCGCTAAGCGTGTATCATGTGTAACCTTTAAATATGTACATTACGATCATGCATGCTAAATGTTTATGTCCGTATACATTTCATGCATATTTTATTTTGATACTCATGTCACTTTAAGTCCAAATGTGCTCTTATTCATGCATGCTGAAGGGCGGGGGGGGGGGGGGGGGGGTCCTTACTCGTCTCTACCCCAACCAACTACCTCCACAGCCAGGATGAGAGAAGAAGATGGAAAGAAGGAGAGACACAAAAGTTATAATATAATATTTCGTGGACCCAAAAAAACTGCTGCTCAGCATTACCGGTACTTGGCATTACCGGTACTTGGCATTACCGGTACTAGGTATTACCGGTACTCGGTATTTCCGGTACTAGGCGTTGCGCTAGTTAATATAATTATCCATATATGGCATTACATTGTTTTGTAAATTGTTACAGCTTTGTTGGTCTTTTCTCGTGTTTTTTTTAAATATTTTTTTAAATATTGATGTGTATTTAATGAGGGTAGGATGGGCAAAAAACACTTTGTCCTAATTAAAGATAATGTTGAGCTTGACTTGACTTAACTGGAAGCGCACTCAATAAATCATCACACCAAAATCCCCCCACAATCTATAATTAACCAAACTACAATCAAAACCTGTCACTTTGGACACACAGTGTCCAAATTTAAAAAAGTCTCGGAGTAGTCAAATTCCACTTTTGACAATGCTCTGCATAATAGATTGACAGTTATGTACCGAAACTGCAGAACACCACCATACCACCCCCCCCCACCACCCCCACCACCCTACCACCACAAACAACAACAATGGATAGAGCACGAATCCTTGGAACCATTGGTTTGTGTCTTGAGTCAGAAAATAGTCCCTGGTGCTATCTGGTAGATAAGATGCAGACCTTAGTCAGATAAAAACGACAGCTGATATTAATCCAAAAGTAGGTCAGTCAATTTGTGTACCAAACAGGTAAAGGTGTTTTTAAAATGTGCTTGGTTTGTAAAACCATATACAGCAAAACATCTGTATTTTATACATAAATCGGGACTTTGCTGGTGTTGCCACTGCCTTCGGCATTGCATTCCCGGATTCGTCCCACATCTTTACAATTCGACTAATGTCCCATATGTGTTGTGCCAGACCGGAGGACGTTAAACAGATTTACTACTGTTAAATGTTGTGTTGGTGTTATTAACCAACCATCGATTCTTTAATTCCATTTTTTTTATCTTTTCTCTTATTAATGTTTATTATCTATTTCTTAACCAAAGGTTTCGTTGGGATGCATTGTTGGTAGTCTTGTTATTGTTTCAGATTTGGGATCTTAAAATAAGAATAACACAGTTCCAGTGAAGACACCACTCTAAACTCTTTATATTTAAGTGATCTCTAGCTTTGCTCTTATTTAAATACAAAAACTGAAACAGACTGCAAGTCACGGAAAATACAACAACAAACAACTACAGACAAGGTAAAGTGGACGTATTGTATGAATAGTTGAATTTATTCTGTTATAACTTGATAAAGGAGCATTCGCGAAATAGTCCAGGAGCTTGTTGTTATTGGAATAAAAATAACGTCACTTTACACTTGTCGTGCAGTGTTTGTTTGGTCTTATTAAAATCGACAATTCTCTTGAAGGCAGCAACGAGATAATTGAGAATAATCGAGCACAAAAATAACAGGCATGCGCGCGCGCACAGAGAGAGAGAGACGAGAGAGAGAGGAGAAGAGAGAGACGAGAGAGAGAGACTGGACACTGGGACACTGGAAAAACTTTATATATAGAGAGAGAGACAGAGAGAGAGAGGACACAGAGAGAGAGACCAGACAGACAGAGTGACAGGACAGACGAGTGACAGACAGGACAGACAAACGGGACAGACCAGGGCATGGACACAGACACAGACAGACAGACAGAAAAAATAACACAATCATTCAAAAACCAAACCTATATCATTTCCACCCCATTGATCGGTGACGGTTATCCCGGTGAGAGAGATGTTCTTGTACGACGCTGTGGTCGATTTCAGCGTATTGTGAAGAGCGGGAGAGACAGTAGGCCTCTAAAAACCACCATTACCAGCAAGCAGCCGCCCATGTTGAAAACACCTGATCGCTCTCGCCTGTCTCGCCTTTCGTATCCTAATGCAGCTACCTTGAACATACGGAGTCTGTTGCTTGCTTTGTGGTTTGTTTTTGTTTGTGACAAGCCACAACCTATAACTCACTTTGCGGTCGGTCCAAAATGTCGCAACATATTGTAAAGATTAAAAAAAAGTACCGACCTGTCCCACAAAAATACTTGGCCATAAAGTAACATTTCAGTTGTATATCTACTGTCCTTAGCGTTTATGGAAATAATTGTTGCTGAAGCAGAGCAATGAATCTCATTTTAAAGCGTAGAGAATAATATAAATACGTAATACAGACACTGCAACAGACACGACGAGTATGGGTGGCTTCTTCGATGAGATAAGTAGGATAAATAGTTAAATGTTTTCCAAAAGATATAAAAAGCTACGAAATGTGCAGAGAAACATTGGTTACGATTAAAATATGAAGGCAGGGAGGCGACTCAGTGAAATAATGATTGCAGTGTAAAATAGACGCACTTCAAATCGAGGCTGCTCTTTAAAATTATGTTTCGTTGTCAATTGTGCATGCCCACAAACCGGATTGCGAATCCTCGCTTGTTGCCTCAAGGCTGTGTGCACACCAACTCAAGCTTTCCTGTTCGATGAGGTGGTAGGCACGATCTGTGTGTTTTCGCTTTCTGACGTCATTGCTCTTAGATCTGCAACACTCAGCATCTGCATATCACAAAAATCATTGGTGTTTGGGTTAGAATGGTATGTAATAGAAGTTTGTAATACAAGACAGATTCTAAGCAATCAAGTGGTCAAAGAGAACAGACCAGATACCCAAAAAAGTACGTTTTAAGGATTCCGGCGAGATTCCAGTTTTTGGGGGTAGGGATGATCCTTTTGCAACTGTGACATACCTAATCGTTCCAGAACCTTCAAACTTGGCCTGAATTACCCTAATACATTGTAGTTTGTGAAAATATATGCCAAGTTAGGGATATTTGCAATTATGGTGTAAGTGTGAGAGATGACATCCTCTTTTAATCGTGAAAATGACAGTACGCGAAGAACACGTGTCACGGAAGCCAAGTTATAGCCTTATTGGTATTTGTAATGCTCTTTTTATGATACTTACTCATCGCGTTTACTAAATTAGGAAGCAAATTATAGTTTTCTTAGTTTTAATACCACTTGATTACTTATTGAAAATGCTGTTGCCGAAATGAGGTTTAGGGGGTACCCTTGCGGCAAGGGCAATAACTCTAAGAACAACCCCAAATGTTTTGCTGTTAACATGCATAAATGGATTCAGTACACTCTGGAGCACAATTTACACCTAGTCTAGTTTAGGGGGGGTGCCCGGGGGGTGGGGGGCAGGGGGGCAAGGTTTTTAAAAAAACCACACAGCTCATCACCGAGTATTAAAGGGCCAGACACACGTCCAGTAAAATCGCACAAAACTGTACGATACGATTCGATCAGGTGATTTCGAAGCGCGAATCGCATTTTGTTCTCGGAGACCACGTGATCGAATCGTATCGTACAGTCGTCACCCGATTTTAGTGGACGTGTAGATGGCCCTTTACAGAACAAGCGTGAGAGAGACAAATAGGAGTTGAACGCCCTCTGCGCCAAAGGGCCATATGGGGCATTTAGAATTGTAGAACAAGCGTCTAGGACTTGTAAAATGTTATACGGTTCCATTCTCTCTCTCTGGTTTAAACGATTTATTATTCAATAACATTCAAATAGACATAAAACACAACAGACTGAAGCAACAACACGCTCTGTCTCTCTATCTCTCTCTCTCTCTCTCTCTCTCTCTCTCTCTCTCTCTCTCTCTTCTCTCTCTCTCTCTCTCTCTCTCTCTCTCTATCTCACTGAAGTCACATAGGCACGCCCACACGCATCGGCGCAGCTTGTTTTAATAGTGTGTAATCGTGTGTGTGTGTGTTGTGCGTGCGTGCGTTCCCCGCGCGCGCGCGATGTGTGTGTGTGTGCAATGTGTGTGTGTGTGATGTGTGTGTGGATGGTGGTGTGTGTGAGTGTGGAAATTTACGATTACATATTGTGCGTGTGGTTTGTAAACAGACAAAATACTATAATGTTGGGCGGAGGATGGAGGGAGAGGATCCTAGGGGGCATTGTCCCAGGGGGGTGGGGGTTCGTAGCGGAGAATTGTTCAGGCGAGAATTCCGGGGAAGATGGAGAGGGGGTCCTGTTTTGACACGATCCTTGTCTTAGAATTCAGAAGACTGCTATGCCTGCTAATGATTCCGCGCGTGTGATTACCTCCTCCCAATAGCAGAGGAAGCAACTGCAATTTTGGGAAGCTGGGCTGAAATATGTTCACACTATTTATGTCCACAGATACTATAATCAAGCACGAGATCCAGCAGCTGATGAATTTGGACGACACCCTGACAGCCGACTCCTGCACGGCGAGATGCGACGCCATGTTTGATTTGACGGGAACTGAGGATGAGAGCAAGACTGATCAGCTCTGCGCCCAGGAATGTCAACGGTAAGGAGACAGGACGCACTGCATACGATGCAAGCCCCACCACCCCCGCCCACTCATCCCATTTCTTGGTTGTTTCCATTTTTACGTTCTTGCCTTTCTTACTGCAGATTGAGTACTTCATCCTCTCATATCGTTTCACACTAATTTTCACCCATTTACATAAATGAAACACATGTATTCCATAATAGTAAAAGATAAAGGCAAGACAGAAAAACGCAATGAACCAGGAGTGTGACCAATGCTCCGCGGCTGTGGTGTCTACTGCACCACATGGGGGTGGGTGGGTGGGGGGTACCTGGCCCTATTCCACTGTGTCAGCCTCGCCGGGGGCATCCTATTAGGTAATGGCCGTTATCATGGACTGTGATTTATTATTCCAACAAGATAATTAGCTGAATAAGCTGAAAAGGTTCAAAAAATACGGGTGCCCACCAGTTCGCATAATGAGTTTCGCATAGTCCTTTGATCAGAGCCGCGGGCGCAATTCGAGTGTCTCTTCCAAAAAAACCTGGCAGTTCGCATAAACGGGTTTGCCATTTCGCATATTATGCACTTTTGCAGTTTCTAATGCACTCTACGTGAATTTCTGTTACTTTCTTACTATCCCTAAACCTATCCCTAACCCTAACTCGAACCCTATCCCTCTCCTAAACCTATCCCTAACCTTTATATAACAGGTTTGCAATTGCATGCTAGTATTGGAGTTTGTTTGTTTGTTTGTTTATTCTTCTTTTCGAATTTGTTGTTGTTGTTGATTTTAATTCTGCTCATGTAATATCACTGTGAAGTGAACACACGTTAAATAAAAGATTCATTCAGTCATCCCTAACTTTCTGAGTTTTATGCGAAATGCCATGGCCACAAAGCTTTGTATGCGAAGCGGCAGTATGTGAAGCGGGTTTATGCGAAGCGGCAGTATGCGAACCGGGGCGCACAGTAAAATACAGCCTTAATGTTTGGTAAGAAAGGCAAGTGCAAAAATGTGGGGAGAGCTGAGAAATGTCGGGTGGGTGTGGGGGTGGCACATCTTGACCTTTAACCCTGTTTTAGGACTTCACTATTCTCATTGTAGACCCCAATACACAGAATCAAATAAAATGTCTGATACAAAACAACACAAAATACAGATTATTTCATCAGATTCACGTACAGGGGACTACAAAATATAGCGAACAAAACTATAGTAGGATTTCATCAGATTCATTTAGACAGTAGAATTTCACGAGAACCACGCCTCACAAATGTCAAATCGCATTGCATCGTTTGCGTTTTTCACCATTAAAGGCACCCGGCCTGACGAATGAGTTTTGTGTGCAAGAAACACGTCGAGATCATCAGGAAAACACCTTTACAGAGATCGCAACACTCACTTTGCTCTGGTTTATCAGAAATCAATGCCGTCAAATCGGCTGTTCCTCCCTGGCGGAGGTGCTGGAATCAGATTATTTCATTGAAAGAGAAGACAGTCATGTGCCTTCTCTTTTTTAATGACCGCCAGAGTTTAGACCAAATCGTTTTCACGAAATGTCCACAATACAAGCCTTTTTATTTACAGTTTACCAAAAAAGAGTTTCGTTCACAACAAAGGAAATAGCTGCAATTTTATATTTTTACTGCACTACAAAGAAGAAAAACGCTTCAACCATTCGAGTGTCCTCCATCCACGCCATCCAAAATGGCCTCCCTCTCCGGCAACTACAGTTAAGGAGGAATCGCCGATTTAACAGTTTTTATTTATTGGAAACCAGAGCAAAAAGTGAGTGTTCCGATCCTTGAAAGGTCTGTCTTTATGGTGATTTCGACGTATTTTTACAAAAGCTCATCCGTCAGGGTGTCCCATTTAAGAGATTGGTGCAACGTTGTACTTTAGATACCCCATCATGTTCACCACCATCAATCTCAAAAGTCTGGCTCTTTCATTTTCATGAAAATAATCCTAGGCTGATGATCCGAAACCCCATTCCATTGCCTGACAATTCTAACGTCAGAATGTTGCTTCTCAGTGAACATTTTCAACGCCAAAAAAAAAAAATCGACGGGGGTTGAGGTTGGATCGGATAAACTGATAATAATGAAAGACCTAACGATTTTAAGGAAACAAACATTGGACTTTTGCATGGTACATTTCTGGACAACCTGTTCTATAAACTTTATATATAATGTCACTTTATGAGAGACAGCGCTCAGTCAAATTCATACTTCCCTGCCAGTTTTGGCATGTTCATATCCAGTAGTCTACCGTGGCCAGAAAGCCCACTTGACCCCGAATCCCATGAATTAGTTTTTCCCCCCCCCCCAAAACTAGATTTTCGGTACCCAATACCTTGGCCTATACAAACACCAAATCCAACCCAGCTCTAGAGAGTATTGTCCTAGCTAAATCCACGGGTGTCACGTGTTTCCCTCTAGTATAACTGGAACACAAACTTGTTTTGACCAGGTTTGACTTCCTTACAAATGCCCCCAAATTGAAAACAAATCATTTTAAAGAGCAGCCTCACTTGAATCTGGGGACATCTATATGTGGGTCACAGCTCCCCAGGAAAAAAACAAGGGACTTAATCATGGTGCGTCAGGTGTCTTTAGGATTACCACTTAACCCCATGCTCATAAACATAAATGTTTGTTATCTATGCTTTGGTAGCAGTCTGTTCCCCGTGTTTAATATTCTTAACCAGAAGTTTACAGGTTTTTTATATGAATAGAAATAGCACAGGAGACTGCCCCACGTTCTTACAAGAATCACGTCATCCGATGGCAAAAGCTCAAACAAATGTATTTCTTAGTCGGATTTTCCTGTGCACACTGCGGCCGTATATATTGGCAGCACCCACATACACACACATACACACACGCACGCACGCACACGCACCGCACGCACACGCACACGCACACGCCCACGCACGCACACGCACACACACACACACACACACACACACACAACACACACCACACACACACACACACCACACACACACACCCACACACACACACACAAACGCATACACACACACATGCACACATATACACAAACCACAAAAGATAGAGAGAAAAGAAATATGAGACAGACTAACAAACAGAGGCAAGACACACGAAAAAACAGATAGTCAAACAGACAGACAGCCGGACACAAACAAAGAACTATCATGCATATATTTAAGCAAAACCCCTGCCATGTGGCTGTCAATCGTCCTAGCGTTTATTTCAATAAATATTGCCCAAGTAAACCATGTGATGTTTTTGTCCGTGTTGTTAATATTTTTATATATATGTTTCTATTTTTGTATGTTCTCTCGCTTATTCCTTGCCTTCCTTCTTTCTTCCTTTCCTTTTCCATCCCTTCCTTCTATCCAACTTCTTGCTGTCGTTATTCTTTTCTCCTCTTTCCTCCTTCCTCCTCCTTTCCTTCCTCATCCTTCCTTCCTCCTCACCTTCTTTCTTCATGCCTTCTTTCCTTCCGCCTTATTCCTTCGTCCTCCTTACCTTACTTCCTCCGTCCTTCTTCCTTCCTTCTTTTTTCATCCTTCCTTCCTTCCTTCATGCATCTCTTTACTTCATCCTTCTTTCTGTCCTGCCTTATTCCTATTCATTCATCCTTCCATCCTTCTTTCACTTCATTCATCTACATTCCTTACTTCATTCATCCTACCTTCCTTAATGCCTTTCATCCACTTTCATCCTTCCTTACTTAATAACATTATTTCCTTCATCCTTCTTTCCTTCTTCACTTATTCCTTCTTCTTCATTATCCTTACTTCCTTACCTTACTTTCTTCTTCCTTCCTTCTTTCACTGCATCCTTCTTTCATTCACTTCCCTTCTTCTTCTTCCTCCTTCATCACTCCTTCAGTAAGAATTCATTTCCTTCATCATTATTTCACTTCCGTCATTCTTACTTACTTCACATTCATCCTTCTTACTTCATCCTCCTTCCTTCCTTCATTCCTTCCTCCTTCCTAACTTCATCCTTCCTTCCTGTCATCCTTCATCCTTCCTTCCGTCATCCTTTCATTCTTCATCAATTCTTTCCATTTATCCTTCTAAATCTTCTCTTCCTTACTTCCTTCATATTACTTCCTTCCTTCCTTCTCTTCCCATCCTATTCATACTTACTTCCTTCACATATTCTCTCCTCATCCTTCTTTCCTTCATCATCTCTTTCCTTCCTTCCTTCTCATTTCCTTCATTCCTTCATCCTACTTCCTTCCTTCTTCCTGTCCCTTCATCCTTAATCTCTCTTTTCTTTTCTTGCTTTCATTTCATTTCTTTCTTTTCTTTCCTTCTTCCTTCCTTCTTTCCTTCATCCTTCTTTCCTTCCTTCCTTCTCCTTCAGCGTCTATTGCCTTCAATCACTTCTTTCCATCCTTCCGTCTTCCTTCCTTCCTGATCCTTAATCCTTATTTCATTCCTTCCTCTCAATTTCATTCTTTCCTTAACCTTCCTCTTCATCCTTCCTCCTTCATTTCTTTCCTCCTTCCTTCATCCTTCCCTCCTTCCTTTCATCCTTCTCTCGCTCTCCTTCCTTATACCTTCCTTTCTTCCTTCATCCTTACTTCCTTCCTTCTTCCTCTTCCTTCTTTCTTCTTCTTATTCTTCTTCATCTTCATCTTCATCTTCCTCTTCCTCTACATCTACTTCCTTCCTTCCCACCCCTTCACTCCTCCTTTCCCCCCTCAATCCATTCTTCCTTCCTTCTTTCCTTCATCCTTCTTTCCTTCATCCTTCTTCCTGCCTTCCTTCTTCCTTCCTTCCTTCCTTTCATCCTTCAACAATTCATTCCATTTATCCTACTAAATCTTCATCACTCTTTCCTTCCTTCCTCTTCTTCCTCCTCCTCCTCTTCATCCTACTCATTCTTACTTCCTTCCTTCCTTCACAATCCTTCTTTCCTTCCTTCCTTCCTTCCTTCTTTTCTTTCCTTCCTTCCTTCATCCTTCTTTCCTTCATCCTTCCTTCCCTTCT
>CM065698.1:42466631-42476631 GCA_017654935.2 Phymorhynchus buccinoides | reverse complement strand
AAATAACGCGCTAGACGCGTGCAAATACAAAGCGAACTCAGCACAAACGAAAAAAAAATCCACACAGCGCGAAGTTTTCTACAATAGAAAGTGTCACTTTGTGAGCTGTTCTTGTTCGAAGCAACAGGCCTGTCTTCTTTTCTTTCTGAAAAGGTTTGGCTGCTTTTACAAACTTTGCAAATGGCGAACGGGATCTGTGCGTTCAAGAACTCCAAACTTTGTCAAGGTAAGCATAAATCAATGGTGAATGTTTGAATAAAGTTAACGTAACATGAAAGAGGAACGAAAGGCTTAGCGTACAGTTAGAAAATAAAGGTTGGGAATCTTGCACATGTGGGTTGGTTGAACATGAGCTGCAGTCGCAGCAGCCGCCATTTTGGAATAGTAGTAGTACTAGTGATAGGGTCAGGCATCATGGCCTAGGTCTCGCGGCCTATAAATCGTCCCATCATTGGTATTCACATTTATGAGAAGGGTGGGAATCGTGCACAATGTGGTTTGGTTGAACATGAGCTGTCGTCGCAGCAGCCGCCATTTTGGAATAATAGTAGTAGTAGTAGTGATTAGGGACAGGCATCATGGCCTAGGCCTCGTGGCCTATAAATCGTCCCATCATTGGTATTCATATTTATGTCCGTCAAGAACGATAATCTGTTTGAAGAAGCAATCGCTATGTTCTTTTCTGTTACAAATTATCGTTCTTGACGGGCATAATATTTTTTAGAAGTTTTTAGAAGCTATGACGAATGATGATTTATGAGGAAAATTTATGCCGCATCAACCTTGACCAAAAAGATACATTTACCAGAAAAATCATAAAAGATGGGACTGTTTGGAAAAGCTTTACGGCTTGTTTTGTCCCTACCTACCTACCTACCTACCATAAATGTGAATATAGCCAAAAAAATATCTATATTTAGGAATTTCATCCAAAAGGTTCTTTAAATTGTTAATATATTATACGTAAATTTAATGTTAGATTTAAGTGGTGAACTTTTGTTCAATTCTTGTTCTTCTTCTGGTAATGTCCACCTGCCGTAACCGGCAATTATTAACATGTAGGCCTACTGGGGTTCAAAGAATTTATGCTTCGCGGGAACACCCCCCCCCCCCCCCCCAAACAAAAGCTAGATAGATAAGAGGGCATGCGAGGCTGGGCACCCCTGGCTTGTCCGAGAACACCCAACCCCACACGGAAAAACACCCATGCTGAATATGACGCCATATTTATTCCAAAATGGCGAGGTTTCCCTTCTTCTTAGAACATTGATTAAAAAAACACCACTACAGGAAATAGACGATTTTCGGGAAAAAATAGGGGAGAGCAATTCGTGAAAGTTAATTACCTCGACATATTCTGTCAAACCCATAGCAACAATGGCGTCGAAGCTTGAAACCGCAATATAACTTGCAAAATGTGACGTAAAAATATGACATCAAATTTAGAATGACGCACGGTGTTCTAAGTGATGTAAGTCTACTCAAACACACGAATTGAGAGCTGGGGATCTACCTGATGGTAGAGCAGCTTCCCCTGTTTGACCGATTCAATTAGGCAAGATCACTCCCACACACCATGAAATTACTCCCCTTAATTATTTCCGAACAATTCTTATTGGGAACAACCCCAGCCATAAAACTCGACAACTGATGTGCATTCGCTACCCTCCGTACCAATTTTGTTTTAATGAACATTGTGTTACGAAGAGCTACATTTTGTCGTGGTCTGTGTGGCAGGAGATAGGAATATTTTTTTCGGTATGAACGTAGACATTGACTGAAACGTGAAGTAGCAGTAGCTAAAAAGTACAGGGATAGGACTTTGAAGATGTCATGACAAGTCTCATACCATCTCAGTGTCAATACATATCCTGATAGCTTCTTGGCCTTTTGGCTAAGACAGTGATTCAGGAACATAAATTTTTCTTTATACCCTGGTTGGTTTGTTCAGCCCGTCGTACATGGCGAAAGCCGATACGCGACGTTAAGAAGAAAAAAAAGGTGTCAATACAGGCCCAGCATTATTTAAAATCTCTGCGTTGCTCGATTTTTTTAATTGTGTCCAACCGCAATTTACCGGTATTGTATTTCTTACATAGAGTATTTTTCTTTTGCACATTATTACCCGGTGGTTAAAAAATAAAAATAAATCCAAGCTGAACACTAACCGTTTAGTGCGCTACGAAAAGACATTTCGTTGCATTTTCTCATGATTTCCTTTCGCCACCCCCTCCTTTGTCCACTGTACAATGATGAAAAATCATGGTACAGTTTAGTCTCTTGTGGAAGATTATGACCCTCGAGCGAGGAGGCCTTTGCACCGGCTCTGGTGCTGCAGCCTAAGGGATGGGTTGGCCTTTGGGGACCTTCCCCAACGCCAGCTGTGTCCACAAATCCCTTTTGGGCCGAGAGATCAGTCCTTTAATTATGCGTGCTCACCTTATGTCCATTATCAATTCTACAATGTGTTATTAAACTGTCATTTAATTGTGTGCTCACCTCTTCGTCAATCGCGGTGTACTGTTATACGAGCACAGATGGATAATGCCGCCGTTATGCGCCTAATAATAAGACCCAGCATGTCTATCTTCGGTTGGAGAAAAGTTGTAAGATTTTGTTTTTTTGGGGGGAAAAGGCAAGAGAATGAACCATTAAGCCAGAAAGACAGTAGATTGACAGTAAGCAAAGGGAAAAGGCAGAGTCAAAGAGAGTGACAGATTAGAGGAAGACACAAGTACAGAACTTCCATAAGGTGGGGAACTATTTGTACAAAAAGGCCACCACCCCTCTCCCTGATATACCCACTGGGGGGATGCGTGCTAATCAACGTCTTCTGTGTGCAGGCGTTCTTCCAGCACCTGATGCCTGTCCTTGGTGCCGAGTCCACGCTGCGAGAGTGGAGATGTTCCCTGATCCTGTCACGGGACCTCTCCTAGCGTCCGTTTAAAATGAAAAAGGTACCAGTTATGTTGTCAAACCTGCCGTCCCCCCGCGGGGATACCGGGTGGGTGTCTTTTGTATAAATAGTCCCCCCACCTTCTGGAAGTTCTGTGCTTGTAACTTCCTCTAATGTCACTTTCTTTGACTCTGCCTTTTCCCTTTGCTTACTGTCATCTACTATATTTCTGCCTTACCGGTCCATTCTCCTGCCTTTTTTCTTCTCCACAAAACGCTTTCAAAAACATTTCCTCCAGCCGGAAGTCGGACTTGCTGGGCCTAACTATTTCTTAGTTAGGCGCATAACGGCAGCATGACGCATCTGCGCTCATAATTTGATAGGAAACGTGTCTGAGCGATCGAAGGAGAAGAAGAAGAAGAATCCTGCCGTGGGGATACCGGTGGTGGGTGGTGGGGGTGGGGGTAGTCTTTTGTGCATAGTTTCCCCACCTGCGCTTGTAACTTCCTCTAATCTGTCACTGTCTTTGACTCTGCCTTTTCCCTTTGCTTTGCCGTCATCTACTATCGTTCTGCCTTGCCGGTCCATTGTGTCTTGCCTATTTTTCTATATCTTCTGTAGGCGGATAACGGCAGCATGACGCATCTGCGCTCACGTGACGGGAAACTGAGGGATCGAAGTAGTTTACAATGTGGGTGTGCTCTCCTAAGTTAGCCCGAAGCATGTGTGCTAGTGTTATTTACTTTAATGCGTTTCTTTTATTTGAATGACTTAATAATGTTATACGTTTATTACTCTCTGTGTGATGTTTTATGTATATAATACAGTGCATGATTATAGGGTTTATCAAGCCTGCGATTGTGCTCCTTAATTTCCCCTGGAGTGCTTAAAGACCCACCAGATCACATGTCAAAATCACGGGTTTCACGTGTTTTTGCTCTTATAGCTGGTAGGAAATCTTGTTTTGACCAGGTTTGACTTCCATGCAAATGCCCCCAAATTGAAAACGAAACATCATTTTAAAGAGCAGCCTCAATTTCAAGTTGGGGGCATTTGTATGTGGGTCACAGCTACCCAGACAAAAACGAGGGACTTAATCGTGATGGGTCGGTGTATCTTATTTGAATTAGCTATCAGCTGATGTCTTCGTTAACCCTGTTGGAGAAAATAGCTTCAATAACATAAATGGTTCCATTGAACTTTCCGTCCATTGTTGCTTTGCACAGAGATAAGGGATGTGCATGGACGGTTTGTTTTTTAAATGTATAGACATTAACATTTGTGTCTGGTAATTCAGAAAAAAAGATGACTTAATGACGGAAAGAATGCCTTGTCCTCTCCCTGTCTGAGTTAGGGAATGTTTGTCTCAAAACATTTAGGGGTTGTGTGTGTGTGTGTGTGTGTGTGTGTGTGTGTGTGTGTGCGTGCGTGTGCGTGTGCGCACATACACGTGCATGTGCGTTTATACGTGCAAACTACGAATGTGTGTGCGTGCGCGCGCGCGCGCGCGCGCGTGTGTGTGTGTGTGTGTGTGTGTGTGTGTGTGTGTGTGTGTGTGTGTGTGCGTGCGTGTGTGCGTGCGTGTGCGTGCGTGTGCGTGCGTGTGTGTGTAAGTAAGCGTGTGTAAGTGTTCTTGCAGGTCTAGTAGTTCAACATTAACAATAGCTGTTATGGTAGTGTGCCTAGTTTGTTGCAGTAGGCATAGTATAGTGTTTTATAGCAGCAGTAGTGTTCAATCGTGCTTGATTCTCCTTTTATATTGGTTTCAGCCACCACATCTATTCTGTCAACACTTGTTATTCTCCAACTTGGGCTTTCAACGACTTCAACGGATTGGGGCTTTCAACAAGTTCGACCTTCAAGATCATCAACCTTCATTAAACTCGACCTTCGAAATCTTCACCTTGAAGACCTTCAACAGTTCTAGCTCAACGGTTAACTTCAACATTTTCATCCAGTTCGACCTTTTATATTATCATCGACCTTCAAAACGTTCGTCCTTGCAGAGGTGATATTCAAGTAATCTTCTACATTCAGTTCGACCTACGACTTTCAAAACGTTCGACCTTTGATGTGTTCGACCTTCAAAACGTTCAAGCTTTCATGTGTTTGACCTTCAAAACATTCGACCTTTGATGTGTTCGACCTTCAAAACGTTCGACCTTTGATGTGTTCGACCTTCAAAACGTTCGACCTTCAAAACGTTCGACCTTTGATGTGTTCAACCTTCAAAAACGTTCGACCTTTGATGTGTTCGACCTTCAAAACGTTCGTGTTCGACCTTCAAAACGTTCGACCTTTGATGTGTTTGACCTTCAAAACGTTCGACCTTTGATGTGTTTGACCTTCAACACGTTCGACCTTTGATGTGTTTGACCTTCAAAACGTTCGACCTTTGATGTGTTTGACCTTCACAACGTTCCATCTTCAGAGGTGGGATCTTCGTCGTGGACAATTCGTTTCAACAAGTTTAACATTCAGCAAGTTCGACGTACAAATTTGACCTTCGAAATCTTCAAACCTCCATCTTCTTCATCGTCTTCATTTTCATCATCTCCGACTTTCGCGATCTTCAACGTCTGACTGGCATACGAAGTGTGTGTGTATGACAATAGACGCCATTATTTTCCGATGCCTTTTTGTTCAGTGTTACCCACATCTCTTTGACGATGGGTTAACATCAAGTGGCGTGATCATGAGTGTCGTCTTAAACCGTTAACACCGGTAGTAATAACATGCAAATTAGAACAAACAGCCAATCGTTGGACAGTTTCTTCTAATTATTTTAGTTTTACGTGTTAATACCCGTGTTAACTATTTCAATACGCACTCCTGATTGCGGTGTCTGTTAACAGGCATCCTAAACACCCGTAGTAATCTTTCACGGAGCAAGTGATTAAAATACATTGCTTAAATTAAATCAACAGTGACTGTGACAGATGCTTTCAGTCGACGATGATAGTAATTATAATGCACGTTGTATTGTTTTAAGGGTCAAAGTACGCGTGGTTATTTCCCACTCTTTTACCATGGCAACACAATGTTATACTAGGAATTGTGAGTAGCGTATAACCGGTGTTGCCATGGGGAATGAGTGAAAAATATCAACTTGGCATTGTGACCATTATGCATCTGTGTTCCATTCTTTAAAGATCCCATGACCCGAAGAAGTTTCTTTCTAAAAATGCATAGAGATCGCTACTGAGAGAAATCGTTCTGCAGAAACCGCACCACGCAGTTTCCTTTGGTTACCCACAAATCGAGCGTCAAAGGTGGTCATTTTTACCTGGATTTTTTTTTGGGGGGCCAGGTGCGACTCCCATGCAAATGGCCCCCAAATTCGAAACGACACAGCACTTTTTGAAGAGCAGCCTCAATTTGAATTGTGGGGATTTGTATGTGGGTCACGACTGGCCAGAAAAAAACATAAATCAAGAGACTTAATTTTGCTGGGTTAGTGTGTCTTAACACAAATGTTTGAGCAAAGGCGCAGTTTAGCTACTCCCCTCCTGTCCCTCCTCTCCCCTCCTCCACTTTCCTCTCCCGCCTCCCCCCTCCTCCCACCTCACCTCTCCATGGTTTACGACTTTCAATCTTAAAGTGTCTTTTCTGTCAGTTTCACGAAGTTAACCCTAACACGTTACTACTAACCCTAACTGATACTAACTCTAACCTCATACTAAACCCTAACCCTTTTCCCCCGACTAAGGTGAAATGTTTCCTTCTATGGCGTAGCAAAACTGCGTCTTTGCTACGAAATGGGTTTTTTGTGCGTGGCAGGTTCAAAACGCCTAAAGGTCTGATCACGTTATTCAATTTTAGCTCAAATGCTCCGAAGTCGGAATGCGGCTGCCCACGTGGCGGGGTAATCGGTCACGCAGCCTCAAAAAAGCCTAAAAGGTTAAAAAAAAAAGCAAAAGCCTAAAGGTCTGATAACGCTATTCAATTTTACCCCAAATCCTTCGAAGTCGGAATGTGGCTGCTCGCGTGGCGGAGGGTAATCGGTCCACCATGTGATGTCCTCATCATTCCTAGCTTGGTGCATTTGTACAATAGAGTGTTCGAGTGCTTCGTCTGTGGGGATGATCCCTGGAGTCTTTAAGCCAGGGTACGACCACAACGACAATTCAGCCACTAGGGAGAACTTGGTATTGTGTCTTTAGTAAACCGTTATTGAAGATTTCAGTGAAAGATTAGTGGAGTGCACTTCACAGCCAGCTGGGGACTGTATTCACATTGAGATAGTATGAGACTTAGCATCGTGATGTCTTAGGCCGTGTACACACATAAGCGGATATTCCATGCGGAAACCCGTGCGCAATCCATAAATAAGTGAAACAAAGAAGGGAACAGATTTGCGCACGTGTCCGAATTTCCCCTATATGCATACACTGTTATCCTTCTTTCTTCCACTTATTTAGGGTTTTCCGTACGGAACTTACGCGTCTAATGTGAACCCGGCCTGATAAGTCCTTCTAAAGTGGTAGTGTGTACAAGGACTTTAGGAGGACTTCTAAGACATCATGATATAAGTCTCGTACTACCTCAACGTGAATACATTATGTTTATGCTTATGCTTCTTGTATGCTTGCATATATGTTGTACTGATGCATATTATCATTTGGGTATTTGGTACTTTATAGTCAGAGGTGTTTCTGTGAAATTCGGGTTGCTCCCACCTGGAGAGCCCAATGGGTTTTTGGGCATGCGAGTTTTGTGTGACTGATGAGGAAGGAAAGGAGGATGGGGGTAAATCTTGACTTAATGAAAATTTTTGACGTTGTCACTGTGTTTAACCCTTTCGCCGCCAGCCATTTTTCAGCCCCCAAATACAATTAAACTTAGCTGGGTAGAGAGAAACAAAAATCTGCAATAGTGGGAATTACTCGTGACATGAATACATTAGGCCTATCCTTACCTCCCAAAATTAAGTTTGGTCTTTGGATAACAGGCCTTGACTTGAGGCCTTTTAGTGACATGGGTGTTAAACCACTGTGGTGCTAAAATGCGACATTGGCGGTGAAAGGGTTTTCGTATGCTGAGTGCATGGGCATGTATGTTTATATGTTTGGGTGTGTGTATGTAAGTACTCGTGCATATTCTCATGTATGTCTATATACTTTAAACGGATTTGTGTATATGTATGGACTGTATGCATGTATGTTTGTATGCATGCATGTATTTGCTCATTGATTTTGTGTGCTTTTTGCTTTTGTTACTATGACATCGTAACGGGTCGCGGGCCTATATACAATTAAACTAGTGTCAATTGTCAACGTGAATACGGGGCCTGTGGTTTCCTCGACTAGACTTTTGAACATTTTTTTTATTTTTGAAGTGGGGTTGTTCTTTAGAATAATGCTGATGAAAAAGAAAATCAAAGCCTGAAAATGTGATCATTCGTCTCTGGTAAAAGCAATTTTTTTTTCTATTTAGAGAAGGTAATCTATTGAAGAAAAAAAATCCTACAGTGGAACCTCAGTATAACGACCACCCTACAGACTGGCCAAAATGTCCATAATGCGAGGTGGTCGCTATTGGCCATTGCACCTAGGGTTATTAACGCCCTTGACGGCAAGAGTTAATCCATTGTTGGTCAGTATCCAAAAGAGCATCCACTCTTGCAAAATGCAGCCCTTCAGTGGCCTCAAATAGGGTTATTGGTGAGAGTCATGGCCTTGGTTTGGTCAGTACTCAAGCATCTTCCCCCACCCACCAAGGGCATTAACTCTTGCAAAAGGTGGTCGTTGCAGTGGCCAATACTGGACTCTTATAGTAATGAATGAGAAGGGAAGAGATTGGCATTAACTCTTGCAAAAGAGATAACCATAGCTGTTGACGGGACTATAATAGACTAACTCTTGCAAAAGGTGGTCGTTGCAGTGGCCAATACTGGACTCTTATTGCAATGAATCAGAAGGGAAGAGACCGAGTAAAACTGTCCGGATTACTGAGGTGTCCGCGATACGGAGGTGCCCGTTAAGCGGGGTTACACTGTATTACCCCCCCCCCCTCCCCCACCCCGTCGCTAAAGTGTGTATTTTGCAGAAACAAAAAAGTCATGTACAGTATTTTGGAGTATGTCAATGTTTACATGGAATGCCTGTATAATTATAATGCGAAAATGTTTCGTTGTGTCCTGCACCCCCCCCCCCCCTCCCCCACCCCCAGCTGTGTTGAAATGTAAAGACCCACCACGTCACGTGTCACAATCACGGTTTTCCCGTGTTTTTCCTCTTATAGCTGGTCAGAAAGCTTAAGAAATGTTCCTAGCATAAGAGGGAATGTGACGTGGGGGGTCTTTAACTATTGTCCATAATATTGCCAACACTTTTTTTTTTTTTAATGATTTAGGAAACTGTTTAATTGATGTATGCGTAATACCACTACAAATAAAGTCAGATATTTTACAGAAGTCCCCCCCCCCCCCTTCCTACTATCCTTTGCCCCCCAAAAGAAGAAAAATCAGAGTTAACAATTTTTTCTCACACACTTAACTGATTAATCTTCCATCAGCCTTAGAAATTAAAGTCTACTCGTTACATTTAATGTGATTTTGTTTATCGATTCCCCCCCCCCCCCCCCTAAGACTGAACCCTCACAAGATAAGTTATAGGTTTTTATTACGTAACCTTTATGGCGAAAACACACGCTGCTAATTTTTCGCTTTCCCCATGGCACAAAATAATGATACTCTCACGGGTGAAACTGTTTAATTGATGTATAAGTTACTGAGAGAGGGGGGAGGCGAAGGGAGAGAGAGAGAGAGAGACAGAGACAGAGACACAGAGACCGGCATTTAGAGAACTAAAGAGACGGAATGTATGCTGGGGTGATGTTACTGAGAGAGGGGGCAATATTATGGACAATAGTTAAAGACCCCCCACGTCACATTCCCTCTTATGCTAGGAACATTTCTTAAGCTTTCTGACCAGCTATAAGAGGAAAACTTTTCCTGGTGTAGGATTTCCTGTTTTTCAATTTTACCAGAAAAGGATTTTTTTATTTTTTTTTCAAACAAGATCTTTGTGTGTCTACTGCATGTTTCAAACACTTTAAGATAAGCATTTGGATAAATTGGAAAAAGCAAACTATAATACCTTC
>CM065698.1:42446631-42461631 GCA_017654935.2 Phymorhynchus buccinoides | reverse complement strand
GAGGTCCACCCAACTCCGTCCTACTCCCGCCCTGTCACGGCGAAACTGATTTTGAAATGTAAACATTTCGATGTTAAAACTTTTTTTTGAGGCGACGCATTTCCCAAATTGTACTTGAACTTTGTTTTCCATAACAAATGTGCCACGCTTACCAAGAATACATTTTTGTTTTCAAAGGTCAAAATTTTCGTTCAATCTTATCGTCTGCAGAAATGTCTAAGGGCGTTTTTTGGGTGTTTTTTTTTCTAGTTTATATATATTTTTTTAGCCATTCGTGTTTTGTAATCCGAACCAGGTTCCGAAAAATCCACTTGAGAATATAAATGACCACTAGGACCAGTTAATTAAAAAAAACACTCATTTAAAATAAACTATAAGGGACCAATATCAACCTACCTCTAATTGAGGGTGGGTTTTTTTAAAAGAAAAACCCAGCTTTTTTTATATCTGAAGAAAAAAGAAAATATAATATAAGCTAATTCGAAATTAAGCTTGATTTGGACAAATGTCCGCTTAAGGTAAACGCTAAAAATTAGTACTTTAATTATGACCCCCCTCCCCTTCTGCCTTTCTGTCCCCCTCTGTCTCTCTGTCTCTGTCTGTCTGTGTGTGTCTGTCTGCCTCTCTCTCTCTCTCTCATCTCTCTCTCTCTCTCTCTCTCTCTCTCTCTCTCTCTCTCTCTCTCTCTCTCTCTCTCTCTCTCTCTCTCTCCCTCTCTCTCTCTAAAAGTTTTCTATTTTCTCTTGATAAATTTGGTCACAACATGGACCGATTTCCACGAAACTGCAAAACATTTTGAAATTCCCACGTTTGCATATATTTGCATAATTAAACAAAAAAATGCGTAAATTTGCACAGTCGGGTGCAGTTAGGTGGGCACAGAAGGGAGTTACGCCCAGCTTCCTTCTACTCTCACCTTTCGCGCGATCAACGAGCATTCTGGGAACATTTTATAATCGGGACCCCCCCCCCCCCCACAAATTAATGTTCAATGCGTTTCGGAGTGTGCATACATGTTCACAAACGTTTATAGGCGAAATATTAGGCTTCATTTTCCATTGTAATGACTTGCCCCTTTCAGAAGTACTATTAAACGTTCAGAATGTGGCATATAAATGTTAAGAGGCCTGTCCGTCCAATGAAGTGTTGTGAAGTGTTCGGAAATGGTAAATGATTTAGGTATTTTTAGTTTTCGGGGATACATTTTCTATTATGTCTTTTTCTAAATTGCATCCGAAAACGAATAATTATGTGATTAGCGGTCTCCTCTCTCTCTCTCTCTCTCTCTCTCTCTCTCTCTCTCTCTCTCTCTCTCTCTCTCTCTCTCTCTCTCTCTCTCTCTCTCTCTCTCTCTCTCTCTCTCTCTCTCTCTCTCTCTCTCTCTCTCTCTCTCTCTCTCTCTCCTCTCTCTCTCTCTCTCTCTCTCTCCACTCTCTCTCTCTCTCCTCTCTCTCTCTCTCTCTCTCTCTCTCTCTCTCTCTCTCTCTCTCTCTCTCTCTCTCTCTCTCTCATATTGATGTTTATGAATTGTATGAATGCACGTGTGTGTGTGTGTGTGTTTGCGTGCGTGTGCGCGCATCTCTGTGTGTGTGTGTGTGTTTGTGCTGTGTTGTGTGCATGTTTGTGTGTGCAACGAGAGAGAGGGGGTGGGGGTGGGGGTTAGAGAGAGAGAGAGAGAGGGAGGGGGGGGGGAGAGAGAGAGGCTACGTTGTTCATTGTGAATATAATAACTTTGATACCATTATTGTGTTATCAAAACAATTCAGTATGTATATATATATTTTTTTAATCTTACATGTACCCTTCCTCTTCCTCTCTCATTCTCTTTATCCATACTCTTTTGTCTGTTCGTCTGTCTGCCTACCTGTCTGTCTCTCTCTCTCTCTCTCTCTCTCTCTCTCTCTCTCTCTCTCTCTCTCTCTCTCTCTCTCTCTCTCTCTCTCTCTCTCTCTCTCTCTCTCTCTCTCTCTCTCTGTTTGTCCTCCTTCCATCTCTCTCTCCTTCCTTTACTCCTTCTTCCTCAGCTTTCCGTTTATGTCTTTGCTGTCTCGCTCTATCATTTCTTTCTCTACCCCCCCCCCCCTCTCATTCCTTTCTTCTTTACTCCCCCTCCCCCTCCTATTCTTCTTATTTTTCTTACTTCATGTTTTGTTTTGTTCCTAGATACTCACTTATTTTCGGTCCCTCCACATCCCATTTCTTAAGTATGTATGAATAATGCTGAATTTATTATGTGTCTGTTTATATTGATAATGTGCCTGCTTTGATGATAATGTGTGTTCGTTTTCTTTGCTTTGCATGCCTTTCTTATTTATTGAATTCTTTGCTTTGATTTTTGTTTTCCTTTTTTGTTTTGTGAGGACTGGATGAAAAAAAGTATTTATACTTACTCTATTATCCTCAGAAAATAAAAGTTATTCATTCATTCTCTCTCTCTCTCTCTCTCTCTCTCTCTCTCTCTCTCTCTCTCTCTCTCTCTCTCTCTCTCTCTCTCTCTCTCTCTCTCTCTCTCTCTCTCTCTCTCTCTCTCTCTCTCTCTCTCTCTCTCTATCTCTCTCTCTCTCCTATCTCCCTCTCTCTCTCTCAATTCTCCCCCCCTCTCTCTCTGTGTATTTATCTCCTCTTTCTCCTCCGCCCCCTATCCCCCCTCTAAAAAAATAGAGTTAGAATACGGGTGTCTGCGCACTTACGTGTGTGCGTGCGTGTGTGCGTGTGTGAATGCGAATGAAAGTCCGTTTTAAGCTACAAAGGTACTCCTTCCTTTTAATATACAGAGGAAAAAGCAATAAATCGTCGCTCTCCATTTACCCTGTTGAAAAAAACAACACAGAAATGTTGTTGTTCTTTGGATGATGATGATGGTGATGAGAGTAGCGTCCAATCGGTCAGACCCGTATGTCCTTTGAATGTTGATGCCTTATCTTTATAGCTGTCGATGGGATTATAATCGACTGTCTCATCTTTCCGGTGTAATGGGAAAAAAGGACACCCCTATAACTTGGTCTCCCTGGTTCAAAACTCTACGATGAAAACTGAACCCGTCATATTTCTACACGTTAGGCGTCTTATTTCTTTTTTTATTCAAAATGTTTTTTATTCAGGTCTTGGTTGACCTATTGCCAAATTGCAAGTTGCTTTTCTTGATTTCTAATTCTGGACATTTTTGGGTTAGAATCAAGAAGGTGATGAAGTGTCTGGGTTTCTTCATGACTTAGCGTGAGTGTGGAATGCTTGTCGAACTACAGCGTGCGATTGTGAATGCAGTTTTTTTCTATACAGAGTTGTGACAGGGTTCACTTTTCTCGTATAAATTTGAACCGGGGAGTCTTTTTCTACGGGGGTCGCTTTTTTCCGCAACACCAGAAGGAAGAACATTTTAAAGGGAATTTTAACTTTAACGTCAATGTTCACAAGGTCCCCAGTTTTAAACGAGCGATTTTATGTTTGTCTGTACTGTACTTGGTTCCTACTAGCGGTCCAAAAAGAAAGAAAAAAATAGGAAAATTACCTTTGGTGGAATATTTTCGAGTCGGAAAATATCTTTTCTCAATTGTTAATCAGAATTATAGCATAAGAGTTACGTAGCGTTTGTGCATGTGCGTAAACGTATGTCCAGATTTCATAGCTTTTTATTGTGTGGATTTTTTCTTTATAATTGCTTTGTAACCTTGGAGTGAACCACGAAAGGAGACCTTGAGTGGGCACCTGTTGTCCGTTCTGCAGTGTATATTTGCTTATATTGCCTTTTTTAAAAATATATTTTAGCTTTCCAGTATGTATTTGTTATCCTTTTTTTTTTACTGATTTTTTAAACCTGGATCCGATAAATTAGAGTGGCGTGGCTCAACGATTCCAGCACTGTGTGGACTTATGTGCTATAGGGTATAATAATGGAAGTGTCATGTTATGAATTGTACTACATTTTTTGTTTTCAGGTTTTGTACGTTAAGATTCATGGATTTGTGTTTTGCTATACGTGGTCGAACGTTATGCGGTGACAGTCCTGAGATAACCATAGCTGTTGACGGGACTATAACAGACTAACTAACTAACTAACCACGAAAGGATAACGCTCTTGGTCCTACCAAAAAGCCTAAATGTCACAATGAGTAGTTGTTGGGGGTTTTCCGCAGCCTACCAAACCCTGCAAATATTGAAGCCAACTTTTTCGCTTCCCTCCTGGAAGGTGAAAAGGTGGGGAGGTGGGACGTGTTAAGTGTGGTAACAGTACACGGTGAGCGAGTTCACAATGATCCCCGCCTGTAGTGTAGGTGAAAAGGTGGGAGTAAAAAAACACCGGCTTCAGTCAGCTGCGGAGTCGTCACTCTTTGTATTTTCAGGCTTTTTGGTGGTACCTAATTCACTTTTTATATGCTTAAGGCCTCGTTGAGAAACGTTGGTGACCCGTGTGGTGTTTGTTTTTGTTTCGTTGTGGGGTGCGCGGATAGGGCCCTCCCGTGGGGATACCGGGGGGGGGGGGGGGGTCTGTCTTTCAGTAGAAATACTTTCCCCATCTTCTGGAAGTTCTATGCTAGTAACTTCCCCTACTCTATCACTCTCTTTGACTCTGCCTTTTCTCTTCCTTTTGCTTTCTGCCGTCTACTTCTTTCTGCCTTATTGGTCCATTCTCTTGCATTTTAAAAAATATAAAACCCTTCCACATTTTTCCGTTTTACAATTTATAACATGCCAGATTTTGTTTGATTTTTTTTTAAATTGTTCACTGGCTTCCAGACGTGAGACCTTACGCACTTGAGTGGGCACCTGTTGTCCATTCTGCAGTACACATTTGCCTATATGGTCGTTTATGTATCGTAGCTTACTACTATGTATTTGTTATCCTTTTACTGTTTAAAACCCCCCAACTGGACTCGATAATTAGAGCAGAATGGCTTACGTTTCCAGCACTGTCTGGAATGATGTGCTATAGGGTACAATGATGGAAGTGTCATGTTATGAATTGTACTATGTTTATGTTTTCAGGGTTTTGTGCGTTGTTAATACTCATTGATTTGACTGTTTTGTTATATGTGGTCGAACTTTACGCGGTGACATTCCTGAGATAACCATAGCTGTTGACGGGACTATATAACAGGCTTAACTTGTTGTTGTGGGGTGTATATGTGTACAAATGTGTCGCAGTATTGATCTCACATCACATACATAATCATGTGTTTTGGTATGTTTAATGTGATAACATTCCTGAGATAACCATAGCTGTTGACGGGACTATATAACAGGCTTAACTTGTTGTTGTGGGGTGTATATGTGTACAAATGTGTCGCAGTATTGATCTCACATCACATACATAATCATGTGTTTTGGTATGTTTAATGTGATAACATTCCTGAGATAACCATAGCTGTTGACGGGACTATATAACAGACTTAACATGTTGTTGTGGGGTGTATATGTGTACAAATGTGTCGCAGTATTGATCTCACATCACATACATAATCATGTGTTTTGGTATGTTTAATGTGGTGACAGTCCTGAGAAGACCGTTGTTGTTGACAACACTACAAACAGCATAATGGCCACAGTGATATGCAAGTCGTATCATTACATGTGTAGCCCTGCGTTCTATGGGGGAAAGAGCGGAAAATAGCAACGTGCATGTTCACCATAATATATTTGAAAGCAAATGAATGCGATGTTTTGGAGTGTAGGTGAAAATCATTTCTACAAGTATTTAAGCTTGAAAAAAAAGATTTATAACTGATGTAGCTCTCTAAGCGTGGGTTATGTTATTTTACTATCAAGGATGTGAACGCTAGAACAGCTTAGAACAGCTTAGAACATCGGCTACTGTAGTCGTGAATGCGACTGGAACAGATAACAGGGGTAGTAACATAGAAACTATAATAGTATGAATAAAAAACATCAGTTATTTAGCTGAGCTCCATACCCCCAATCTGAAGGACTGAAAAGTTGGTGCATTTTAAATGCAGAATATTTTGCTTTGATAAAACGTTTCTGTGTCTAACGTCTGTATTTGTGAACCTCAGAAACAAAACTCAGTTAACGTTAACTTTATGAATTGTTCTATGTTCTGAAAAGACGAATATAAAATGTGCTGGTTTACTTTTTTTCCCTAAATGGGGGAGGGACAGTGCACGTATGCAAAGACAGCCGTTTCGATCTGTGAAGATCAAGAATTTATAATAAACTGCAAACGTTTGTACCCCAAAATAGACGCAATGTCTACCCCTATCTTGTCGACCTTTGTTTTTACTAGTATGGGTTTGTTATCCTTTTCACTGTTCTTGTTTTAACCAGGGCCTGTATTCACGTTGAGATAGCATGAGACTTAGCATCATGCTAACTTAGAAGCTCTTCCAAAAGTCCTATTAAATCCTATAGGACATTGGAAGAGCTTCTAAGTTAGCATCATGCTAAGTCTCATGCTATCTCAACATGAATACAGGCCCTGGATCCGATAGAGTAGAGTGGCTCAACGTTTCCAGCACTGTGTGGATTTATGTGCTATAGGGTGCGATGATGGAGGTGTCATGTTATGAATTGTACTGCATGTTGTGATACATTGAGTGTTTTGTACTAAGTGGTCGAACTTTACGCGGTGTCAGTCCTGAGGTGACCATAGCTGTTGACGGGACTATAATGAAAACAAATTAAAACATCTTGTCTTGACACAGCTCCCTGCACTAATTTGTCCCTAGCCCCATAGCAAAAAGTAGTCACATTCAACAGAAACTGATGGCACTGATTCCACACTGCACAATCATCTGACTCGTCATTATCATCATCATCATCATACACTATCATCGGTATCAACAAAACAAAACGCGAAAATTATCACTTTTTAGGCTAATATCCCTGTAGACAATAGGCTAAATATAAAGCAAAGTATGGAAGTAAGGCCAAAAGAATTACTTGTGTGATAAATCTGCATGTTGGCTATTTTTTTAATTGTCAGATTCATTAAACTGCATTACAAATGTGGGCATGAGGTATGAAATGGGTGGATCATTTCTCACTCCAAAGTCGTTTATTTTAGTCCTAGCTTTTAGTTACATGTAAAAAGAAATTCCTTCGTGGGTTTTTTTCTTTCTCGTTTACTCCTATCCATCTAATCCCCCCCCCCTTTTTCCCCATTAACAAACTTTACCATCATCAATGTATTTTGTTTCAATGAGACTGATTTTATCCATTTGCATCTTCCTTTTACCATTATTTTTCCTTTTTTTTTTAATCCAAATTATTTTTTATTTAAATTACGGTCACTGCTAACGCAAAACACGTGGTCTTTCTTATAATCATTATTTCTCTTTTTCATCAACATTCTTTTGAACACAACAAAAAGAACATTCCTTTGCTTAGATTACCTTCATTACTAACACAGACAACTCGTGGGCATGAGATGTGGATTGGGCGAGCCACGTCTCGATCCTAATACACTTTTATCTCTTTTTTGTTTTGTTCGTCTCATATCATTATTTGGGTTTTTTCATCAACATTCTTTCGAACAAAATGAAAAAGAAAGAAAATAACATTCCTTTGTTTAATTTACCTTCACTACTAACACAAAACTCCAGGGCATGAGATGTGGATTGGGCGAGCCACGTCTGATTCCTATACAGTTTTATCTCTTTTTGTGTGTGTCTTATATCATCATTTCTCTTTTTCATCAACATTCTTTTGAACACACACAACAACAAAACAAACATTATTTTGTTTAGATTACCTTCACTACTAACACAAAACTCCAGGGCATGAGATGTGGGTTGGGCGAGCCACGTCTCACTCCTATACAGTTTAATCTCTTGTTTTGGTCTGTCTCGTATCATTATGTGTCTTTTTCACCAACATTCTTTTGAACACACACAAAAAAAGAACATTCCTTTGTTTAGATTAGAGCCACTCCTCATCGTATGAAGTTTTATATTTTTTTTGTTTGGTTTGTCTTATATCATTATTTGTTTTTTTCATCAAAATTCCTTTGAACACAACAACAACAAGAAAAGAACATAGATTATCTTCACTACTAACACAAAACTCCAGGGCATGAGATGTGGATTGGGCGAGCCACGTCTGATTCCTATTCAGTTTTATCTCTTTTTTTTGTCTGTCATATCATCATTTCTCCTTTTCATCAACATTCTTTTGAACACGCACACGCACACGCACACGCACACGCACACACACACACACCCACACACACACACACACACACACACAAACCCCCCACATTCTTTTGTTTAGATTACCTTCACTACTAACACAAAACTCCAGGGCATGAGATGTGGGTTGGGCGAGCCACGTCTCATCCTATAAAGTTTTATCTCTTTTTTGTTTGGTTTGTCTTATTTCATTATTTGTCTTTTTCATCAAACTTCCTTTAAACACAAGAAAAGAACATTCCTTTGTTTAGATTACCTTCACTACTAACACAAAACTTGTCCATTGGGTGAGCCACGTCTCATCCTATGAAGTTTTATATCTTTTTTGTTTGAATTGTCTTATATCATTATTTGTCTTTTTCATCAAACTTCCTTTAAGCACAAGAAAAGAACATTCCTTTGTTTAGATTACCTTCACTACTAACACAAAACTCCAGGGAATGAGATGTGGGTTGGGCGAGCCACGTCTCATTCCTATACATTTTAATCTCTCTTGTTTTGGTCTGTCTCGTATCATTATTTGTCTTTTTCATCAACATTCTTTTGAACACACACACACACACAAAAGAACATTCTTTTGTTTAGATTACTTTCATTCGTAACACAAACCTCGTGGACATGAGATGGGGGTTGGGCGAGCCACGTCTCACTCCTATGTTAGATTTGTTTCCCTTTCAAAGTGTTTTTTTCTTTGTCACTTCTAGCTTAAATTAAATCATTTTATCCATATTCAGTTATTGTTGTTTTTTGTTGTCATCTTCATTTAACCGCATAACAAATGTGGGAATGAGATATGAAATGGGTGGTTCATTTCTCATTGCCAAATCGTTCATTTTTCTTCATTGTCTTTTAATTACATGTAATATTGTTTTCTGTCGTGTTTTTTTTTCGTGTTTTTCTTTCTATTATTTTATTTAATATCCCTACTTGAATATCTGTATAGTTAAAAACAAAATATGGACTTTACTGGTGTTGCACTGCCTCCGGGCATTGCCTCCAGGATCGTTCCCACCATCTTTATATCTACTAATATCCCGTGTGCGTCTGTTCCAGACCGGAGGACGTTAAACGGATGTCCATAATGTCCCTACATCACACTAACAAAACGTACCACCCCCTTAATGTATGTTGATGTGTTTTGACCTTAACCAACTTCCCCTAATGTATAAAGGTATGCCCTACTGATGTAAAAATAGAGTGAACATTCCGTACTGTATATTTTAAGATATTCTATGTATCGCACAAATACACAAGTGCAAAGTGGCGTTATTTTATTGACGAGACTAAACAGAACAAATAATATTTATTTCAACTAAAATGTCTTTTTAAAACAACATAAACAACGCAACATTTCCCCTCTTCACAGTCGAGCCCTACTGATGTAAAAATTATTGAAAATTCCGTACTGTATATTTTAAGATATTCTATGTATCACACAAATACACAAGTGCAAAGCAGCGTTATTTTATTGACGAGACTAAACAGAACAAATATTTAATTTCAACTAAAATGTGTTTTTCAAACAACATAAACAACGCAACAATATTTCCCCTCTTCACAGTCGAGCAGTCTTCAAATAAGGTTTAGACAGAATCATTTGATCAGTGACATTGCAGTCTGTTTCATTTCAACCCTTGATGAGTGTTTTGTAATAAGTGGTCGAACTTTACGCGGTGACAGTCCTGATGTGACCATAGCTGTTGACGGGACTATAATGAAAAAAATAAAATAAATAACGCCAGACATTTTGTCAGCTAAAACTTTCATTAAACTTACCTGGGTAGAGAAAAGATTTTGTCTGCAATATTGGGGATTCTTCTATTGCATGCATAAAATAGGGCCTGTCCTTACCTTCCAAAATTAGGAACATAAGGTAATTAGATACTAGACCCTCATTTGATGTCTTTTAGTGACATGGGTATTAAATAATTGTGGTGCCAAGAGGCGACAGTGGCGATGAGAGGGCTAAAATCAATTCTCTATTAGAATAAGGCACAGCTACCTATTTTTCCATTTCTGTTTTTTTGGTAGGTTTTGTGTTTGGTTTTCGTTTTAATTATTTTTTTCTAAATGTTTTGATGGTTCATATTCTAACAAAAATATCTGAACCATTGAAAGTTGTTTTTTTCTTTCTCTTATTTCTACAATTATCAGATGTTTCTATTCATGTTCTGAAGGACATTTTAATTTGGGTATTAAAAAAATCCGGAAACAGACTGGAACATCCATGGAACGTGCAACAAACAACCAAGCACACAACAAATGCAGAGATACGACGTTTGATTCACAAGAGACGAAACAAAACAAACTGGATATTTCGGCGAATGCCCCTTTATCAACATAACGGCGAAAACAGCAAAGATAGCAAAAGGATTATGCAAAATACTTCACAGTCCAATCTGTAAAATGTGGGTAAGATCTGTAAAACAATTGATTTTGGGGGGGTATTTTTTAAATGCTGTATCACAATGTTGTTACCGTTCAAATTCTGAAATATGTTGCCTCTCTATTAGAGGTGTCTTTGTCCTGTTATTTCCCCATACTTATGACATTTATTTTGAGGGCCTAAGTATTCTGAATATCCACCCTACAACTTTGTTTTTGGAAGAAAATGTTTTCATAATTAATTTTGTTTTATTTTTGTTTTAAAATAATTTTTTTTAAAAGAAGCCTATAATGATTTTTTTTAAAAAATTTCGTTATCTCCTCTTGGCCTCACTATTTCATTCTTTGATTAACCAAAAAGTCCTTTCGAGGCTCACCAGTTTGTTCTGTGTTGTGTGTTGTTTATGTGTAACATGTTCAAGGCTGGAAGGCTATGCCACTCTTGGATAGATGTTGATTTGTTTGTATGTCGTCCTCTCCACCATTGTTGATGTGTACTGTGTGGGTGGAGGGTCATAAAGCGAACTTGGCACATTCTTTATTGAGAATGATACTTTGTTTGTCTCACTTTGGTTCTGACCCACGCACTGCTAGGTGATTGGTGTCGTAATCAGCTTTGGTGGAGGGGAGTTAATTAGAGAGTATTCCCCCTTTGTTCAATTTCGTTATCTCCCCTCTTGGCCTCACTATTTCATTCTTTGATTAAATGTATAGTAGTCAACTTGCTTTGGCTGTCTATGCTTGTGCTTTCTCTGAGAGTTCCTGCTGTTGTTACGTGTCTTACTGTTCGGGTGCTAATAATATATCTTTAGTAATGTTGGTTGATTTATCTTTGGATATGTATTGTGGTTATTACGTGTCTGGATATAATTGCAGCCTTAATAACAATTATTGTGGCGGTACCATAGCCGATGAGGTTTATCCGAGGCGTGGTAACCGCTACACCTATCTATATTGATAAAAACTCGGGACTTTACTGGTGTTGCACTGCCTCTGGGCATTGCAGCCAGTATTGTTCCCACCATCTTTGTATTTACAAATGTCCCATATGTGTCTATGACCGAGAGGACGTAAAACATCATTTTTCATTCATTTGTCTGGATATAATTGTTAAAATGCATTTATTTTATATATTGATGATGTTGGCCTCCTTTGTTTTGTAGCCGTGACTATTAAAAGGCTTTAATTGTTAATCCTGTTGCTGTTGTGAAAGTGTTTAGGTTTTGGTTATTGCTCTGGAGTTGGCCATACTTGTTAAAATGTCGAAGGCAATTTTGGTTATCATCAAGATGTGTATTATCTATATGAAGAGGAAAGTGTTTGAACTAATGCGTTCTGCTGCTCTTGCCCCGTTAATGTTCCTGAATTTTAACCCTTTCACCGCCAATGCCGCATTTATGCACCACAATGGTTTAACACCCGGTACCCATGCCACTAAAAGGCATCAAAACGGGGTCTGTTATCCGAAGACGCTATTTTGTAAATTTTGGGACGTAAGGATAGGCTTAATGCTATGCATGTCATGAAGGAAGTCCCAATATTGCAGATATGTTTTTCTCTACCCAGTTTAAGTTTAATGATATTTTTGGGTTGAAAAACAGCTGGCGGCGAAAGGGTTAACATGGAGAAAATTTTGTAATATCTTTGTAAGAAGTTAATGCATGAAGTTAATACATGTAAAATGATATAATACATGCAAAAATAATATACTGCTTGTGAAATGCTATAATGCATGTAAAATGATATAATACGTGTGAAATGATATAATACGTGTGAAATGATATAATACATGTGAAATGATATAATGCATGTGAAATGATATAATACATGTAAAATGATATAAATGTGAAATGATATAATACATGTGAAATGATTTTATACATGTGAAATGATATAATACATGTGAAATGATATAATACATGTGAAATGATATAATATGTGAAATGATATAATACATGTGAAATGATATAATACGTGTGAAATGATATAATACATGTGAAATGATATAATACGTGTGAAATGATATAATACGTGTGAAATGATATAATACATGTGAAATGATATAATACATGTGAAATGATATAATACATGTAAAATGATATAATACATGTAAAATGATATAATATGTGAAATGATATAATACATGTGAAATGATATAATACATGTGAAATGATATAATACATGTGAAATGATATAATACATGTGAAATGATATAATACATGTGAAATGATATAATACATGTAAAATGATATAAATGTGAAATGATATAATACATGTGAAATGATATAATACATGTAAAATGATATAATACATGTAAAATGATATAATGCATGTAAAATGATATAATACATGTAAAATGATATAATACATGTAAAATGATATAATACATGTAAAATGATATAATACATGTAAAATGATATAATACGTGTGAAATGATATAATACGTGTGAAATGATATAATACATGTGAAATGATATAATGCATGTGAAATGATATAATACATGTAAAATGATATAATACATGTGAAATGATATAATACATGTGAAATGATATAATACATGTGAAATGATATAATACATGTGAAATGATATAATACATGTAAAATGATATAATACATGTAAAATGATATAATACATGTAAAATGATATAATAATGTGAAATGATATAATACATGTGAAATGATATAATACATGTAAAATGATATAATACATGTAAAATGATATAATACATGTAAAATGATATAATACATGTAAAATGATATAATACATGTAAAATGATATAATACATGTAAAATGATATAATACATGTAAAATGATATAATACATGTAAAATGATATAATACATGTAAAATGATATAATACATGTAAAATGATATAATACATGTAAAATGATATAATACATGTAAAATGATATAATACATGTAAAATGATATAATACATGTAAAATGATATAATGCATGTAAAATGATATAATACATGTGAAATGATATAATGCATGTAAAATGATATAATACATGTAAAATGATATAATACATGTAAAATGATATAATACATGTGAAATGATATAATACATGTAAAATGATATAATACATGTAAAATGATATAATGTGAAATGATATAATGCATGTGAAATGATATAATGCATGTAAAATGATATAATACATGTAAAATGATATAATGCATGTAAAATGATATAATACATGTAAAATGATATAATACATGTGAAATGATATAATACATGTGAAATGATATAATACATGTAAAATGATATAATACATGTGAAATGATATAATACATGTAAAATGATATAATACATGTAAAATGATATAATAATGTGAAATGATATAATACATGTGAAATGATATAATACATGTGAAATGATATAATACATGTAAAATGATATAATGCATGTAAAATGATATAATACATGTAAAATGATATAATACATGTGAAATGATATAATACATGTGAAATGATATAATACATGTAAAATGATATAATACATGTAAAATGATATAATACATGTGAAATGATATAATACGTGTGAAATGATATAATACGTGTGAAATGATATAATACATGTAAAATGATATAATACATGTAAAATGATATAATACATGTAAAATGATATAATACATGTAAAATGATATAATACATGTAAAATGATATAAACATGTGAAATGATATAATACATGTGAAATGATATAATACATGTAAAATGATATAATACATGTAAAATGATATAATACATGTAAAATGATATAATACATGTGAAATGATATAATACATGTAAAATGATATAATACATGTAAAATGATATAATGTGAAATGATATAATACATGTAAAATGATATAATACATGTAAAATGATATAATACATGTAAAATGATATAAATGTGAAATGATATAATGCATGTGAAATGATATAATACATGTAAAATGATATAATACATGTAATATGATGTACTCGACTTTGAGATGACGGACGTGTTGCCATACTTAGCCTACAACGTTGGAATTTTACTTGTGTTAGAAAAAAAAGATGCGTAAAACTGGTTTCATATGCATTCTAGATGTATTTCCTTTGCTCAGTGTTGGTCAACAGTTTTCTTTCAGTGTGTGTGCGTGCGTGGTTGTGTGTGTGTGTGTGTGTGTGTGTGTGTGTGTGTGTGTGTGTGTGTGTGTGTGTGTGTGTGTGTGTGTGAAGTCAAGTCAAAATGATCTTTAATGACGATAAAGGAATAAGCTAAACAAAACTTTTTTTCATCCTGTGTGTGTGTGTGTGTCTGTGTGTCTGTGTTGCGTCCGTGGTCTAATCTCCAAACTTGTTGGCATTATTTCTCGGGAAATAGAAGGCATACATTGTTCAAACTTTGCACACACATGGATGTCTATGCAAGCTTTCAAACAATAACGATTTGAATAATCAAATACTTAAAACAACACTGTAAAAAGATAACAAACATAATATTTTA
>CM065698.1:42434131-42436631 GCA_017654935.2 Phymorhynchus buccinoides | reverse complement strand
TCCTCTCTCTCTCTCTCTCTCTCTCTCTCTCTCTCTCTCTCTCTCTCTCTCTCTCTCTCTCTCTCTCTCTCTCTCTCTCTCTCTCTCTCTCTCTCTCTCTCTCTCTCTCACGAAGGACAGAATGGAAGAATAGGCCCAGCCTAAATTATTATCATTGTAAAATAAAGTGTCTGAAGTCTCCCTCTTTCTCTCTCCCCTCTCTCTCTCTCTCTCCCCTCTCTCCCTCTCTATGTTTCTCTCACCCCCCCTCTCTCTCTTTATTTCTTTATCTTTGTCTCTGTGTGTCTTTTTTGTCTTTCTATGTGTCTCTCTCTCTCTCTCTCTCTCTCTCTCTCTCTCTCTCTCTCTCTCTCTCTCTCTCTCTCCTCTCTCTCTCTCTCTCTCTCTCTCCTCTCTCTCTCTCTCTGTCTCTGTCTCTGTCTCTCTCTCTCTCTCTCTCTCTCTCTCTCTCTCTCTCTCTCTCTCTCTCTCTCTCTCTCTCTCTCTCTCTCTCTCTCTCTCTCTCTCTCTCTCTCTCTGCCTGTCTATCTGTCTGTCTATCAGTCTGTCTCTCTCGTCTCTGTCTCTCTCCCTCTCTCTCTCTCTCTCTCTCTCTCTCTCTCTCTCTCTCTCTCTCTCTCTCTCTCTCTCTCTCTCTCTCTCTCTCTCTCTCTCTCTCTCTCTCTCTCTCTCTCTCTCTCTCTCTCTCTCTCTCTCTCTCTCTCTCTCTCTCTCTCTCTGCCTGTCTATCTGTCTGTCTATCAGTCTGTCTGTCTCGTCCGTCTCTTCCTCACTCTCTCTCTCTCTCTCTCTCTCTCTCTCTCTCTCTCTCTGTCTCTCTCTCTCTCTCTCTCTCTCTCTCTCTCTCTCTCTCTCTCTTTCTCTGTCTGTCTGTCTGTCTGTCAGTCTGTCTGTCCGTCCGTCTCTTCCCCTCTCTCTCTCTCTCTCTCTCTCTCTCTCTCTCTCTCTCTCTCTCTCTCTCTCTCTCTCTCTCTCTCTCTCTCTCTCTGCCTGTCTATCTGTCTGTCTATCAGTCTGTCTGTCCGTCCGTCTCTTCTCTCTCTCTCTCTCTCTCTCTCTCTCTCTCTCTCTCTCTCTCTCTCTCTCTCTCTCTCTCTCTCTCTCTCTCTCTCTCTCTCTCTCTCTTTCTCTTTTCCCACCCCTCTCTCTCTCTCCAATTTATTCGAACTCTCAAGGTTTTTTTTCCACGTTTGTCAGAGGAAAAAGCCAAAGAAGTGTCATGAATGCAAATGCACGCCCTGGCTTCCAAGCTAGGCAGTTGTGACAGGCACTAAGGAATCGGCTCCAAATGTTTTGCGCTTTCCCTAGATCAACAAAAATAACACGATATTTGAGATAGGAGAGGGTGTGGGGCTGCTGTGACAATGTCTCACTATTTCTCAGATTTATTGGAGAGAGAGAGAGAGAGAGAGAGAGAGAGAGAGAGAGAGAGAGAGAGAGAGAGAGAGAGAGAGAGAGAGAGAGATTCAGAGAGAGGAAAAATCAATAACTATGTTTGTGGTTGTGTGTGTTTATATGAGCGCGCGCATCTATATATCTAATATGTGTGTGTGCGTGCGTGTGTGTGTGTGTGTGTGTGTGTGTGTGTGTGTGTGTGTGCGTGTGTGTGTGCGTGCGCGCGCGCGCGCGTGCGTGCGTGTGTGTGTGCGTGCGTGCGTGCGTGCGTGCGTGCGTGTGTGTCTCTGTGTGTATGTGCGTGCGTACGTGCGAGTGTGTGCGTTCCTAGACTTCTTTTAGAATTATCGTTCTTTGACGCTTTTTGGGGGTGTGTGTTACTGTTCTTAGATGAAAGAAAAGGGATGTAATTCGAGGCGTGTGATGGCGTCACGATGAAGAACCAAAAAGAACAGAAACGAGAAAGGAAGAAGACACACCCTGATTAGAAACGAAACGAAGCGGCACATTGCCATGCTCGTAGATGAAGATAGGGCACAACATTTCCTGACCGGTTTGATCCAAGTCCCATAATAATATCCCTTCTATGCTTTCTTTCTTCGTCCTACTTGAACACATTATTGTAACAAGGGCATCGCCGAGCGGCAGCAACGCATTGTGACAATGCAAACCCGGCCAGAGTTATGTCCCTGCCCCCCCCCCCCAATAAACACACCACTTTCCACCCTTACAGAACGCATGAAATACATAGCCCAAAATTTGAAGTGATTCTGTTCGGTAGTTCACGAGATACAGCTGAACTTTTATACAAACTTCCTTGCACCATGTCCTCTCCCCCCCCCCCACCCCACCCCCCAATAAACACACCACTTTCCACCCTTACAGAACGCATAAAATACATAGCCCAAAATTTGAAGCGATTCTGTTCAGTAGTTCACGAGATACAGCTGAACTTTTATACAAACTTCCTTGCACCATGGTACACCACCACACAAAATTTGAAGCGAGTCTGTTCACTAGTTCACGAAATAAAGCCTGGGGGAAATTACATAGCCCAAAGAAGGAAATTTCGGTTTTCAAGGTCAAACTTCAAGGTCAAGGTCAG
>CM065698.1:42426631-42429131 GCA_017654935.2 Phymorhynchus buccinoides | reverse complement strand
GGACAAATGCGACGCCATGTTAGAGTTGGTGGCTTCAGAAGACGAAACGAAAACCGACGAAATTTGCGCTCACGAATGTCAGCGGTAAGTGTCGTGCGAGTGAGCTAAGGGTACATACATACAGTACCGAAGAAAGAATAGGCTAATATCACCGATGAAATTCCAGTTTAACCCCCCCCCCCCCCTCCCCCCCCCCCCCCCACTTCCCCCACCCCCATTCTACAAAAAAATCTCATTTAACCCTTTCACCGCCAAAGTCGTATTTTAGCACCACAATGATTTGACACCTATGTCACTAAAAGGCATCAAATTGGGGTATATTATCCAAAGACCCTATTGTCGTAGTTTTGGGAAGTAAGGGTAGACCTTATTTTATATAGGGGAAGACGGGGTAAAAAGCGCATGGGCGGGTAAGAAGCCCACCCCAATTATCTCATGAAATAAAGAAAATTTCAGTCAAATTTGCCCATGAGACGAATCCTAGACATTAACGCTCGTCTCATGGGCAAAATGAGACTGAAATTTGCTTCATTTCATGAGATAATTGGGGTGGGCTTCTTACCCGCCCATGCGCTTTTTACCTCGTCTTCCATGTCACAGAAGAATCCCCAATACTGCAGATGGATTTTGTTCTCTACCCAGGTAAACTTAATGGACATTTTTGGCTGAAATATGGCTGGCGGGGAAAGGGTTAAAGCGGGTTATGGTGTTTTTTTTTACTAGCACACCTAGAAGCCCAATTCTGCCTTACCCGGGACAGAGACAGGGCTAGTCTCAAGACCTTGCAGTTGCGACACGAATGAAAAATGGTGCTTTACGTCCTCTCGGTCTGGAACAGACACACATGGGACATTTGTAGATACAAAGATGGTGGGAATGGGAATGGGAACAATACTGGAGGCAATGCCCGGAGGCAGTGCAACACCAGTAAAGTCCCGATTTGTTAACAATACAGATAGGTGTAGCGGTAACCACGCCTCGGTTAAACCTCATTGGCTATGGCATCGCCACAATATCATATGGTGAATTTGCAGTTGCGGCACGCAAAATCAGATTTAAAGAATGAAAAGCCATATCAGCGTAAACCCAGTGAGGACATGTTGAGTATGAAAAGGACACTGATAAACAAAAGTAATGAATGGATGTAAACCAAATAAAATATTGTGAAAAAGTGTCACCCAATGATATTTTGTTGCAGTATATCTAATTTCTAAGTAATTCTATACCGATTCAGAAATTTGTTTTTTAACAAAACAACCACAATGACCGCATAGAGCTCACAATTAGCTCCATCCCGAAATTCACCAGTAGGTTTTATTATTATGTTGATGGAATTCAAGGCACATAACCCGAAATTTTCAACTGGGAGCATACGATTTCTTTTTGCATTTATTTCATTTTTTTTGAAAAATTATGACAACTTGTTTGTATTTCTTTCTGCCTTTGTTTTGTTATTTGTATTCATCTGGGGGTACACTTTACAATTATGACCCTGCCATCATGTTGAGATGTGTGTGTGTGTGAACATTAGTTTTAAATTCCTCATCGTTTCGCCCAAATACCTGTAATTATTTGCGGGCTTGAGTTATGTTTATGCCCATTTGTCAGTATGATTACCTTAATTTTAAGTGCCCCAAATGGCCCTTTGGCCCAGAAGGCGTCAAATCTCTATTTTTCTCTCTCTCTCTCTCTCTCTCTCTCTCTCATTACCTGGTATCCAAAGTACATTTAGTTTTGTGAGCAAGAACCATGTTATCTTTGTTACTTTATTTCTTTGCATTAGAATGTTAGTAACAAGTGTGACTATATTGTTGATTTTACTGCATATGTTTCATCTTATAACGTTGATTTCGTGAAGGGGGCATCGAGCGTACTAAATGGATTTTCAGCGCTATATGAAATAACAATGGTAAAGGTAAAGATGCGCCCCCCCCCCCCCCCCCCCCCTTTCGGTTGCTGCCATCTGTTTCAGTCTTGCTTTTCTTACTGCAGATTGAGTACTTCATCCTCTATCGTTTGCTATATTAAACACTAATTTGCATCCATTTACATAATTAAACACATGCATTCAGTAACAGTAGAAGATAATAAAGGCAAGACGGAAAAAACGCAATGAACCAGGACTGTGACAAATGCTCCGCGGCTGTTGTGTGTACTGCACTACATAGGGGGGGGGGGGGGGGGGAAGGGGGGGGGGGGGGGGGGGGGGGGGGGGGGGGGGGCTATTAGATAATGGCCTTTTATTATGACTGTTGCGATTCTTTATTCAACAAACATAAATAGCTAATAAAAAGTTGATAAGATACAGCTCAATGTTTGGTAAGAAAGACAGGTGTGAAGATGTGGGGAGAGCTGAGAAATGTAAAGGGGGGGGGGGGGGAGACACATCTTGACCTTTACCAATTGTTATTATTATTATTATTATTATTATTATTATTGTTTGTTGCTGTTGCAGTGCTCTGACTCCCACCTCCCCCCACCAGCATCACACCCACGCTCA
>CM065698.1:42419131-42421631 GCA_017654935.2 Phymorhynchus buccinoides | reverse complement strand
GGAGAGCGCGTCGCCGCAAGCGCAGCGCCAACCCATTTTTTTGTAATATACATAGCTCTAATGTTAACTACTCAACCAATCATAATGGGGGGAAAAGACAGAATTTTCCCCGAAGAACTCGTCCATAATGCACCTAATGTCACTTCACTCAAATATTGAATATTAACAAATACGTTTGATACAGGCAACAACAAGGAAACTTCTTGGGGGTTTGCATCTCTAGACATTAAAATTGAGCATAATTTATTCATTATAATGCGTAGCAAACTGTGTCAAACAATCTCTCTCTCTCTCTCTCTCCCTCCCTCCCATCTCTCTCTCTCTCTCTCTCTCTCTCTCTCTCTCTCTCTCTCTCTCTCTCTCTCTCTCTCTCTCTCTCTCTCTCTCTCTCTCTCTCTCCCTCCGTCTCCCCCCTTCCCTCCTCTCTGTCTCTCTATTCGCTGTTTGTTTATAAATAATAACGACTTTACGTAAATATAATTGTTTCGCTATAAAGTAGGCTTATTAGTGTATTGTATTGTATCATTGATCATGAGCGTATTTGCACCTGTGTGTTCGCACAGACCACAAGAGACTCTGTATGCATGTTTTGGTATAGTCATAGGGTACACAGTAAAGCTGTATGTTTTTGTGTATGTGCGAGTAAGTGTAACCAGCTGTTCATTTGAGCTTGAATTTTGTGTCATGTTCTTCAATTTACTGTGAACATGCCTGTTGTTATTTTGAATTTCTTTTTATGCATTTTACACTTTCTTTTTGTTTTTATTTTCTTGTTATTTGGCTTTTCCTTTTCCCCTCGAGTGCATGGTGTAAAGAAGCTTGAGCTTATCCGTTTACCCTCATTAAACATTCGCATTCGTATTCGTATTCGTATTGTCTGTCAGTCTGTCTCTCTCTCTATCTCTCTCTCTATCTCTCTCTCTCTCTCCCTCTCTCTCTCCCTTCCTCCCAACCCTCTCTCCCTCCCTTCCCCCCTCTCTCTCTCTCCCTCCTTCCCTACTCTGTCTGTCAGTCTGTCTCTCTCTCTATATATCTCTTTCTCTCTCTCTCTCACCCTCTCTTCCTCCATCAATCTCTCCCTTCCCCCCAACCCCCTCTCTCTCTCTCTCTACATTGACACGGCTCCCCATCTCGTTCCTTTATACCATTAATACCCACCAGGAAGAGATGGTAGACCTGCCAACACCCTCGTCCTCAAGTCCGTCGTTTTCGCCATCTCCACTGTAATCTACAGAGGCTAATAATTCCAGCCCTTTTGTATGAAGCAGCATGGGGACGAACATAGTCTGACTTTTCTTCACTCCCCGGATCGGATCAATAGGTTTTCCAAGATACCGACGACGGTCATGTTGCGCGTTGCCTGTCTGTCGTTTCCGACAATGACTGCCAGATAGAGGGCAGATACTAGTCTGGCGGGCTGGGCGAGAATTAGTTTACAGCGGAGATGCCTTTGCCCAGGGTACATCCCCACTCTCTCGGCCTTCGGCTTGCAGCACCAGAGCCGGTGCAAGGCACCCCCTCGTTCGAGAGTCATAGTCTTCCACGAAAGACTAAGCTGTAGCAATGATATTCCGATACTGCAGAATATCATGTATAGTACAGCTCTCGTTTACTGTTGGCCCTTTCTACAGGCTAATGTCAACCAGTGGTAAAAGCCATTTGAGCACGGTCATCATATGACAGAAGGTACGATCCTGCTTCACGCATAGAAACCAGAAGGTACTGTAATGAAAGGAATGCTGAAGTCTGATACGTAGTAGTAGTAGTAGTGGTAGTAGTAGTAGTAGTAGTAGTAGTAGTAGTAGTAGTAGTAGTAGTAGTAGTAGTAGTAGTAGTAGTAGTAGTAGTAGTAGTAGTAGTAGTAGTAGTAGTAGTAGTAGTAGTAGTAGTAGTAGTAGTAGTAGTAGTAGTAGTAGTAGTAGTAGTAGTAGTAGTAGTAGTAGTAGTAGTAGTAGTAGTAGTAGTAGTAGTAGTAGTAGTAGTAGTAGTAGTAGTAGTAGTAGTAGTAGTAGTAGTAGTAGTAGTAGTAGTAGTAGTAGTAGTAGTAGTAGTAGTAGTAGTAGTAGTAGTAGTAGTAGTAGTAGTAGTAGTAGTAGTAGTAGTAGTAGTAGTAGTAGTAGTAGTAGTAGTAGTAGTAGTAGTAGTAGTAGTAGTAGTAGTAGTAGTAGTAGTAGTAGTAGTAGTAGTAGTAGTAGTAGTAGTAGTAGTAGTAGTAGTAGTAGTAGTAGTAGTAGTAGTAGTAGTAGTAGTAGTAGTAGTAGTAGTAGTAGTAGTAGTAGTAGTAGTAGTAGTAGTAGTAGTAGTAGTAGTAGTAGTAGTAGTAGTAGTAGTAGTAGTAGTAGTAGTAGTAGTAGTAGTAGTAGTAGTAGTAGTAGTAGTAGTAGTAGTAGTAGTAGTAGTAGTAGTAGTAGTAGTAGTAGTAGTAGTAGTAGTAGTAGTAGTAGTAGTAGTAGTAGTAGTAGTAGTAGTAGTAGTAGTATAGTAGTAGTAGTAGTAGTAG
>CM065698.1:42411631-42414131 GCA_017654935.2 Phymorhynchus buccinoides | reverse complement strand
TACATACATACATACATACATACATACATACATACATACATACATACATACATACATACATACATACATACATACATACATACATACATACATACATACATACATACATACATACATACATACATACATACTGTCACGGTTTACCTGCAGTTTTACGCAAGGTAATCCGGAATACAGGGATGGGTACAGTGCAGGTAATCAGAGTAGAGATGCAAACGCCAACACACCCACACACATACCAGAAAAACACAAATGAAGAGAAATGTTCCCAAAAGGGATGTTTCACTATTTGGCAAAGAAGTAAAACAAAACACAATATAATATAACAATATATATAAACACTTATTGAAAACGAAAACGGTCTAGGACCCGACCTACTATGAGGCACGTGTTCTTTTCCCTGCCAGCTCAAAGTTCTCCTTGACCGAAAGGCCAAAGAATCAAATACAATCGGCCAGGGAAAAGTCCTCATATCAGGCCGAACTAACTTGTTAAACAAGACAGAGAAGACTGTGTAAAGCAAACAAAACTAAGCCTTTCCCTTCACAATTGTTCAATTAAAGAAAACTAAAATACAACGCATGTGATAGAACAGCCATCGCTTTTCTTCTGAAACGCCTTCAAATTAATGACAACAAAGGAAAACCCACATACAAAGAACAAAACGAACCCTTCAAAACACTACTTTAACCCCTCTCCCTTTTCCCTTCTTTCCTTGACGATGAGCTAAAAGATTAATGCTCAACTTTAGAGTTCACCGGATCTGTCGACGTTGTGGAGTTCCTCTCCTTGCGACCCGACTCCAATTTGGTCGCCCGGGTTGGCGACGTTGCGGAGTTCCTCCCCTTGTGGTATGACTCCACCCTCCACAGAGTGAAAGACAGCAGGAAGGCACGTCTGCCGACTTCAGCTCCAACATCTGCGAGACTCCACTGCTGGACTCCTGCAGGTAATCAAACCTGTGCTCAAAAGCACGGAAAATGCAGGCCTGGACCAGCAGTATGTCAGTATCAAAGTTAATAGCTTCGCCAGCAGCGACAGCAAGTGGCAGCTTCCCAGGGATAGGGGCTTTGGGGTAAGAAGCGCTTAAAATGTGTCCTTTTGACAAATTTAACAAATTTTGAAAACTTTAAATTTAGAACACCCGATGGCTGTCCTTTACAACCACACTAATGAAAGAGAATACATTACAAGAGACAACAATCACTTATCCATTTAAGCAAAACCTTTCAGAGGCAATCACGGAAAAAAGGAGGGAAAATAGCCACAAGTGTCACTGCTTGCACCCCCTTTGGAAGCGCAAGGCAATACATCTTCAATACATATCCATATATATTTCAAGAAGAAAATTCAAGATGCCCGTTCGAGCATCGATTCTGCAAAACGATAAATAAATTAGCTCATCCCAGTCGAGCGAATGAACACCACACAATGATTGTCCCAGAATCCAAATACTCGCACCAAACACGATGCGCTCACCCAGACCCGTGGCGAAAGAAACTACCAATGACTAGACTAAAATGATAACAGTTCACAATTCTCATGAGCGCTCTACAAATTATCAAACATGAGCGAAGATTAAAAGAAACAATCAAAACAATAGCGCCCAACAACGAAACTAATCGTGTACCAAAGAAAACCATTTGCAAACCGCAGGTGAAATTAAATGCTGAGTTACAAACGGATCTGCACAAACACATCGAACTATACTATGCACAAATTTATCTGCCTTGAAAATAACAGGCGGCAATCCAAAGACAAACAGGACAAAACAAAACATATAAGAGCTCAACCAGATGGCGCGGAAACAACGATGCCAACGACCACCCCAGGAACCTTCATGAGCAGACATTAAATACAAAGGGAAAGGGAAATAATGTCTCTACCAAAGACTAATGAAAACCAAAAGGAATGAAACGAAAATAAATGAAACAAGTATAACTTAACCCCGACTTCCCTTGCAACCGAATAAAACGAATACAAACCAATATTACCGTTCGCCACCCTAGTTCCTCCACCTTCCAGAAGCAGCTGGAAAAACAAACTTAACTGCCCCTGAATAGCCTATGCAAAATGGCAACAAACCGGGCATTCAAAAACTATACAACTCACCAACACGCCCCGTGACACGTAGAATCATGTACAGGAAGAAAAACCAGGTCTGGGACAGCCAGAGCGTCAGCGAAGCCTCTCGTCCCCAGGACCTAACCCCAGAACCTCCGAAGGACCATACAGGATAGGCACCTCCAGCCAAGGATCCGTACCCGTCGAGCGAACGACGATTCTTGAAAAGGACGACAACTAGGGAGTTGTCCAGGAGCGATCCTGAATACTGCAGAGATGCGATCCCTACAGGAGCCGATACCGAACTGAAGACTAGAAACTAAAACTCTGAGCGAGCTTCTCAACTGTTGAAATAAACTCAACAGACAAACAGAATCTTTCTACCACGGTGAAATCAAAGAAAGAAGAAAAACTGATGCAAAAGGAAAAAAACGTA
>CM065698.1:42401631-42406631 GCA_017654935.2 Phymorhynchus buccinoides | reverse complement strand
GTGGAGATGGGTAGGGTAGTCGAAAAAGTCAAACCAGAAGAAAAATGAGCCATTAATGGAAGCCAAACAACGGCGCAATGGGAGAAAGAAAACACCACTGAGTGGACATAAAACCCATGCCAGAGAGCAGACGAAACCCCTGCAAAGAAGGCACAGAGGCAGATAATGGACAATATGGTATAATGGTGCTGCTAACCTAGGGGAGAGAGAGAGAGAGAGAGAGAGAGAGAGAGAGAGAGAGAGAGAGAGAGAGAGAGAGAGAGAGAGAACACTGAACACTGACCATTTAATATACTTTGGCCTTAGACCACAATACATGGGACAGGGGGGCGGGGTTTTGATCAAAACTTTATACAGGTATCACCAATACAACAAAGCTCCAGAATATACTACTGAAAACAATCATCATTCTAGTCAAAAGCAACAATAGCATAAATGTTAACAAACTCACCAAATCATTGAATACCGTTTTGGAGAAGGACGAAGGATAAGTGGGGACTCGGATATGAAAAATGGTATTCCATCAAAGCCCTTTTGAATGTAAAAAGGAAGTCGTTAATTTCCTACGAAAACAGATCTGCTTCACAGGTGAAAAGCTACACATAATCAAGAATATTAAACTAAGTTAAACGAATAAACGTATGTGTGCATAACAAGTAGCTCAGCCAAACAAGAGGGGAGAAATCTAAAGCAGCATCTTTCTTCTAATGTTAATTGCATGAAATGTATATTTAGTAGACACATGATATCGATGATGAGGGTTTGTTGATTTCAACAAAACATGCAACGGTACATTTGAGAGAGAGAGAGAGAGAGAGAGAGAGAGAGAGAGAGAGAGAGAGAGAGAGAGAGAGAGAGAGAGAGAGAGAGAGAGAGAGAGAGAGAGAGACAGGCAGAGACAGACAGAGACAGAGAGAGACAGAGACAGAGAAGAGAGAGAGAGAGAGAGAGAGAGAGAGAGAGAGAGAGAGAGAGAGAGAGAGACAAAGAGAGACAGAGACAGAGAACAGACAGACAGATATTCAGAGAGAGGGGATGACGAAACGCTAGTAAGAAGGCAAAGAAGACAGTTAATGGACAATATGGTATACTGGTGGTGTTAACACAAAAGAGAGAGAGAGAGAGAGAGAGAGAGAGAGAGAGAGAGAGAGAGAGAGAGAGAGAGAGAGAGAGAGAGAGAGAGAGAGAAACAGAGACAGAGACAGACAGAGACAGAGTCAGAGAGACAGAGTCAGAGAGAGACAAAGACAGAGACATAGACAGACAGGCAGACAGACAGACAGACAGACAGGCAGACGGAGACATAGACAGAGACAGACAGACAGACAGACAGAGACAGACAGACAGACAGAGACAAACGGACAGATAGTAGGACACAGACAGACAGACTGACAGACAGACACAAAGACCTGATGACACGACAGGCATTCTACAGACTATATAATTGTCTTAATGATGCATTCAGACAGACGCATTTATAGCACTGTGGAAGATCGAGCTGGTACATACCAATGAGATTGTAATGTGAGCAAACCAGAAGCTCTCACAGAACTGCATAAAAAGAGGATGGCAAAGCCATATAAATTAATTCCCAGTTCAACATACAACAAACAAACAACTTTACAAGAGTAAAGTGACGTTATTTTATTCACAAGAGACACAAAAACAACTACTGGATATTTCGGCGAATGCGCCTTTATCAAACAAGAAAACAGCAAACAGCAAATATAGCAAAAGGAGCAAAAAGCAGGCAACAAAACCCAAACCCTGGTGCTCCTTTTGTTGCTTGCTTTTTGCTCCGTTTGCTATATTTGCTACATGTTCTTGTTTGTCCCTACCAACTTTGGTGAGCTGTATTCAAATCAACAAGACACTTTTCTACTACAGCAAATCTCTCACATCTCAGTCTGGAAAAAAGAGCTGAGCTCGAAAGCTTGACTAACTCTCCCTACCAAGGATCAACAGTCCCCCCTATCAAGGTCAGTGCTTGTTGTCCTGATCCAGCAGTCAACAATGTTCTCTTCCCTGCCAGTGGTTTCCATTCCTTTAGCTGAAACCTCTGAAGCAGCATCCATCCATCTAATGCTCGGTGTCCATCTGTGTTCTACCGAGGACCCAGCATGTTTGACAATCGTGTGAAAGGTAGCACACGCCTTGTTGCTTTTACTTTGCTGACAGGTTATGACAGAAGCAGGCCTGCTTCTTTTGGTCTCCCTTCCCCAAGACCCAAACAACACGGACAGACAGCGGACCAAATGCGTACACAACGCACGCCAGTAGGTGATAATAACATGGCAGCAGGTGTGAGAAAAACGCAGAATGAAACAAAACAGATGCTTTGTGCACGACATGTACACCAACCCTAACATAGCGCGCCACACAGTCATGATGGAGGCCCCACTTCGTTCTCACTGCGCGCTAAATTTCTAGAGAACGTTAGGTTAGGTTAGGTACATTATAGTCACAGAGGCGTCTCTGTGAAATTCGGGTTGCTCCCACCTGGAGAGCGCGTCGCAGCCAGAGGCGCGTCACCCATTTTTATTTATTTTTGGCATGCAAGTTTTGTGTGACTGATGAGGAAGGAAGGGAGGGGGGTAAAGTTTGACCAAATGACAACTTTTTCTTTGCCACTGTGCTTAACGTGTGCTAAGTGCATGGGCACACGGGACCTCGGTTTATTGTCTCACCCGAAAGACTTGGTTGAGTGCTGAGGTCGCGGAGATCCTCCTCAAGTACGACTGCAACCACGACCTCACTGCGATCTGTGGAGTAGAGGAGACCCACAGTTTGACATTTTTTTGTGTAGATGGAGCCACGTTCTTGGCGCGTGTCCTACGCTGCCGGCTACGTCCTCAACACTCTGCTACTGTTTCGACCGTTCACGCACCCACCACGCTGCCACTACGTTGTTCCCGTTCTCACTACGATCCTGCCACGGTTTGCTTTGCACCACGTCCTCACTACGTGTGCTCTGAGCATGTTCGAAATGTGCGCCGGTGTGGCGTTCTCAAAATGGATTTGTTCTCAACATGTTTGCGCATGTGCGAAGAGTTAGAGATAGGCTTAGGGTTAGGGTTAGAGTTAGGTATAGGTTTAGGATTAGGGTTAGGGTGAGGAATAGGGTTAGGGATGGGGTTGGGGATAGGGTTAGGGATAGGGTTAGGGTTAGGAATAGGGTTAGGGATAGGGTTAGGGTTAGGGATAGGCTTAGGGTTAGGAATATGGTTAGAGATAAGTTTAGTGTCAATTTAGTGTCGAATGCACCAAAGATAAAACATTTATGGTACGTCATGATCGATTTCGCACATGCGCAGACATGTTGAGAACAAATCCATTTTGAGAATGCCACACCAAGAAGCCTGCCACGCTCTGCACGCTCCTACCAAGATCCCACCACGCTCTGACTACGCTACGCCCCACCACATCACTGACTTATGTCATAAGTTGCGAAAATGTGAGAACAACTGCTTTATTCCCTGAATATATTTTCTATACCATTTTTGGTTGTTATTGACGGTAAACAAAAACCACACAACCCCCCCCCCCCTCCCCCCACCCATCTATTTTTGTACTTAAGCCCCCCCCCCCCCCCACATACACACACACACACACTCCCCACACACCACATTTCGCATAGAAAGTTTTCACAGAGAAGCAACATTCTGCCATTCTGGAGAAAGGGCTAGAGTACGGATTAGCGTATGGTTATTGTTATGAAACTGAAAGAACCAGACTTTGAGATCGAGAGTCGTTAGCATGAGGAGGGGGGGGGGGGGGGGGGGGGGGGGGGGGGGGGGGGGGGTCTGTGTGTGTTTCTAAACCACTACTTTGCCAAACAATCTTGCTGTAAGCTAAAGCCCCGCCATTTGGTGGAAAATGTAGGATCACGAGCCGTCAGTTTGGTCTGGCACTACAAACGTGGACCTCTTTTCTCTACCCCCTCTGGGGCGACGTAATCATGAGTGCGTCTTAGACATCCACATTTTCGCCCTTGTGTGTGTGTGTGTGTTGTGTGTGTGTGTGTGTGTGTGTGTGTGTGTGTTTGAGTGAACGCGCGTACATCAGAATCCGTGTGACGCTTTACAGAATGCGAGGAATGGATTGAAGTGAAGGAGTTAAGAAAAGATGGCGAAATGGCACTAAGAGGATGGCGAAATGGCACTAAGAGGATGGCGAAATGGCACTAAGAGGATGGCGAAATGGCACTAAGAGGATGGCGAAATGGAACTAAGAGGATGGCGAAATGGAACTAAGAGGATGGCGAAATGGCACTAAGAGGATGGCGAAATGGCACTAAGAGGATGGCGAAATGGCACTGGCACTAAGAGGATGGCGAAATGGCACTAAGAGGATGGCGAAATGGCTAAGAGGATGGCGAAATAGCACTAAGAGGATGGCGAAATGGTACTAAGAGGAGGATGGCGGAATGGAACTAAGAGGATGGCGAAATGGTACTAAGAGAGGATGGCAAAATGGCACTAAGAGGATGGCGAAATGGCACTAAGAGGATGGCGATGTGGCACTAAGAGGATGGCGAAATGGTACTAAGAGGAGGATGGCGGAATGGAACTAAGAGGAGGATGGCGGAATGGAACTAAGAGGATGGCGAACTGGAACTAAGAGGATGGCGAAATGGAACTAAGAGGATGGCGAAATGGAACTAAGAGGATGGCGAAATGGAACTAAGAGGATGGCGAAATGGCACTAAGAGGATGGCGAAATGGCACTAAGAGGATGGTCGAAATGGCACTAAGAGGATGGCGAAATGGCACTAAGAGGATGGCGAAATGGCACTAAGAGGATGGCGAAATGGCACTAAGAGGATGGCGAAATGGCACTAAGAGGATGGCGAAATGGCACTAAGAGGATGGCGAAATGGCACTAAGAGGATGGCGAAATGGCACTAAGAGGATGGCGAAATGGCACTAAGAGGATGGCAAAATGGCACTAAGAGGATGGCGAAATGGCACTGTTTGACAGCACTGTTATCAAATCACCAA
>CM065698.1:42396631-42399131 GCA_017654935.2 Phymorhynchus buccinoides | reverse complement strand
TTTGTGAACAGTTTTCACTATTGGTATTGAATGGGCTTGTTCTAGGGGACAGGCATGGTGAAAACACTTACATTGCATGTAATGGCACCAGTGTCATTGATTATTTTCTTATGTCAAGATGCCTTATTGATTTTGCTCAAAACCTACGCGTCATACCAAGAGTAGAATCGAAGCACATGCCTGTGGAACTCAGATTCAATACTCTTAGCTCCTCACTTATCACGTGCCATAAACATAAAAAAGGTTATCTGTGAAAAACTTGTTTGGAATGAAGAAAAGCTTAACGATTACTTGCAAGTCCTCATATCAAAAGAATTTTTATCTATAATAGATAAAGCTACCAGCTTTATTAAAGATAACGTAGATTTAGCTATTAAGACACTGAACGAAGGGTTGATTACTGCTGGACAGTGCATGAAAAAAGTTATTATACCAGGTAAGCTACCAAGGAGCCCATGGTTTGATGGTGAATGCAAAAGAAAAAAGTCAGAACTTAAATAAAAAGATAGCTGAAGAACTTAGAATTAATTATAATGTAAAAAGAAACGAGTACAAAGACTTTCTAAAATGGAAGAAAATGGACGATAAAAAACGCACCATAGAGATGCTAGAAGAAAATAAATATAATGCAAAGAAATTTTGGGGGACTGTAAAATCCCGAATTGGAAGGAAAACAACAGTTAATTCTATTTCAAAAGAAGACTGGTATAACCACTTTCGTCAAGTTTTCGATGACAACCCTTTCCAGGAGGAAAAACTGCAATCTAGTATTATAGATATGGATGATAATGATGATCTTAGTACTAACCCTAACATGAATACTTCTATACTGGATGCGGATATATTAGAATCAGAAGTGAGAGATGCTCTTAAGGCACTTAAGAGCGGAAAAGCAGCTGGACCAGATGGAATAAGTGCTGAATTTTATAAGCAAGCTTCTCCTTTTATTATTCCTTTCCTGACTAAACTGTTTAACGAATTATTTGCATCTGGGTATTTTCCACCTTCTTGGTCGGAATCGCTTATCCAGCCTCTTCACAAAAAAGGTAATACTAACATACCTGACAACTATAGGGGTATTTCTTTGTTGAACGTTAGCAGCAAATTGTACACATATATTATAAACAGACGTTTAACAAAATGGACAGAAGAAAATAATATTTTAAATGAGTCACAGGCAGGTTTCAGAAAACAATATAGCACAATAGATCACATATTTACTTTGGTAACACTAGTACAAAAACAATTAACATCTGGCAAGAAATTATATGCAGCATTCATAGACTTCAAAAAAAGCTTTTGATTTAATTGACAGAAATCAGTTATGGTTAGTGTTACATAAAAATGGTATAAAAGGGAATATGTATAGAGCTATCAGAAGCATGTATGAAGTTGTGAAGGCAAGAGTAAGAACAAATAATGGTGTATCTGAGGCTTTTTTGTGTCATCGAGGAGTCAAACAGGGTGATAACTGCAGCCCCATTCTCTTCTCTCTTTTTATCAACGAGCTCGCAAACGACATCTTAGAATCTGGTAAACATGGAATTAGCTTATCACCTGATTTAATTGAACTCTTTATTTTGCTATTTGCAGATGATATTGTTCTTCTCTCCCATTCAGTTGTAGGCCTTCAGAACCAACTCAATATACTAAGCAATACAGCTAATAGACTCCAACTTTTAGTTAATCTTGAAAAATCTAAGATAATTGTATTTAGAAAAGGAGGCTACTTAGCTGCAAGAGAAAAATGGGTTTACAATGGTGTCCAGCTAAGAGTTGTTAATGAATACAAATACCTTGGTTTGATTTTTTCAACTGGACTGACTTTTAAATACTCATTAGAGGACATGGCAGCAAAAGCTAAAAAATGTGTTTTTGGTATCTTAAGAATGTTATGGTCCCTTGAAGAAAATAATCCAAAACTATTCTTTAAAATATTTGATTGCCAAGTCCAGCCTATTTTGACATATGGGGCAGAAATTTGGGGGTTATCTGCTGATCATACTCCCATTGAACGTATTCATTTATTTGCTATTAAACGGCTTCTTAATGTAAGCATTCATACACCAAGTCCTCTTGTATATTGTGAAACTGGAAGACACCCTTTATATATGCAAACGTATACTAGATCTATTAAATATTGGTTGAAGCTAACAGCAATGGCAGAACATAGAATACCTAGAAAGGCGTATAATATGATGTGTACTCTACATCGAAATGGTAAAAAGAACTGGATATCCAACGTGCAAAACACCTTATATAAATTTGGTTTCGGGTTTGTTTGGGAGAATCAAGGTGTGGGAAATGTTAAAAGTTTCGTGTCTGCTTTTAAGCAGAGATTATTTGACTGTCATCTTCAAGATCTAGATTCTAATCTTATGTGTAAAGATAGATATACTTTCTATTCATCGTTCAGACAAATAGTAGACGTGCCCGAATATTTGCATCTTATCAAAAATTCTGCTATCAGGAAACATTTAACTAGAATTAGACTAGGCGT
>CM065698.1:42376631-42386631 GCA_017654935.2 Phymorhynchus buccinoides | reverse complement strand
AAAATCCATCTGCAGTATTGGGGATTATTTTGTGACATATATATAAAATAAGGTCTATCCTTACTTCCCAAAACTACACATCTGTATTATTAAAAATTCGGGACTTTCCTGGTGTTGCACTGACTCCGGGCATTGCCTCCAGGATCGTTCCCACCATATTTGTATCTACTAATGTCCCATATGTGTCTGTTCCAGACCGGAGGACGTTAAGCAGAATTTCTTCTTCTTATTCTTCCCAAAACTAAGACAATAGGGTCTTTGGATAATAGACTCCAATTGTATGCCTTTTAGTGACATATGTGTTAAATCACTGTGGTGCTAAAATGCGACTTTGGCAGTGAAAGGGTTAAAACAAAAAGGTAAAGGTGTCCCATAGCCTATCGGCCGTAAGGGCAGTGAACTGTTAGGTTCACCGTGTCAAGAGCACGGCATCATGGAAGGCGGAGCCCATCCCTCTCCTTCTGCCGCCTTTGAACCTTCCCTGAACGAATCAGGTACCCATTCACTGCTGGGTGAACAGAGAGGGTTTTGCAGGTTCCGGAGTTTAGCAGGCCTAAAAGTAAGAATCTTGAACGTATTTTGCATCGGAATGAGTCGATCATGCTTAAAGCATAGTATTATAATTATGCCTATTTGTATTGTGTTGAATGAGCATTGTATTGCATTGTATTATATTGTTAGATTGTATTGTGTTGTATTGCATTGCATTGTATTATGTTGTATTGCATTGCATTGTATTGTGTTGTATTGTATTGCATTGTATTGTAGGCCTATTGTATTGTAGTGTGTTGTATTATGTTGTATTGTATTGTGTTGTGTTGTACTGTATAGTGTTGTGTTGTACTGTATTGTATTGTGTTGTATTGTATTGTGTTGTATTGCATTGTATTGTATGCCTATTGTATTGCAATGTGTTGTATTATGTGTTGTATTGTATTGTGTTGTGTTGTACTGTATTGCATTGTGTTGTATTGTATTGTGTTGTATTGCATTGCATTGTATGCCTATTGTATTGCAATGTGTTGTATTATGTTGTATTGTATTGTGTTGTGTTGTACTGTATAGTGTTGTGTTGTACTGTATTGTATTGTGCTGTATTGTATTGTATTGCATTGTATTGTAGGCCTATTGTATTGCAATGTGTTGTATTATGTTGTATTGTATTGTGTTGTGTTGTACTGTATAGTGTTGTGTTGTACTGTATTGTATTGTGTTGTATTGTATTGTGTTGTATTGTATTGTGGTGTATTGCATTGTACTGTAGGCCTATTGTATTGCAATGTGTTGTATTATGTTGTATTGTATTGTGTTGTGTTGTACTGTATAGTGTTGTGTTGTACTGTATTGTATTGTGTTGTATTGTATTGTGTTGTATTGCATTGTATTGTAGGCCTATTGTATTGCAATGTGTTGTATTATGTTGTATTGTATTGTGTTGTGTTGTACTGTATAGTGTTGTGTTGTACTGTATTGTATTGTGTTGTATTGTATTGTATTGTATTGTATTGCATTGCATTGTAGGCCTATTGTATTGCAATGTGTTGTATTATATTGTGTTGTGTTGTACTGTATAGTGTTGTGTTGTACTGTATTGTATTATGTTGTGTTGTATTGTATTGTGTTGTATTGCATTGTATTGTAGGCCTATTGTATTGCAATGTGTTGTATTATATTGTGTTGTGTTGTACTGTATAGTGTTGTGTTGTGTTGTATTGTTATTGCGTTGTATTGTATTACTTTTCTAGCCACAAAAAAACCGAGCCTGTGACAATCGGGCTGCAGTAGTAACAGTAGTAGCAGCGGCATCTATCGCAATTAGCCGTTTTAGGTGGGGTTGTTACTTCCCTTGGTTTGGTGGCTCACTGATACAGTCCCTTTGTTTGCTATAGCTTCCGGTGGCGAGTTGGGCAGCTACCGTAGATAGTAGATCGACTTTCCTGTTTCTGTTTGCGTCGCAGACGCCACTTCTGACGATAAATCGCGATGTTGATACGAACATGAATGTTTTGCTGTCCCTATACGTGATTACGCGAGTTTTACTACTCCTTATTTGCTTCAATAACATTTACTTTGTCACCATCTTTACCCGGCTGCGCTTTTTGTTTTGTTTCTTTTCGTGGTAGGCCTATGACGATAATGTGTTTACTGTTTACCACATCTGTGTAAACAATTACGGTGTGGCGAGAGCGCCGTATGCTTTGGTTTGTTCGATAATTCCTTTGATGGTTTTACAACAAATAAAATAATCTGAGTTTGAATTTTGATATGGTTGAGGGGAAAGGGGGCATGCAAGCAAACGGGGGATTCTACTAGAGGGTGGGTGGGTCGTGGATGAAGGATTTTCACTATGATTTGGGAATGGGTAGAACTAGAAGGGTGGGAGTAAAGTGGGGCGGATGGGGGAAGGGGCTCGCACATTGACATACACACACGCACACATGTACAGAGAGAGATATATATATATATATAGTTTTACATCAGTTTAAAGAGGCAATGCTATGGCATAGCAGGCACCTTTCTAGAATGGGTTAACCAGTGACATAATTATAAGCCTTTTACTACTTGCCTTATATGCAAATTCCTTGATGTTGACTAACTCTACTTTTAAGTTGCGATGGAGGAAGCCAAGGGTCTTACTGACTTTGCTGCGCACATTTGAGATGTGGGTGTCCCATCTAAGGTCTTGTGATATTGTAAAGCCCAGACATTTATTTTCATCTCTATCCAATCCAGGTCCTGGCCATATAGTTGGTAGTTCTTTATCAGGGGATTTTTCTTCCTGATCACATGGAGGCTCTTGCATTTGTCGGGATGGAAGGACATCCATTTGTTTTCCCATGATGCTAATTCATTTAGGTCTGGTTGGAGATCATTGAGGTCTCTGGGAGGGTCCACAGCTCGGTGACAGAGTCGTCCACAAAGAGAAAGGAAGTTGGAAGATAGTTGCCTCGAAAGACCATTGATGCCAACAGGAAAAGGGTCGGCCCAAGCACAGATCCTTGGGTGACTCCTGATTCTACAGGGATAGCTTCGGATGCAGCTCAATCAACAACTATTTTTTCCTGCCTGCCTGCAAGGAAGCTCTCAATTAATCTATTGACTGAACTTCTGATCCCATAGTGGCGAAATTATTCATAAGGAGATAGTGATAAATCTTATCAAAGGCCTTTTTAAAATCCACGACTAGGACGTTGGTCCTTCCAGATAAAAATTTAAAAATAAGCGACAAAAATGTGCTTGATAGTGGTGGTGAGAAATACTGGGTCACCAACTCACTCACACACACACACCACAACTCGCATACACACACAACACAACTCACACGCACGCGCACACGCACACGCACACACAGAGGCGCGTGAAGGTCGAGAGGGTATACAGTCGTATATTGTAAAGACAAACAATTTATCATGTGTGTGTGTGTGTGTGTGTGTCACTGACTGAGTCAGTTGTGTCTGACTATAACCTTTTCATAGCAGATAAAGCGACTGCTATTCTACTTTTACAGGGCTGGACTGAAATTTGTTTTCATTGGTGGTAGGTGATAGAAGCTGTGAAGCAGTGACCGACACCTAGGCATCTATATATAAAAAAAAGACAAACAATGTATCGTGTGTGTGTCACAGTGTGTGTGTGTGGTGTGTGTGTGTGTGTGTGTGTGTGTGTGTGTGTGTGTGTGTGTGTGTGTGTGTGTGTGTGTGTGTGTGTGTGTGTGTGTGTGTGTGTGTCACTGACTGAGTCAGCTGACTATGACTTTCACATAGCAGATAAAGCTACTGCTAGTGCTATTCTACTTAGAACTACAGGGCTGGACTGAAATTTGTTTTCAGTGGTGGTAGGTGATAGAAGCTGTAAAACAGTGACAGACACCTAGGCATCCATTGTTTCAGAAGGCGTAAAATCTCTATTTTTCTCTCTCTCTAGGCATCCATAAAATAAGTTTTTAAAAAAGGACCTAGAATACTACCTTGAGGAACACTACTGCTAACATGTGCAGCCTACAGACTGATTTCACATCTTTACTATTACAATACTGAGTTCTGTTACATGAAAAGTCTTCTATCCATATTAAGTAAATTGTTGTGGATTCCATAACCATGTAATTTAATTGTATGTTGTAGGCCTACTTACAACAGTTGTGTTGTAATGGAAAGAGTGACTTGTTTTGGGCTTAAAAGCTGATTAAGTTCTTTTAAAACATTATTTATTATTTATTTTGTTATTATTTGTTTTTAAATAAATAGATCTAGCGCAGGCCAAACAATGTCTTAGCGTGTACTATTTCACTTCTGAGTACTGGGTGCACTATCCCAGGTTGTTGGGGTGATGGCTTATGCACAGTTTCTTATTTCAAGCACTGGGAGAGGGGTGGAAGTAAAGTACATTTTCTTACTACACATTTCATAATTTGCACACCATTTCAACGCCCCAGGAGAAATATCAGTATGCAGTACACTTTCTTGTTACAAACTTGCTGTTTGTATACCCTTTGAAAATCCAAAATAACCCTCTTTTTTAAAAAAAAGCGTGAATAGCAAATTTCTCCTTTACATCCTGCAGTCCTAAAGATTACAGGCACATGGGAGGGAACATGAGAATCAGTGAATAATTGACATCATTGGTAGTGCAACATACTGGGAATGAGATTGAATCATACAAATTATTTTTAAATTTTGTCTGAAATTGAGAGGATTTGTGGGGATACTCGGATAGTGTTGGTTAAAATAATGTGAATACGTCTTACTTTGTTGTGTCAGTGTATTTGTATTTAATGCTGTTATAAAGCAAAGTACACCTGTGCATGCGCATTAATTTTGAATAAAATCATACCAGCCCCGAAAGTCTCAAAACCTTTTCGTACGAAACTCCCCCCTTCCTCACTACTAGGCAAACGTGTTTTGAATAGGCAAACGTGTATGTAATTTTTTTGGGCGTGGTTTCATGATCACAATAGCAGGCAAATGTATTTCACTTTTACCAAAACCGTTTTGAAAAAAAAAATGTAACGAAGCCTACCTAACTGCCCCCTTCCCTCCCCTTTTTGTGGGGAAGATTTACTAACTATCCTGGGATAAACACTGATTTTAAGCACTGAGAGAAAGAGCATCATCACCCTAAGCTAAGTGACCCAGCCAGTCAGGATCCTTTCAGCGGGCACCCAACGTGATGCTGAATGGAGCAGCTACCTTCACTCTAAGCTAAGTGACCCAGCCAGTCAGGTCCCGATCAGCGGACACCCAACATTATGAAACATAATAGAAAAGGAACCGCCTAAGCTAATGAAAAAAGTTATGTTCTGTGGCTTTTTCGTGCAAGACAGTATGAGTTTGCTCAGTTGCAGGGTTTGTGATCGAATAAATAATCACAACTGAGCCAAACAAATAAGATCGTGATCTGTTATGAGAAACACACAGTGTTGTGTAAAAGTAGAGCTGATTAATTTTTTAAAAATCAGTGACAAAATTGTGTGTCAGAGATTCAATGCGAGATCTGCAAGCTGCACGCACATCTTTGGTTGTTCTTTGCCCATTACTTGTCGTCAGGCAAACATTCAGCCCCATCGGCTCGGAAGTGAGTAGATCACTTTTCGCGACTCCGCGCGCTAGAGATAAACAAGCGCATTCACTCTTGCAAACCGGCTTCGATAAAAGGGCTAATAGAAATTTAATAGTAGCTGGTTCGAACTTAACTAACACCCGGGGTAGACAGTCAACACGGGCAGTAGTAAGTAAAGGCTAAACAGCCAATCGTTTTGGGAGTTTAGGCTAATTTAACCCTTTCACCGCCAAAGTCGCATTTTAGCACCACAGTGATTTAACACCTATGTCACTAAAAGGCATCAAATTGGGGTCTATTATCCAAAGACCCTATTGTCTTAGTTTTGGGAAGTAAGGATAGACCTTATTTTAAATATGTCACCGAAGAATCCCCAATACTGCAGATGGATTTTGTTCTCTACCCAGGTAAATTTAATGGACATTTTTGGCAGAAATATGGCTGGCGGTGAAAGGGTTAAGGTCTGTGTACACGTTAACACTATTCACGAGACAGTTCTATTTCCCCATGGCAACACAGTGAGCTGCAGGTCATATCATGAGTGGGCTAACACCGTGTTGCTATGGAGAAATAGAAATTAGGTATGAGGGTATTGGGTACTTTATATGAATTATCTCGTGAATAATGTTAACGTATACACAGAATTTTACATAACTTACAACTACTACTACTACTACTACTACTACTACTACTACTACTACTACTACTACTACTACCCGTGTTGACTGTCAAAGACGCCCTGAAGTTGTTAAAACATTTTTTTGGAGAGGATCAGGGTAAGGTTCGTACAGAAAACCCTAAATAAGTGGAAGAAAGAAGGGTACAAGTTTACGCATATAGGGGAAATTCGGACACGTGCGCCAATCTTTTCCCTTCTTTGTTTCACTTATGTATGGATTGCGCACGGATTTCCGCATGGAATATCCGCTTATGTGTGTACACGGCTTAAGAAGAAAAATAAAGCAAGTTGTCCTTACGTTAGCGGTCCGCTTGCCAGCTGACACACACATGCAGGGCGCGAAGGGAGGCGGGAAAAACAAACACAAAGATGAAAAGAAGAAAATCCCTCCTTTTTCACTAAACCCTTCACACATTTCTCTGCTCACGTTTCGCCTCACCTCACCCTCACCCGAGCAGGGCTGGGGTAGAATTGAGTCGAGGAAACGCTCTGCGAGATTGAAGCGCTCTGTTCTACTATTGTAACATTATAGTAGAGTCCACGCATTGGACTGTAGAGGGGAAGTATTGTTTTTTTTAATTTTGATCTTGTTGGTTTTTTGCTCCTTTTGTTGCCTGCTTTTTGCTCCTTTTGCTATATTTGATGTTTGCTGGGGGTTTTGTTTGTCCATATCGATAAAGACGCATTCGCCGAAATATCCAGTAGTTTTGTTTTGTCTCTTGTGAATAAAATATCGTCACTTGTCGTGTACTTGTTTGTTTGTTGTATGTTCCAGTGATGTTGCAGTCTGTTTCAGTCTATTGTAACATTACTTCTAGTCTAGACAACGACATTTGAGTACCAAATACGTTTCTTTCACTATTGATTACTGGCGTGTTTGATTGGCGGTTGCGCTCTTTATCTCTTAATTAAGGGTTTTTTTATGTAAGGAAATAATGAGTCTGGTGGTTGTGGTGGTGGTGGTGGAGGTAGTGGGTGTGTGTGTGTGTGTGTGGGGGGGGGGGTCGTGGTGGTGGTGATGGTGGTGGTGTGTGTGTGTGTGTGTGTGTCAAGTCAAGTCAAGTCAAAATGATCTTTATTGACGATAAAAGAATAAGCTTGATAAAGCTCTTTTACATCCTGTCGTCATATATGTGTGTGCGCGTGAATGTGTGTGTGTGTGTGTGTGTGTGTGTGTGTGTGTGTGTGTGTGTGTGTGTGTGTGTGTGTGTGTGGTGTGCGTGTGTGCACGCGTGCGTGCGTGTGTGTGTGTGGTACTAAATCAAAACTTTTTAAAAGTTAACACTAGTAGATTTGACTTAGCCATAGAATTTTAACTAATCTAAAAACGATCGGATTTTTAGAATTTAACAAGGGTTTAGAGTATCACTATCAGGCACCCAAGTCATACCCTATTTATAACATACAAACGTCACACGACACAGACATATAGATATAAACACACACGTCTGAGGCACCAGCAAGGAGAAAACACAAATATAGGGATTACTCAAAATGGGTGCAATTGCAGAAAAAAGATGCAAGCATAGGTATGAAAGTTTGAAATCACACCTCTCGCTGCTTCGTGAAGGCATGACGATTCCCTCTAGACACGAAATTTTGGCCCTTTTCAATAAATTCTCTTTAACCCTTTCACCGCCAGCCATATTTCAACTAAAAATGTCCATTACATTTACCCGAATAGAGAACACAATCAATCTGCAGTATTGGGGATTCTTCTGTGACATATATAAAATAAGGTCTATCCTTACTTCCCAAAACTAAGACAATAGGGTCTTTGGATAATAGACCACAATTTGGTTCCTTTTAGTAACATAGCTGTTAAATCACTGTGGTGCTAAAATGCGACTTTGGCGGTGAAAGGGTTAAAAATCTGGAGATCGCAGTGACTTTCTTTTTTGAATACGGTTGTAGATATATCTTTTATCTTTTTAATGATATAAAATTCGAAAACCTACTCGTTATTTTGCGCTTAATTAACTGAATGAGTTGAAAATACCTACATCACTGACCGTCACAGAATGAAATTCTGCTTAACGTCCTCCGGTCTGGAACAGACACATATGGGACATTAGTAGATATAAAGATGGTGGGAACGATCCTGGAGGCAATGCCCGGAGGCAGTGCAACACCATGAAAGTCCCGAATTTTTAATAATACAGATGTGTATATTGTAATGTTAAATGTCCGTCACAGAAATTCCACGCCTCGTGACTGAAAAGGTAGGTAGGGTCAGTTGCTTTTTTGCACAATTTAAGTTTAAACAATAAAATGTACTGTTACTGACTTGGTTAATGTGACAGACGACATAGGAGGGGACAATGTTATACTCTAACACCATTGGTTTAGAATTCTACCAAACACTCGGCCACAGTTACTTTTAAAATAACCCTCGTGAGTAGCATCGCGAATACCAGTATACACATCTTTATTGTTACACATTCGGGACTTTCATGGTGCTGCACTACCTCCGGGCATTGCCTCCAGGATCGTTCCCACCATCTTTATATCTACTAGTGTCCCATATGTGTCTGTTCCAGACCGGAGGACGTTAATCAGAATTTCTTCTTCATGATCGTGACATGTTCTCAGGGTAGTTTTGCCTGTCGCAATCATTCTCGCGACGAGTCGGCAACGGTCAACTGTACTATCTATATAGCCCTTGCAACTAGGGTTATTAACGCCCTTGACGGTAAGAGTTAAGGCCTTGTTGGTCAATATCCAAAAGGGCATTCACTCTTGCAAAAGGCAGCCATTCAGTGGCCTCAAATAGGGTTATTGGCGAGAGTTATTCCCTTGTTTGGTCAATACTTAAGCCCTCTTCCCCCCACCCACCAAGGGCATTCACTCTTGCAAAAGGTGGTCGTTGCTGTGATGTTCGCCAAAATTGGTGAACTCCCCGGGCTCACAACATACACACGCAAATCTGACTCCACCCAAATATGTATACTCAACACCAAGAAGTTAAGGTTCACCAATCAATCATTTAGTTTATTAAAGTCATGGTAATAAGTCAACCTCTCGGTTCGTGTTAATTACGTATTTATATCAAAAAGAATCATCAGAAATTCAGGCCAAATCCGTTACCGTCAATCCAATCGAGCAATCCAGGTCAGGCATTACTCACCCAAAAATTCACCACAAAACGTAGCACATCACATCGTGGACAAAACCATCATCACCCCGAACCTCTATCTCCATATTCATAATACGACACCTCTCTCTCGGGTTACTACAATATAATTTTACCCGCGTCCACGAATCAAAATAGGACCAAAACGTCCGTAGAAGAAACAAAGAAAATTGAATACCAAACAATGAAAGATAAAACTATTCAGACAATGAAACCTGTTTAAAAACTGATCATTCTTCTTCTTCCTTTTCTTCCTCGTTTTCTTCTTCGTATTCTTCTTCCTCTTCTTCAAAACAAATTCCTTTCTAAGGACTAATCACTGGATTAACTGCACAAGACTAGCTCTGTTGAGAAAACAAAGGAGGACAAGCCTCTTACTAAAATTATATTCAATCCTACATTTCTATGAGCCATCTGCTTCTTTTAATCCCACCTATAAATTATCTTTCCCTAACCTAATTCAAACCCATACAAACTCAAGGAACACAGAAGAAGAAGATGTGGTCTCGCAGCCAACCCAGGTGAAAAGTGAATCTCCTTGTCACAATCTGGTCCTACTTACTTCTGAATACAATTCACTTGCGGTAACGCTTTTTTGCATTGGCCCATTTATTATCGTTCTGGCCAGCCAG
>CM065698.1:42361631-42371631 GCA_017654935.2 Phymorhynchus buccinoides | reverse complement strand
GACAGAGAGAGAGACAGAGACAGAGAGAGGGACAGAGACACAGAGAGAGACAGAGACAGAGAGAGAGAGACACACACACACACACACACACACACACAGACAAAGAGAGACAGAGAGAGAACAAAACATCTAATCAATCATCCAACGACATTGTCCGTTTACAACCAGCAGACACTAAACAAAATACCAAAATATGACCGAGTATGCACATCCTTATATGCTTGACCTTATAAAACAAAGGTTTATCTTGCTCAATAGAACTCTAGCTTTGTGTATCTAATGAATAATAGGGGCGTAGGATTCGAACAATGCAAGATCGGTTCTAATGCATTTACATTTATGGTGGGTTTTTTCAAAGTTGAGATTGCTCAGCTGTTTACTTCCGAAAGGTTCTCTTGGACGAGACAAAAAACGAGAGACAACGTGACATTTGAAACACAATGAAGAAAAGAAAGAAAGCTCATAAAAAACACCTCACCAAAGTTTGTGTGGATTTAAATGGCGATTTTTACGTTCCATTTCTGGCGGGAAAATGTCATGCTGGTTTGTCAGGAAGATAAAGGTCAGTGTGATGATTATTATTGATAAACTTTTTCAAAACTGCTAGTGTCTTTGTTATCGATTGTTCTTTTTTTTTCTTTTTTCTTTTTTTTTTGGGGGTCGATTCCCTTAATGGGTTTACTCTACATAAAGGCGTACCTCTCAGAAATGGGGCAAAGAGCGTAACTTCCTTTTTCTGTGCAATGACAAAACAAGGGCATCGCCGAGCGGCAGCAACGCATTGTGACAATGCAAACCCGGCCAGAGTGATGTCCTGCCCCCCCCCACCCCCCACCCCCCAATAAACACACCACTTGCCACCCTTACAGAACGCATAAAATACATAGCCCAAAATTTGAAGCGATTCTGTTCAGTAGTTCACGAGATACAGCTGTACTTTTATACAAACTTCCTTGAGTGATGTCCTCGCCCCCCCCCCCCCCCCCCCCCCCCCCCAATAAACACACCACTTTCCACCCTTACAGAACGCATAAAATACATAGCCCAAAATTTGAAGCGATTCTGTTCAGTAGTTCACGAGATACAGCTGAAATTTTATACAAACTTCCTTGCACCATGGTACACCACCACACTAAATTTGAAGCGATTCTGTTCACCAGTTCACGAAATAAAGCTGGGGGGAAATTACATAGCCCAAAGAAGGAAATGTCGGTTTTCAAGGTCAAACTTCAAGGTCAAGGTCAGCACGGTGTTGATTAACGAAAGGAAGCTTCCTTTTCAAGCTGTCTACCCCTCTGCCAATTTTAATCAAAATCCAAACAGTAGTTTTTAAGATAATCGATACACAGACAGACACACAGACAGACACACACACAGACACACAGACACACAAACCGATCGCAATACCTCGGCCTCTGGCCGGGTAATAAAAGGTACCGATAAACTTAACCGCTTTTAAAGACACACTGACGCACCACGATTAAGTCCCTTGGTTTTTTTATCTGGGTAGCTGTGACCCACATACAAATGTCCCCAACTTCAAATTGAGGCTGCTCTTTAAAATGATGTTTCGGTATGAGATAATTTGGGGGGCATTTGTATGGGAATTAAACCTGGTCAAAACAAGATTTATTACCAGCTATAAGAGGGAAAACACGTGAAACCCGTGATTTTGACACGTGATCTGGTGGGTCTTTTTAGGCACCCTTGGGCAAAAGTGGGCTAAAGGAATTTTAACTGGCGAATAAAACTTCGACCATGTACAACTGATAGGCATACTTTACTTTGTTGGCTTCAAAGCACAGGGAATGCTGGTTGTTGGGATTTTCTCTCTCTAATTCTTTGTTATTATACATTTGGAAGACCTTGAACGAATAATTCAAATATTGGTCTCTTCGTTTTCTCTCCGTTTGTGTGTGTGTCTGTCTCTGTCTGTGACACACACATACACACATAGCCTACATGCACACACGCACGCGCGCACGCACACACACTCACTGTCTTCTTGTCGTCGTCTACTACTACTACTACTACTACTACTACTACTACTACTACTACTACTACTACTACTGCTGCTGCTGCTGCTGCTGCTACTACTACACTACTACTACTACTACTACTACTACTACTACTACTACTACTGCTACTGCTGCTGCTGCTGCTACTACTACTACTACTACTACTGCTACTACTACTACTACTACTACTACTACTAGGCCTACTATTGCTGCTGCTGCTGCTGCTGCTACTACTACTACTACTACTACTACTACTAATAATAATAATAATAATAATAATAATAATAGTATAGTAATAATAATAATACTGCTGCTGCTGCTGCTACTACTACTACTACTACTACTACTACTACTACTACTACTACTACTACTACTACTACTACTACTACTACTACTACTACTACTACTACTACGACGACGACGACGACGACGACGACGACGACGACGACTAGCAGACTAGTGTAACTACTACTACTACAGCTACTATTTGACCTACTGCTCTTTGGCATTCCCACTTTGAAAATCAGGTTACATTTCGACAGGACAAAGAACAAGAATATGAAGTTAATGTTGTTGGGTTGTTGTTGTTTTTATTATTACTCAGCGCAACTAGAAAATAATGTCAAAGTACAGCTCTTGAAAAATTGTAAAAAATCTGAAGCCGTTTGTCCACATTGAATCAGAATAATGTTAATTATGCCCCAGTGAATAGAAAATGTGGTCGTTAAGTTTGTGAAATGTCTTTATGTTAGAAATCGTTGGAAATGGCAAAACTTATTTCGGTCGGGTTTTTCCCACAAAAAACCCAAAAGTTTTCAAAAATGGTAGCATGTTGTCTTCCGCATTTGTGTGATCTAAAGGCCTTCGCACACTAGCATCAGGCGTCAATTGTTTCTCAGAGCAACGCCTTGACGCGTTGACGCCTGCATCACAGCACACATTTCGGGTTCGAGCAAGTCTGCCATTTTTTTTCTTCAATCAGAGTTATGGTCCTTCCGTCCGTTGTGATTGGCTAGTTCAACGATCTCTGCGATCTTGAGCATCAAAATTAGAGCCGGTTCTATTCTCGAGCAACACAAAATCGCGCAGCTACGCATCAAAAATCCTGCCGCACCGCGAATCTCTCACACGCAAGCGGCGCATCAAACTGCGCCTTGCAGCAAAAAATCGCCGCGATCTCGAGATCTCTACGCTAGTGTACGAAGCCCTTAACCTTTTCCAGAGAGTTTTGTTTTAAACATTTTTGTTTTATCAGTTATGCAAAACAACTGTCATCGTGTTGTTGTATTGAGTATTTTGTACTGGGTTGTATTATTGTGTGTCTCTGTCTTTTCGGTCTCTCTCTCCCCAATTCTCCCTGAGCTCATAACTTTCCTCTTGGTGTCTTTCTTTCTGTCTGTCTGTCTGTGTCTGTCTGTCTCTCTCTCTCTCTCTCTCTCTCTCTTTCTGTTCTCTCCTGTCTCTCTCTCTCTGTCTCTCTCTCTCTCTCTCTCTCTCTCTCTCTCTCTCTCTCTCTCTCTCTCTCTCTCTCTCTCTCTCTCTCTCTCTCTCTCTGTCTCTCTCTCTCCCTCTCACCCTCTCTCTCTCTCTCTCTCTCTCTCTCTCTCTCTCTCTCTCTCTCTCTCTCTCTCTCTCTCTCTCTCTCTCTCTCTCTCTCTCTCTCTCTCTCTCTCTCTCTCTCTCTCTCTCTCTCTCTCTCTCTCTCTCTCTCTCTCTCTCTCTCTCTGTCTTGTATCATGGCCCAAGGCCGATGTATATTGAAATTATTCCGAGTATCGAGTTTCGAGTTTTCTCTGTCTCTGCCTCTCTGTCTCTCCCTCTCTCTCTCTCTCTCTCTCTCTCTCTCTCTCTCTCTCTCTCTCTCTCTCTCTCTCTCTCTCTCTCTCTCTCTCTCTCTCTCTCTCTCTCTCTCTCTCTCTCTCTCTCTCTCTCTCTCTCTCTCTCTCTCTCTCTCTCTCTCTCTCTCTCTCTCTCTCTCTCTCTCTCTCTCCGCCAGTCCTTTGATCTCTTTCAAGTTTCCCTGTCTTTTTGCTCTTCGTGGGAAGGCCTCATATATAAACTTACCCAGTTCTTCTTCTTCTTCTTCTTCTTGCGATTGGGGATGTTTATCCTGCCCCACGCCCTAAGTCTTCGTTTAGACTGCTATTGGCGCACAGGATGCATGCTTTGTGAGTTCGTGTCATCCATTCCACCGGCACACACGGCCTACTCGTACCGAATAGCGGAATGGGCTTAAACGTGCGCGCAAGATCTTGTATTAGGTATTATGTACTAGGTACTTTATAGTCACAGAGGCGTATTGGTGAAATTCGGGTTGCTCCCACCTGGAGAGCGCGTCGCAGCCAGAGGCGCGCCACCCAATGTGTGTTTTTTTGTTTTTGTTTTTTTTGCATGCGATTTTTGTTTGACTGATGAGGGAGGGGGGGGGGGGGGGGGGGGGGTAAATTTTTACCAAATGACAACTTTTTCGTTGCCACTGGGTTTAACATGTGCTAAATGCATGGGCACACGGGACCTCGGTTTATCGTCTCATCCGAAAGACACACGGGACCTCGGGTTTTGGTCTCATGCGAAGGACCAGGAAACAGGAGTAAAGTATTTTTCCCCAAGAAATACAACACAGTGACCAGCAGGGTTCGAACCCACCATCTAACCAGCCGGCCACGGCGCCTCCCTGTTTTGTTGGCAGACCGCTCTTTGTTTATTGTTTGTGGCTCAAGCCACAAACCTATAACTCACTTTGTCGGTCGGTCGGTCTGTCTGTCTGTCGGTCGGTCGTCTGTCGTTCCAAAATTGTCGCACATTTTGACAAAATTGTCGCACTTCAAATCGAGGCTACACTTCTGGCCGCTCTTTAAAATGATGTATTTTAAAAGCGTACAAAATAATAAACATACGTAATACAGACACTACAACAGACACGACGAGTATGCGGTGCTTCTTTTGATGAGTATAAGTAGGATACATAGTTTTAAATGTTTTCCAAAAAATATAAAAAGTTACGAAATGGTGCAGAGATAACATTCTGGTTTACAGATTAAAATTATTGAAAAGCCAGGGGAGGTAACTCATGATTGGAGTGGTAAAAATAGACCGCGTTCCACAAACTATTGCGATTTCGCGCTTGTTTTGTAGACTTCCATATGCCGTTCAATACTAGTAGCACATAGAGTTCTTCCACGTCAGATATGTCAGATCTTTTGTAAAGTTTTATTTTTTTGTATATTTGAAGGTCTTAGGTTAGGGTTAAGGGTCAGTTTAATAATGTCAATTTGAAAGGTTAAATAATATACAGTCTAAGCTTTTGCTGGAAATCCCACATTTTCAAGCGATTGACCTCATTTTCCATATTTGGACGTCTTTTCCATATTTGGAAGGACTACATTGTGCATTATTTAATGTCTTATGTGTAGGCCTATCAATCGCCGGTCTTGCGCTGCTACTGTGCCATTCAAAGGAGGCAACGCTACACCGGAAAATATGCTGACATTTGTTTTTTGTTTATAGGCTTCAGGCTGCAGGATTAAAGGGGCACACTGACGGATGAGTTTTTGTAAGAACCACGTCGAGACTACCAGGAAAACACCCTTTAAAGAGATCGCAACACTCACTTTGCTCTGGTTTCCTAGAAATCAAACCGTCAAATCGGCGATTCCTCCTTGGTGGAGGTGCTGGAAGTCAAATTCTTTCACCCAAAGAGAAGGCATGTTTCGTCTCTTTTCTAATGGCCGCCAAATCGTTTGCACAAGTTTTTCGCAATTTCAAGCCTATTCAAGCCTTTTTATTTTTGTATTATTTTTATTTTATGCAGTTCATCTAAAGGAATTTCGCTCACAACAAAGGAAATAGCTCCTTTTTTTTTTTTTTACTGCACTACAAAAAAAGAAAACGCTTCAACCACAATGAGTGTCCTCCACCCACCCCATCCAAAATGGCTACTCTCTCCGGCATCTCCGCCAAGGAGGAATCACCGTTTTGACGGTTTAATTTCTAGGAAACCAGAGCAAAGTGGGTGTTCCGATCCTTGAAAAGGCTGTCTTTCTGGTGATCTCGACATGTTTCTTGCAAAAAAACCTCATCCGTCAGGGTCCACCTTTACGAAAGAGCATATAGGAGATGCTTCCTGATTATAAAGTTATAATCGAGCACACAAGAGTTAGGTGTATAACGGGGTTTTTTTTGTCTTTCCATTTTCGTGGAAAATTGATGACAGCACAGGAATCCCCCATATTCTGACTGCGTTTAGTTCCCCCCCGCCCTTCGCCAAGGCTCATAGTCTAATTCTTATTAGCTGTTTAGGTGGAGTTAGCGTCCTTCGTCCTTGACATCATAAGGCGTTTCAGTCAGAGGCCGTTGTTTTTGTGTGTTTTTGTTTTGTTTAGCAAAGTGAGAATCTCTCTCTCTCTCTCTCTCTCTCTCTCTCTCTCTCTCTCTCTCTCTCTCTCTCTCTCTCTCTCTCTCTCTCTCTCTCTCTCTCTTTATATCATATTTTGAACTGTTTGAAAGCTGTTTAATAGTTGCTGATGGGTTGTTGAATATTGTGCTTCTACGTATTGCATGAATTGATTGTTTAATCGTTTTGCTAGTAATGGATATTGATTTATTTATTTATTATTGCATGTGTGCTTTCTTGCTGCCTGGTTGCGTTTGTATTTTCAATGATGTATGATTTTGTTATAATTGTTATTTTGATTCATTGTGTTCCCCTTCCCCACCCCTCCATATGATATGGGCAGAAAGGCCTATTCATTAAAATGTTCGACTTTCGACTTCGACTTCTCTCTCTCTCTCTCTCTCTCTCTCTCTCTCTCTCTCTCTCTCTCTCTCTCTCTCTCTCTCTCTCTCTCTCTCTCTCTCTCTCTCTCTCTCTCTCTCTCTCTCTCTCTCTCTCTCTCTCTCTCTCTCTCTCTCTCTCTCTCTCTCTCTCTCTCTCTCTCTCTCTCTCTCTCTCTCTCTCTCTCTCTCTCTCAATGTGCATGCTGTTGTAATGTCTATTGCTGATGATAATTTTGAATGATTTATTTTTTCACCCCTTGTCTCCCCTCCCCAAATATTGTATTGTGGCCCAAGGCCAATGTACAATTAAACTTTCCGAGTTCCGAGTTCTCTCTCTCTCTCTCTCTCACGCACGAAATAAAACAGATTTTGCCTTTTACATAATTCGGGAAAGTGATCTACAGTACGCGCATTCGTTCATTGTCTGGTTAACTGCATGGTGCTTGTCTAAAAAAAACCTGCACACTTTAGTTACAAAATGGGCGTTATTTTAATTTTAAATTCTGTTTATAGTCAGATTATTTCCTACCATCACTCCACTGGCTGTTTATTTATAATCGGTTGGATTTAGGCTGAAGATTAATCCAGTAAAATAATACAACACAAACAACAACAGCAGCAAAAAAGACAACAATAACAACAAGCAGACACAACCCTTGAACTGTTTTGTGCGTGATGTCACATCCCAAAATTGCATCGTGCAGAGAGAGAGAGAGAGAGAGAGAGAGAGAGAGAGAGAGAGAGAGAGAGAGAGAGAGAGAGAGAGAGAGAGAGAGAGAGAGAGAGAGAGAGAGAGAGAGAGAGAGAGAGAGAGAGAGAGAGAGAGGGGAGAGAGAGAGAGAGAGAGAGAGATTCTCATTTTGCTAAAAAACACACACACACACAAAAAATGCCTCTGAATGAAACGCTTTATGATGTCAAGGACGAAGGACGCTAACTCCACCTAAGCAGCTCATAGGAATTGGCCGGGTTCATATTAGACGCGTAAGTTCCGTACCGAAAACCCTAAATAAGTGGAAAAAAGAAGGATAAAAGTTTACGCATATAGGGGCAATTCGGACACGTGCGCAAATCTGTTCCCTTCTTTGTTTCACTTATGTATGGATTGCGCACGGGTTTCCGCATGGAATATTCGCTTATGTACGTACACGGTCTTAGACTGTATCAGCCTTGGCGAAGGTATGCACGGTGGTGTTAGCGCAGTGATTCCTCGCTGGCTTCAGAATCAATACAAGGAGAGTATTATAGGGTGGACTTTCTGCGGAAAAGACAATGACTGCCGCTAATGGTGACAGGGACCCTGATGGAGAGTCTCCATTATCCCCACTAAATGGCTAATGTTCTGGGGGTCTTAAGGTTTTGTCACACTAGGCGAGGCAGTCGCACAAAATAATGGATTTTATCGCTAGTTGACATTACCAGGTAGCAGGGTCCCTTAGTATTAGAGAACTGCGCAGTGTAGTACATGATTTTTAGCAGTAAACGCAACATCATGGTACATCTTACAGCTTAGCATTTTGTGGAAGACTATGACGTTTTAAAAAAAATAGATGGCATTTGCACCGACACAAGTGCTGCCATCTGTCCTCAAATCCCTTTGGGCGAGAGAGTGGGAATGTATCCTAGGCAAGGTTTCTCCACTATAAACAAATCTCATCCCATACTGCACACGAGAGTGAAGGGGGGAACATTTGATATGCAAATTCTTGAATCACGTGGCGATGTATGGTGCCAGACACTGAGCTTTGAGCGTAGGGAGCAGCAGCAGTCTTGACACATAGCCCACGGCAGCCACAATGTAGACTGTTCACAAGCAGTAGGGGATATTGTGCTTTGTAAGATCACCATGGGTTCAATAAAAAAATTATAAGTTTTATTTAATTTGAAAACAAAAGTATGCTATTCCATGAACATAAAATTGAAGACTAAACTTAATTTTGGAACATCACGTGATTGCCAGAGAAGACGGACATCAATGGGTGCAATGTCCAAAAGTCACAAAAACAGTCATAGAGACAGCTGAAAATGTGTTGGACCACGGTTTCCTGCAAGGCATAGCGGGGCATTTGATTGAAAATGGTCAGGGAACCTTGTAGACCATGGGGAGGGTCTGGGTTTCGTGGATGTGAAGGTGATCTTGCCCAAAAATGTGCTTATTGTCATTTTGGAGGTTAAGGTCTGCCCAAAGCTGGCGTTATTGAATTCCAGCTAGAGGATCTAGGGACACCGGGAAAACCCCATTAATTCTCCAGAAAAACTTCAGGAGACTGTTCCAGAGCATAAGAAAGCTTTGTCTTGAATGCCTGGTTGCAAACAGTAGCCCAACAATCTGTCAACAACTGTGTAAAGCCAAGGTGATTTGTGATTTCGAATAACACATCCACTGATGTTTATCGCCTCTGGCAGTCACGTGACATTTAAAAAATGATTTTTGTCTTCGATTTTACAGCCAAGATGTGATGAACGGTCATTGTCACATGAAATTAAACTTATGGTCTGGTTATTGAACCCAAGGCAATATTGCAAAGTCAATACCCTATATAGTTTGTGAGCAGTATATGTTAGCTTGCTACAGGGGAAAACCCCAAGCATCACTGCATTGTGCAGCGATCAAATTGCTGACCACATATTATTGCCCAAAGTTAGACGAACTGAACGTTGCCTACTTCCTCTATCGATGGCTTGGAGTCAAAACGGACTATCTTTAGAAAGTCCATTGAATTATTATTGAACTTATTGCAAAAACTAATAACTTGTATAAAAAAAGAGACTGCAGAAATATATAAAGCATAATCCCCATTTTATATTGTTGCAGACTTTTTTTTAATACAAGTTGATAGTTTTCGCAATAGCTTCAATAATAAGTCAATGAACTATCTAAAGATAGTCCGCTTTGACTCTAAGCCATCGCTATATCATACGCGTGTCAGACTGCGTTTGTAGAGCCCACTTTTGTTGAATCGATCCCTCTTTGTCGACCATTTTCAACCACTTTTGTCAAACCTAACCACTTTTGTACGAAACCGCTTTTGTTGAACCAACCACTTACATTAATTGATGCAGGGGGGGGACAAGGTCTCCAATGTTTTATTATCAAACATTCACATAAGTGATTGGTTGACAAAAAATGGTTTCTAATATGTCGACAAAATGAGGCTTTATACCGAAAATTCTCTGCCCCTGTCTCATGCCCTGTGATGCGAACG
>CM065698.1:42346631-42349131 GCA_017654935.2 Phymorhynchus buccinoides | reverse complement strand
GCACACACAGCGGAGAGAGAGAGAGAGAGAGAGAGAGAGAGAGAGAGAGAGAGAGAGAGAGAGAGAGAGAGAGAGAGAGAGAGAGAGGCAGAGACAGAGACAGAGAGAGAGAGACAGAGAGAGAGTCCCTCCCACCCCACACACACACACACACACACACACACACACACACACACGTCAAAACTAAGCCGACTGGCGACTCGCCGAGTTAGTCTCGGCGCTGGCAATAGCATCTGCTGTAGAAGCTAAGAGATTCTATAGACACAGTGTGACTTTCAGTCGGAGATAGAAAGACGGAGAGAGAGAGAGAGAGAAAAAGAGAAAGAGAAGAAGACGGAACGAGAGAAGTGAGTAACCAGTGGACAGAGAGCAGCGTGTTTGTTTTTGGTCAGTGGATTTTATTATTTTTACAATGAAAATAATTTCTTGTATTAGCGTAGTAGCCCAACGATGTACAGTGTTTAGTGGTCAGAATACTTAACCCCTTGACTGCCAGAGAAAATAAAAGAAAAAACCCATTGGGCAAATCATGACATGAAAAAGGCAACTGATAGAGCCAATCTGGGAAAATGGTCTGGGGATATTACTCTCTTGATTATGTTAAAGCAAAAGCCAGCACATCAGGGTTATTCCTCTTCATCTGATGACGTCATCAGTAATGTCATCAGGTCAGTACGGTAATACGTTGGTGGCAGTCAAGGGGTTAAGAATACTTATCCGGATGGATATGTTTTTTGAAAGAAACACCTTGAGATCACCAGAAAAAAAACCCTTTGCAGAGATCGCAACACTCACTTTGCTCTGGTTTCCTAGAAATCAAACCGTCAAATCGGCGATTCCTCCTTGGCGGAGGTGCTGGAAGTCAGAATGTTTCAGTGAAAGACAAGTCATGTGCGTTCTCTTTTCTAATGGCCGCCTGGGTCGCTTTAATTAGGCCAAATCGTTTGCACGAAATGTCCACAATACAAAACCCGGTAAAGGTCAAGATGTGCCACCCCCCCCCCCCTCCCTAAATTTCTCGGTTAATTCAATTTTTCCGTTTTTGCCTTTCTTACCAAACATGAAGCTGTGTTTTATGAACATTTTCAGCTAATTATCTTTGTTCAAGAATTAATTGCAGTCATGATAAAGGCCATTATCTAATAGGACACCCCCCACCCCCACCCCCTATGTACTGCAGTACACCGCGGCATTTGTCACAGTCGTGGTTCATTGCGTTTTTCAGTCTTATAGGGGGGGGGGGGGGGGTAGGGTAGGGTTAGGGTTGGGTTAGGGTTATTATTCCAAAAAGATAATTAGCTGAAGAGGTTCATAAAATACAGCTTTATGTTCCCTCCCTCCCCACCCCTTCAAAAAAGGGGGGTCTTCTGCCATTCAGGTGTAGTATCACGCCTTTGAACGAATTATTTAAAAACAATGGCGCATAATTTGTTGAAAGGAGTAATTAAGAAAAGGTTTATTCACCACAAGAAGTGCTTTGACCAAGTTTTGTGATTGGCTAGGGTGCACCTTTAAAGCTTGAATTTTTGAAAATTATATGATTTTTAATAACTGAGGAGGTTAGTATCAAATGAAGATACCCGTGCTGATAAACCGTGTTTAAATAAAGTAAGTATATTAAATTTATCACAAAATCTTTTGGCACTTTATTCTACAACGGATTTTAGCGTTACAAGTGTGATTTGTGTTAATTGCAGGCATGCAAATGTGTTTTTCTTTAACTGATGTATCTGTAAGTATGATTCCATAGGGTTTTTCTTTCAAAGTGTAAGCATGTATAGATTCGATTCTTTTACTAGAATAATCATAAATAATATCTGCAAGTGTGATTGCATGGTTTTCTTTAAGTGTAGGCATGTATAGAATTTAATCTTTTACTAATGTATCTGCAAGCATGATTGCATAGAGTTTTCCAAGTGTAGGCGTGTATAGATTTTATTCTATGTCTGCAAATAAATTATGATTGCATCAGTGTAAAAGTCTTTTACATTGGTCTAGAACTTAAGCGTGCCTGGAGTAATTTCTGTATTAAAAGCTTGGGTCTAACATTGAAGCATGCTTAGTTGACGTGGATAATTAAGACAACTAGCGCAACTCCGAGTACCGGTTACGCCTAGTAACGGTAACGCCTAGTAACGGTAACGCCTAGTAACGGTAACGCCTAGTAACGGTAACGCCCAAAACTGGTAACGCTGAGTACAGCAAATTTGAAGCGATTAGGTTAAGAAACGGCGGAGTTATAAGGCCCCGTTTCCCGTTGGCGATGCTGTGAGAGTGACGCGCTCTCCCTAGTAACGGTAACGCCTAGTAACGGTAACGCCTTGTAGCGGTAACGCCTAGTAACGGTAACGCCAAGTACTGGTAATGCTGAGTACAGCAAATTTGATGCGATTCAGTTAAGAAAAGGTGGAGTTATAAGGCCCCGTTTCCCGTTGGCGCTGCTCTGAGAGTGATGCGCTCTCCCTAGTAACGGCAACACCTAGTAACGGTAACGCCAAGT
>CM065698.1:42324131-42329131 GCA_017654935.2 Phymorhynchus buccinoides | reverse complement strand
GTTGTATTGTGGTCTATGGCCAAAATGCAATAAACCAGTTCTCTGTGTTCCGTTTTCTCTCTCTCTCTCTCTCTCTCTCTCTCTCTCTCTCTCCTCTCTCTTTCTCTCTCTCTCTCTCTCTCTCTCTCTCTCTCTGCTCTCTCTCTCTCTCTCTCTCTCTCTCTCTCTCTCTCTCCCTTTACCCTTTGTATTGTTCTATCAAAAACTGCAATAAACCATTCAGTGTTCAGTGTCTCTCTCTCTCTCTCTCTCTCTCTCTCTCTCTCTCTCTCTCTCTCTCTCTCTCTCTCCTCTCTCTCTCTCTCTCTCTCTCTCTCGTTCTCTCTGAAGTTTCCAATTTTCCAATAGTGTGGAGTTGTGTGGCCTCCAGTCGCTTTGAAAGCTTGCCGTCCGTCTTTTCCGTCTCTGTTTGTCTGTCTGTCTCTTTGTCTCTCCCTATCTCTTCTCTCTCTCTTGTCTCTCTCTCTCTCTCTCTCTCTCTCTCTCTCTCTCTCTCTCTCTCTCTCTCTCTCGTTCTCTCTCTCTTCCTCGTTCTCTCTGAAGTTTCCAATTTTCCACTAGTGTATAGTTGTGTGGCCTCCAGTCGCTTTGAAAGCTTGTCATCCGCCTTTCTGCTTTAACGCCTCTTACCTCATCTCGCCTGGCAGAGAGAGAGAGAGAGAGAGAGAGAGAGAGAGAGAGAGAGAGAGATAGAGAGAGAGAGAGAGAGAGAGAGAGAAGAGAGAGAGAGAGAGAGAGAGAGCCCCTTCACCTACCTTCCCTCCTTCCTTTCAGCCTGGGTTGTTTTTGAAAAGCGCATGAAGCAGGCCTATGCAACAGCCATTCTGTCTTTTAGAGGCCGGTGTACACGTTAACAAGTATTCACAACATAATAGTCTTTATTTCCCCGTGGCAACACAGTGTTAGGCCACTCATAATATGGCTTACTACTCGCTGTGTTGCCATGGGGAAATAGTGATATTGTGTGAATATTGTTAACGTGCACACAGACCTTAACCCTTTCACCGCCATCCCATACTTCAGACAAAAAATGGCCATTAAATTTACTTGGGTAGAGAACAGAATCCATCTGCAGTATTGGGGATTCTTCTGTGACATGTATCAGATAAGGTCTATCCTTACTTCCCAAAACTAAGACAATAGGGTCTTTGGATAATAGACCTCAATTGGATGCCTTTTTAACATAGGTTTTCAGCAACATGCAACTTTGGCTGTTAAAGAAGTCTTACCTAAATTAGAAACAGAACGTTCACGTGTCACGCAAGATATCATATCATAAAAAGGCAAATGTGTGTCTGTGAAGATTTCTTAAGATTCCTTGCCAGCCATAAGAGTGGTGTCCGTCTGAAACACAAAACGGGCCTTATAACCGTGATTTTGACCACGTGACGTCAGGCTTGCTGTGGTCGGGTTAAAGCCTGGCAAAATTTGAAGGAATGGGAGAGCGCGTCATTTTAAAGAACCAACGGGAAACCTTATAATTAGAAACAGGATAGTTCGGTTTGCCGCACACAAGATATCCTCATAAAATAGTAAAGCATTGAGTGATTCCAGTAGCAACTTGCTCCTCTTCTCTTTGTTTTTGCATCGTGTTTTATTTGTTGCCGCAACTAAAATAGGAGCAGCGCAGAAATTCACACAAGAAACTAGAGCGTGAAAGCGCTAAACCAACCAGCGCCGCGGCAGCATTTTCGGCTCCAGTGACCTTGAACTTTGACCAATGACCTTCGTCTTCGAACTTGGCCTAGATATCCTAACTACCTATCCGCATGGAAAACTTGACGGCCCTAGACCCCTCTGTTCAAACGCTATCGTCGTAACATGTTTGTTGCTGTTGCTGTTGGCTTACCCTGGCTAAAAGACTCCAGGGATCATCCCAACAGCGGAAGCGCTTGAATGAACAGTATGGTACAAGCTGCATCAGCTACGGGTGAGAGCATTACGCGTGTGACCGTTTTTTGATTATTACCCCGCCACGTGAGTAGCCACACTCCATCTTCGGGGGAGTGGTAACTTACAGATAGGAACAGACAGCCCTGAAAGCTTTAACCAGTATCGCTTCGCTGCTAGTTAATTAATAAGTCTTCAATACAGATTCCTTTTTTTTTCTTTGTGTGCTACTTCATGCTTCTTTTCAATTAGCAAGGGTCTGTTGAAGCGACACGCGCGCGCGTAGGCCTACGGTTACGTAGCATTATGCCCCCGTCTCTCTCCATGTGTCCCCGTCTCTATGTGTCCCCGTCACTGTGTGTCCCCGTCTCTATGTGTCCTCGTCTCTGTGTGTCCCCGTCTCTATGTGTCCCTCGTCTCTATGTGTCCCCGTCTCTGTGTGTCCCCGTCTCTATGTGTCCCCGTCTCTATGTGTCCCCGTCTCTATGTGTCCCCGTCCTCTATGTCCCCGTATCTATGTGTCCCCTTCTCTATGTGTCCCTATGTGTCCCCGTCTCTAAGATGTCCCCGTCTCTGTGTGTCCCCGTCTCTATGTGTCCCCGTCTCTATATGTCCCCGTCTCAAAATGTTAAAAAATGTCTGTCCCCGTCTCTATGTGTTCTCTTATGTCCCCGTCTCTGTGTGTCCCCGTCTCTGTGTGTCCCCGTCTCTATATGTCCCCATCTCTATATGTACTTGTGTCCCCGTCTCTATAAAAAACTGTGTGTCCCCGTCTCACTAATGTCCCTGTCTCTATATGCCCGTCTCTGTATGTCCCAATCTCTATATGTCCCCCCCCGTCTCAAAATTGTCTCACAATCCATGTCCCCGTCTCTATATGTCCCGTCTCTATGTGTGACCAAGAGCCTTTTTGTCAGGTCTCAGGTGTCCCCGTCTCTATATGTCCCCGTCTCAATGTGGGTGGCTCTAATGTCCACGTAGAGAGACGGGTGTCCCCGTCTCTATGTGTCCCCCGTCTCTATATAGAGACCGTCTCACAATGTGTCACCACAAATGTCACATATGTGAGACCGTCTCTATGTGTCACCGTCTCTAGAGACACCGTCTCTATGTGTCACCGTCTCTATGTGTCACCGTCTCTATGTGTCACCGTCTCTATGTGTCACCGTCTCTATGTGTCACCGTCTCTATATGTCCACCGTCTCTATGTGTCACCGTCTCTATGTGGGTGTCTCAATGTGTCCCCGTCTCTATATGACCGTCTCTATTTGTCCCCGTCTAGAGTGTCCCCGTCTCTATATGTCCCCGTCTCTATATGTCCCCGTCTCTAAATGTCCCCGTCTCTATATGAGACCGTCTCTATTTGTCCCCGTCTCTATATGTCCCCGTCTCTATATGTCCCCGTCTCTATATGTCCACGTCTCTAGATGTCCCCGTCTCTATATGTCCCCGTCTCTATGTGTCCCCGTCTCTATATGTCCCCCCGTCTCTATATGTCCCGTCTCTATATGTCCCCGTCTCTATATGTCACCGTCTCTATGTGTACGTCTGATGTGTCCCCGTCTCTATATGTCCCGTCTCTATATGTCCCCGTCTCTATATTTCTCTATATGTCCCCGTCTCTATATGTCTTTATATGTCCCCGTCTCTATATGTCACCGTCTCTATATGTCACCGTCTCTATATGTCACCCGTCTCTATATGCCCCCGTCTCTAATGTCCCCGTCTCTATATGTCCCCGTCTCTATATGTCCCCGTCTCTATATGTCACCGTCTCTATATGTCCCCGTCTCTATATGTCCCCGTCTCTATATGTCCACGTCTCTATATGAGACCGTCTCTATATGTCCCCGTCTCTATATGTCCCCGTCTCTATATGTCCCCGTCTCTATATGTCCCCGTCTCTATATGACCGTCTCTATATGTCCCCGTCTCTATATGAGTCTCTATATGTCCCCGTCTCTATATGTCCCCGTCTCTATATGTCCCCCGTCTATATATGTCCCCGTCTCTATATGTCCCCGTCTCTACAATGTCCCCGTCTCTAAATGTCCCACGTCTCTATGTGTCACCGTCTCTATGTGAGAACCGTCTCTAATGTCCACCGTCTCTAAATGTCCCCGTCTCTATGTGAGACCGTCTCTATGTTCCCCGTCTCTATGTGTCCCCGTCTCTATGTGTCCCCGTCTCTAAATGTCACCGTCTCTATGTGTCACCGTCTCTATGTGTCACCGTCTCTATGTGTCACCGTCTCTATGTGTCACCCGTCACTATATGAGACCGTCTCTATTTGTCACCGTCTCTATGTGTCACCGTCTCTATGTGGGGTCTCTATATGTCACCGTCTCACTATGTGTCCCCGTCTCTATGTGTCACCGTCTCTATGTGTCACCGACATCTCTATATGTCCCCGTCTCACAATGTCACCGTCTCTAATGTCACCGTCTCTATGTGTCCCCGTCTCTATATGTCCCCGTCTCTATGTGTCCCCGTCTCTATGTGTCCCGACTCTAAATGTCACCGTCTCTATATGTCCCCGTCTCTATATGTCACCGTCTATATGTGTCACCGTCTCTATGTGTCCCCGTCTCTATATGTCCCCGTCTCTATATGTCCCCGTCTCTATATGTCCCCGTCTCTATATGTCACCATTCTCTATGTGTCCACCGTCTCTAAGTGTCCCCGTCTCTATATGTCCCCGTCTCTAAATGTCACCGTCTCTATAGTGTCACCGTCTCTATGTGTCCCCGTCTCTAGTGTCCCCGTCTCTATGTGTCACCGTCTCTATGTGTCACCGTCTCTATTATTATGTGGACGCCTATGTGTGTCACCGTCTCTATGTGTCACCGTCTCTATTATTATGTGGACGCCTCTGTGTGTCACCGTCTCTATGTGTCACCGTCTCTATTATTATGTGACACGCCTCTGTGTGTCACCGTCTCTATGTGTCACCGTCTCTATTATTATGTGGACGCCTCTGTGTGTCACCGTCTCTATGTGTCACCGTCTCTATTATTATGTGGACGCCTCTGTGTGTGTCTCTATGTGTCACGTCTCTATATGAGACATGGGACATTTACATGTGTGTCCGGGTCTCAATGTGTCCCCGT
>CM065698.1:42301631-42309131 GCA_017654935.2 Phymorhynchus buccinoides | reverse complement strand
AAGTGAAAGAAGCAGAGTTTTGAGATCGAGAGTGGTAAACATGAAGAGGATAAGGTTAGGATCAGCCTAGGGTTATTGTCTTGAAAGTGAAAGAAGCAGACTTTTGAGATCGAGAGTCGTAAACATGAAGAGGATAAGGTTAGGATCAGCCTAGGGTTATTGTCGTGAAAGTGAAAGAATGACACTTTTGAGATCGAGAGTCGTAAACATGAAGAGGATAAGGTTAGGATCAGCCTAGGGTTATTGTCGTGAAAGTGAAAGAAGCAGACTTTTGAGATCGAGAGTCGTAAACATGAAGAGGATAAGGTTAGGATCAGCCTAGGGTTATTGTCATGAAAGTGAAAGAATGACACTTTTGAGATCGAGAGTCGTAAACATGAAGAGGATAAGGTTAGGATCAGCCTAGGGTTATTGTCGTGAAAGTGAAAGAAGCAGACTTTTGAGATCGAGAGTCGTAAACATGAAGAGGATAAGGTTAGGATCAGCCTAGGGTTATTGTCGTGAAAGTGAAAGAAGCAGACTTTGAGATCGAGAGTGGTAAACATGAAGAGGATAAGGTTAGGATCAGCCTAGGGTTATTGTCGTGAAAGTGAAAGAAGCAGACCTTTGAGATCGAGAGTGGTAAACATGAAGAGGATAAGGTTAGGATCAGCCTAGGGTTATTGTCGTGAAACTGAAAGAAGCAGACTTTGAGATCGAGAGTGGTAAACATGAAGAGGATAGGGTTAGGATCAGCCTAGGGTTATTGTCGTGAAAGTGAAAGAAGCAGACTTTTGAGATCGAGAGTGGTAAAAAAACATGAAGAGGATAGGTTAGGATCAGCCTAGGGTTATTGTCGTGAAAGTGAAAGAAGCAGACTTTTGAGATCGAGAGTGGTAAACATGAAGAGGATAAGGTTAGGATCAGCCTAGGGTTATTGTCGTGAAAGTGAAAGAAGCAGACTTTTGAGATCGAGAGGGTAAACATGAAGAGGATAAGGTTAGGATCAGCCTAGGGTTATTGTCGTGAAAGTGAAAGAAGCAGACTTTTGAGATCGAGAGTGGTAAACATGAAGAGGATAGGGTTAGGATTAGCCTAGGGTTATTGTCGTGAAAGTGAAAGAAGCAGACTTTTGAGATCGAGAGTGGTAAACATGAAGAGGATAAGGTTAGGATCAGCCTGGGGTTATTGTCGTGAAAGTGAAAGAAGCAGACTTTTGAGATCGAGAGTGGTAAACATGAAGAGGATAAGGTTAGGATCAGCCTAGGGTTATTGTCGTGAAAGTGAAAGAAGCAGACTTTTGAGATCAAGAGTGGTAAACATGAAGAGGATAAGGTTAGGATCAGCCTAGGGTTATTGTCGTGAAAGTGAAAGAAGCAGACTTTGAGATCGAGAGTGGTAAACATGAAGAGGATAAGGTTAGGATCAGCCTAGGGTTATTGTCGTGAAAGTGAAAGAAGCAGACTTTTGAGATCGAGAGTGGTAAACATGAAGAGGATAGGGTTAGGATCAGCCTAGGGTTATTGTCGTGAAACTGAAAGAAGCAGACTTTTGAGATCGAGAGTCGTAAACATGAAGAGGATAAGGTTAGGATCAGCCTAGGGTTATTGTCATGAAAGTGAAAGAAGCAGACTTTGAGATCGAGAGTGGTAAACATGAAGAGGATAGGGTTAGGATCAGCCTAGGGTTATTGTCGTGAAAGTGAAAGAAGCAGACTTTTGAGATCGAGAGTGGTAAACATGAAGAGGATAAGGTTAGGATCAGCCTAGGGTTATTGTCGTGAAAGTGAAAGAAGCAGACTTTGAGATCGAGAGTGGTAAACATGAAGAGGATAAGGTTAGGATCAGCCTAGGGTTATTGTCGTGAAAGTGAAAGAATGACACTTTTGAGATCGAGAGTCGTAAGCGTGAAGAGGATAAGGTTAGGATCAGCCTAGGGTTATTGTCGTGAAAGTGAAAGAATGATACTTTTGAGATCGAGAGTCGTACGCGTGAAGAGGATAAGGTTAGGATCAGCCTAGGGTTATCGTCTTAAAAGTGAAAGAACTAGACTTTTGAAATCGAGAGTCGTAAGCGTGATGTGGGTGGGTGGGTGACTAAAGCACACGATTGCTAATATATCAAAATAACCAATAATATCAGTGCCATATTTTTGTTCTTCTGGTGTTTCAGGAGTAGCCAAGGGTCTCAGGACGCCCTGTGTAAAGGAGTGCTGGACATACGCTGCCTTTAGATTCCGCTCTGTGTGTGAGGAGGGTCACTGCCTGTGTTCTGGACAAGACTATGATCCCTACACCTGTCTGCGTGAGTCATTACCCGATATTGTTTTTTTGTTTTTTTCAATTTGTGATCCAGCACCACGAAAGGGACATTAAGTGTCAAACTGACCATACGGAGAACATTACACATTTGACAACTTCAGGCAAGCCTCTTTCCTATGATACAAAAGCCATTATTGTATATTTTTCCGTGCCACAAGTATGAGCATTTAAAGTTAGTAAAGTGAGTGTTGGCTATTTTGAGAAAACACAGTCTAAAGTCTAGCCTAACTGAAACAAATGCATTGACATACTCGTTTTAAAACACTTACAAGACCATTTAGAGACCATATTAAAGATTATCCTTTATAAATATGAGCGTTAAGATGTTAGATAACACAAAAATACCCATCACTCAAAATTGACAAGAAAATGAGATTTTTGACTTTTCAAGCCTGTTGTGAGAAACTAGCCCAGTGACTTAATGTCCCTTTCGCGGTGCTGGGTCACATTTACTCGAGTTGATCCTTTGATCCGGTGGTCTTTGTTGAATTGTACCTTTATTGAATTTATCCATGCATCTTTGTTAACTTATAATTGCGCTTATTCAGGATTTATTGAAATAACCCGTATATCTATTGTTTTTTGTTGTATTTTTTGCTTTCATTAGATTAGCATTTTTTCTTCCATTTTTCCCCATCCATCTGGGATCTATTCATTCTTTCATTGTTACCTATCAGTCAAAACCATTCTATTACTTCATCATCATCATCATCTTCTTCTTCTTCTTCTTCTTCTTCTTCTTCTTCTTCTTCTTCTTCTTCTTCTTCTTCTTCTTCTTCTTCATCATCTTCTTGTTGCTGTTGTTGTAGTTGTTCTTATTCTTTTTCTCTTCCTCCCTCTTCTTCTTATTTTTCTTTCTTTCTTTCTTTCTTTAGTCCATGTTTTATTCTTTCTTTGCTTTTCAGCAACGTACAACGGCTGCAGCATCGAAAAGAGGCTTCCCAGCCAAGCCAACGCCAAGCTTTTCGGCAAAAACCAAACAACGTATGTGTGTCACGCGCCATCATCATCACGTGACCACGACGAGAGCGTTCACGTGGTCAGCATTTTCGGCAATCACAGAGCAGATGCAACTCACGTGACCATTCAGCGTCCTTCACCTTCGAGGAACAAAATCCTCGTGCTTGTCAACTACCATTACGTGCAGTGGACTGTGCATTTGCCCGAAGAGTCTGGGATCGCTAAAGTCATTATTGTGAGTGAGCAGTTTTGGTTGATTGCCTTCGCTTTTGGTGTAATTCGATGAGAGAGAGAGAGAGAGAGAGAGAGAGAGAGAAAAAAAAACAGAGACAGAAAGGAAGACGGAGAGCGAATCACGCACGCACGCACTCACAAACACACACACTTTTTGCTTAGGAAAAAAAAGAAGATTATCAGAAAGAGAGAGATACAGAGAGACAGACACACAGACAGACAGACGCACCGACTGAAAGCAAGACAGACAGACAGATAGCGAGCCCTGCAACTAATGGAGCGTTTTAATTTGTGAATCACTGAACCATTCGGATTCCCTTAACATGGCGGCCATTATCTTCCTCTGTTATCAGCCACCTACCCTTTTCTGAAGATGAGTGGCAGTTTGAACAATAAGCACAGAATATAATATTAACACAATAATTTAAAAAAAATCACACCACCCTTTATTCTTCTCCTGCAGGTGTCCATGAAAAGAAGCAACCAAGCGGAAAAAGTCATCTTCCTGGGCACCTCCTCCAATTCCGAAAACAACCCGGATGTGGAACTGACGCACAAACTCTCGCTCACGGGATATGGCGAGGATCAACATGGCGGCCACACTCCCAGACTGCTCCAGTTCATCGACGAGCACGTGGGCCACGTAACCTCTTTCCTAGGAGCCTCACACGCTGAGGAAATCTTCCTGGACTTCTCTGAATCGACAATGAACGCAACAGGCACGGTGGAATCTGATGGTGGCGACGAATCACAGGAATAAGAATGTGTTGAACTGGGAATAGGCTACGGACATAGGACAGAATAGGTCAAAGAATCTTCAGAAGACTGAAGAGAATATTAATTTGGTTATGGCCAGAATCTACAGAATGAGAATGTGTATAAATGGTAATAATGTATCTGACAGAAAATGTCAAGGAATTTTCAGAAGACTGAAGAGAACACTATTTTGGTTATGGCCAGAATCAACAGAACGAGAATGCGTGGAACTGGTAGTGGCTGGATATCAGTTGTCGCCATTTTCCATTTTTTTCAATATGGGGCACATCCGCTTTCTTGAGGTAGCATCTAATCAGTTCTCACTAGCTAGATTATATCCAAAGATGGCGGCTTTGACGACAGCTGATATCCAGCCATACAATTATTGGACAGAAAATGTCAAAGAATCCGAAGAGAGCATTCCAAACCTTTGACAAAGTAACCCCAAAAGACAATCTAGTCAGACTGGCGCATTAGTTTGTTTTTTACGTCTGCTGCAGTTTCACAGAACATTTTAGCAAAATCTGACAGAATAATCCAAAGACATGCAGCTAGTCAGACTGCGTGAGGACGATAACCCGATTTTCTCCTGCTGGCTTCAGAGACAATCCTTGCTCTCTAGTATGCTACGATGCGTACGAGGCAAATTTGTACAGATACTCATCCAATGTGTTCAATCCTTTGAGACAATTATTGCTGCTTGTATGTTCTTTGTATAAATGCATTTGGTATCATTTGTGTTCCATTGTATTTCTGTTTTGAATGGGTGTAGAAAATAGATGTATTGAAAGACAATAATGATCGACTATTTTATTGCTGGTTTGATTTTAATGTACATAAATGAAGAAATATTGCAATTTGAGAAAAACAGATTGAAACAACAAGCGATTCGGGAGATATCCTTGGGAGAGACAGAAAAACAAAACAAAAAACAACAACAAAGAAACATACACGAACGAATTCATACTCCTTTGCGATCGTAGATCGGCAAAGGACAAAAATAACTGCATGCATTGGCAGATTTATTGTAAGCCCATTGGCTTAGTAAGTGCCCCCTCGCCCTCTCCTCCCTTTCCTCTCTTTCTCTCACCTGCACACAAGAAACGCATAAAGCACACGCATAATATGCATACATTTGCACACACATACGCAAAACGTTTTAATCAGTCGTAACCATATGTACATCGGGGGGGGGATCGACCAATCACAAATTAATATATGTATAGTTTGATGTCATTATATACGGCAGTAAATTACATTCAGATTTACAAGAAACAACTGCCGAACTGGCTTGCGGATATCATTTCACTTTCAGTGATCGTCTCAATACATGCTTACATTTTTTCACTGTTTCCCCTGGCAGAACAGAGATTTACGAGTATTATTATGACTGGCATATCACTGGCTTGCCATGGGGAAAGACTGAAAAATGTTAACGTGTATTGAGGCCTTATCCCCTTGACTGCCACCAACGTATTACATACCTGATTACATCACTGATGATGTCATCAGATGAAGAGGAATAACCCTGATATGCTGGCTTTTGCTCTTGCACAGCCAAGAGGTCCATATCCCCAGACCATTTTTCCAGATTGTCTCCATCAGTTGTCTTTTTCATGGCATGAGTTGCCCAATTATTTTTTCTTTGATTTTCTCTGGCAGTCAAGCAGCAAAATTAAACCTTCAAAACTTAACCAAATCAGTCAACCGCTTAATCACTACCATTTGAATTGAGGATAGTGATCGCTGAACGTGCATTGCCCTTTCACCTTTTAACAACAGACAAAAACATCCATCCCTATGTCTACAATGAATAAGTTAATTTTGTATCCAACAGCAATATGATCACGGTGGAAGACATCCCCCAAGGAGAGTTAATCGTAGGATTTGTCAGCACAGACATTTTAAGATAAAAGTATTAGTCTTCTGCTTTCCTACACCTTATAGAGTACTGAGGGGGGTTGCGTACCCCTTAAGGAATTATTAGTAATATGACGTCAATTTGTGGATCTCCAGTTCAATATTGGAAAACATTTAGATCACCAGCGTCTGTTGATTAAAATGTTTCTGCTTCCACTGTATCAACGCTCTGGTTTGTAACTGAAACCGTTTTCTAGAAGCAAACGTGTTTATGAAGATTATAACAAATTGGACATTGCGTACCGGTACGGGTCAGTGCGCACCGTACATATGGGTGTTGCATTCTTATCTATTATACACTTATATGTAACCATAGCAACTTTCACCCCACACCAAGTGCGTTGAGGAAACTTAACGTAAAATGAGTACATTCAAATCTTACCTTCTAACTCCATGAAAGTTGGTTTCTTTTGGTTGAAAAATGGAAGCCCGAAGAAATAAACGTCACTGGAATAAATGACGCAAGCATGACGCGATTTCGTTACAATCTCTACGATTTCAAGGGGGTGGGGGGGTGGGGGGGGGGGGGGTACGCACTGTCCCAACCATCGCAAAGACTCGTCAGTACTCTAATGTTTATCTCTTCAGACCGTGCACTTGAAATAAGATCTCTATTACTATCACACTGTGCGTGTCACCTTTAATTACATCTAAGCCAGTTTGTTGGGGAAGGTCCCCAAAGGCCAACCAATCCCTTTGGCTACAGCACTAAAAACCACTGCCCAAAATACCCCCTTGTTTGAAAGTCGTAGTCTTCCACAAAAGGATAAGCTGTACCGTGATTTTCCATCACTGTAGAAAACAATTCAGCACACAGCTCTCACCTTACTCTTGACTCACACCAGAGGCTAATAATGTCAACCAGTTGCAAAAAGCCATTTGAGTAACGGATCAAACGTTACCAATACAATCACAGTATTTGCCACAATTATAAACCAAAAAACACCACCTCCTTGATCTGAAAAAACGGAATTATGTTTGCGTATGTGTGTTTTATGTTTCTTTGTTTGGTTGTTGTTGTTGATTTGTGAAGCGCTTAGAGCCCCATAAGGAGAATAAGCGCTATATAAATTGTCATTATTATTATTATGTTGGTATTTGTGTGGATACTCAATAATTTAGAAAGAACACAGTAGGCCTTTTTGGGTGGGTGGTGGGGTGGGGGTTAAATAATTTAGGGAGAACAGTCTTGGAACTCTTCACGTTTTGTCTTGAAAAGCAGCAAACAGATCCTCCATGCTGTCAGCCTGCCCTTTCACATTCTTTAGCTGACCCACAGCCAGCAGGCATAAAGCTCGGGTGTAGACAGGGGCTGACCAGAAGAAGAACGG
>CM065698.1:42289131-42296631 GCA_017654935.2 Phymorhynchus buccinoides | reverse complement strand
CAGTGCTAAAGTGGAAGATACGGATGGAAGTTCAGCTTAACGTCGCGTATCGGCTTTCGCCATGTACGACGGGCTGAACAAACCAACCAGGGTATAAACAAAAATTTATGTTCCTGAATCACTGTCTTAGCCAAAAGGCCGAGAAGCGATCAGAATTTGTTTTAATATATTTTAACGTGGAAGATACAATGTATGGCATACTTTTATACTACATCAGCCAAGAGTACAACTTAAAGCTCCACCACACACACACACACACACACACACACACATGCGCGCGCGAGACCACCACCAACACACTAGGCAGAAAGAAGAAGTGTCCCTGAGGGTCGGCTACAGTCCAGGCAGCTAGCAGACTATTGGCTGCACAGGCCGTGGAGAATAGACGGTCGTTTCCCATTGGACGCTGGAAAGAGCCAATCAAAAGACGCGTTACAAATTCGAATAGTTGTTCGTTTCATTACTTTGTCAATCAGAATACTGTCTTCATACAATTTAATATAATTTCATAACTGAAATGTATGTTCCAGTGACGTTGCAGTCTGTTTCATTTTTTTATGATTTCATAATTAACTTTTTTAACCCTCGTCTAAACTTTATCTCTTTCTTGATCATCTCCTCTTTCTCCTCTTTCTCCTATTTCGTCTTTTCCTCATCTTCCTCCTCCTCCTGCTACTTCTACTAAAACAGTCATTCTCCTACTCCTTCTCCCCCCTCCTCCCTCCCCCCTCCCCCTCGTAATAGTGACTCTTTGTCATACAATTATTGTGAAGAAATGCTTTGTACACATTATGTGTTTTGTTAGAGAGAGAGAAGAGAGAGAGAGAGAGAGAGAGAGAGAGAGAGAGAGAGAGAGAGAGAGAGAGAGAGAGAGAGAGAGAGAGAGAGAGAGGTGTCTGTCTATAATTTACATATGCCAATAGAGAGAGAGGTATGTCTATATTTGCCAATAGGGCATTAGCCTCGGACGTCCATACTGTACACTCTTTACATATTTTGTACATAGGCCTACTCTACATATTTTGCCCACAGTTGCGGTTGTCGTTGTTGTTGTTGTTGTTGTTGTTGTCGTTGTTGTTGTTGTTGTTGTTGTTGTTGTCGTACCCTGGCTTAAAGACTCCAGGGATCATCCCAAAAGCCGAAGCGCTTGAACACTGCACTATGGTACAAATGCACCAGCTAAAGATGAGAACATTACGTTTGTGACCGTTTTGTATTACCCCGCAACGTGGGCAGCCACACTCCGACTTCGGAGGAATAGTTGAGGCGAACTCTCAACTTCAACTATCTAATTGAAAGTCAGCGAAATATCAAGATCCCCGCGGTAAATGCCCTATTATTGTTTGCCGTAGTTTTAAGCCTACCTCTTCCTCCTTATCATCGTCTTTGTCGACAGTGTCAGGGGGGAGAATGCCGTCCACAAACACCAGAGGGTTACCGTCCGTGTCCAGGCCGCCATCTTGAATGACGCTCAAAATGGCTTGCGTCACGTGAAAGCGTACGGTTTCGTTCCAGGCCGAATACCAGTCTTGAACTAGCTGCAGGATCAAGATTAATTCAGATGTGAATGGAGAGAGAGAGAAGAGAGAGAGAGAGAGAGAGAGAGAGAGAGAGAGAGAGAGAGAGAGAGAGAGAGAGAGAGAGAGAGAGAGAACACTTGAACACTTGAAATTTATTGTCATTGCCAAATTGGCCTTATGACAAGGGGGTGGGGTAACAATAGGTAAACTGAAGTAACATTTTTGTCAATATTAATGTACCAGAATAAACAAAATAATATAATGAAATCAAGGTAATCAAAAATTACAGATCAACTCTTTGAGAGAGAGAGAGAGAGAGAGAGAGAGAGAGAGAGAGAGAGAGAGAGAGAGAGAGAGAGAGAGAGAGAGAGAGAGAGAGAGAGAGAGAGAGAGAGAGAGAGAGAGAGAGAGAGAGAGAGAGAGAGAGAGAGAGAGAGAGAGAGAGAGAGAGAGAGAGAGAGAGAAAAAAAGGAGAAAAAGACATAAATTAATTCAATATTACAAAATGGTAAATGGACTTTGCCCTGATTATCTAACCGATCTGCTTCCTTCTCTTGTTTCTAATCAAAACCTGTATCATAGACGTCGGCCACTGGAAAGAATAGTGCCACGATCTAGGACTGAATTATACAAAAACTCATTTCTACCAAGTACAACACATTCGTGGAACAACCTACCAGATGATATTAAGTCAACAGATTCCATTAGTCGTTTCAAACGCCATCTGTCTCTTTCTGATGTAACTGTTCCTTCTTACTATTATATTGGATCCAGAGAAGACCAAGTAAATCATTGTAGACTACGATTAGGGATGAGTAATATAAACAATGATTTATACAATAGACACCTAGTAACTGATTCAATATGCTCGTGTGGCCATCATACCGAAGACGCAGAACACTACCTTTTATATTGTACAAACTACACCCAACTAAGGAAAGACACTATTTTGACTTTGGATCCTAACAAAGTCAACACCCGCAGTCTTCTCTTTGGTGACCAAACGTTATCGATAGCAGAAAATGAAACAATGTTCAAAATAGTGCACTATTTCATTGCTCAAAGCATAAAGGTTGTAACAGGAAAAGGATCGTTGAATTCTATTATTACTATGGCTCAGATACCTGCTCTTTCTTACCTGTCTGCTTGCTCATCAGTTTCTTTGTTTGCTTGTGTGCCTGCTGGAATATATCTGTTGATGTGGTCTTCTTCATCCTCTGTTTCTTGCCGTTATCATATGAGAGTTTGTATCCTTTTCTTTCTGTTTTCTGTATTTGTAATTAGTGACAGTGTTTGATGCTATTGTGTATGATGTAATTGATGACTTAGTGATGTTGTGCATGATGTGATTGCTTTCATCATTTACTATTGACACAGGGCTAAGGTCGCTAATTAAGGTGGACGTCGCTCTCTCTCTCTCTCTCTCTCTCTCTCTCTCTCTCTCTCTCTCTCTCTCTCTCTCTCTCTCTCTCTCTCTGTCTCTCTCTCTGAGTGTATATATCTGCTGGTGTGTCTTTCTGTCTTTCTATGTTTATGTCTGTTTGTTCGTGTCTGTAAGTTTAAGTTTTGTTGCTTAAAAAGTAAGGCATTAGCGTGTTTTATATGAGATCATCATCTTTGATTTGCAATTGTTTTCTGCTTTGAAATAATCAATTTTAATTTGATTTTTTTGTTTTTTTTTTGTGTGTGTGTTTTGTTGTTGTTATTTTTGTTTAGGGGGTCTTGATTCTACTATGATTTACCCCTATTTTCTTTATCTTGACACTCGGTTTTGTGTCATTTGTTTATTTTGATTGAAGCATAATTATAGTTATTTAAATCCGCCTATATTGTCTGATATGCACTTTTTCTTATACTGAGCACGCCATAAGCCTAGCTTGTTGTTGTTTCAGTTTTGTTGCTATGTATGTTTGTTATGTAAAGACAATAAAAACGTTTAAACCAGAGAGAGAGAGAGAGAGAGAGTGGCAGTACGCGCATCCGTGTGTGTCAGTAGAAATATGTCTGTGTAACTGTCCATTCGATCAATGAAGCTTATGGCCTAATGTTAACAAAATATTGCACATTATTCTCGCGAATTTGAGATTGCCATGATTAAACTTTGAAAGAAAGATAGGGGGGGAGGGAGAGAGAGAGAGAGAGAGAGAGAGAGAGAGAGAGAGAGAGAGAGAGAGAGAGAGAGAGAGAGAGAGAGAGAGAGGCGGGGGTGAGTACACATTTCATCTACCAACCCATCCCTACTAACACCACCACACTGATGCCCATATAATATACTGAATTGTGCCACTTTCCCTTTCCATCACCAACTGAACTGGTTATAGGGGAAGACTGGGTAAAAAGCCCATGGGCGGGTAAGAAGCCCATGCCAATTATCTCATGAAATAAAGCAAATTTCAATCAAATTTGCCCATGAGACAAATTTGATTGAAATTTGCTTTATTTCATGAGATAATTGGCATGGGCTTCTTACCCGCCCATGGACTTTTTACCCCGTCTTACCCTACTCTTAATCGTATTTATGTACGCCCCTAGCATTTATACAATGTTCCAAATATAAAGTGCACAAACACGTGTTTCAAAGGGTTTTATGTTAAGCAATCCCACCTTAACTATAGGGCTCTGTAATGGATCTTGACTTGTAAAACTTTTTTTCTCCAAAAGAACACATCAGCGCAAAATAATGCTTCAACCCCGTGAGTAAATTTCAAATCGGCGCAATCGAGTAAGTATCACATAGGCGCTTCTTCTTCTTCTTCTTCGATCCCTCAGACAGTTTCTTGTCAGTTATGAGCGCAAATGCCGCGTCATGCTGCCGTCATGCGCCTAACCAAAAAAAATAGTTAGGCTCAGCATGTCCGTCTTCGGCTCGAGAAAATCTTTTTTTGTGTCAGCATTTCTTGGAGAAAAAAAAAGGCTGGGACGGTATTCATGTCGAGATAGCATGAGACTTAGCATGATGCTAACTTAGAAGCTCTTCCAATGTCCTATATGATTTAATAGGACTTTTGGAAGAGCTTCTAAGTTAGCATCATGCTAAGTCTCATGCTATCTCGACATGAATACCGTCCCTGGAGAATGGACCAGTAAGGCAGAAAGATAGTAGATGACAATAATCAAAAGGAAAGAATCAAAGGCAGCGACAGATTAGAGGAAGTTACAAGAACAGAACTTCCAGAATGTGGGGGGACTATTTGTTCGAAAGACTCCCCAGTATCCCCACAGGGGGATACGGCGCAACTGAGATCAGTGACATTCTGCTTAACGTCCTCCGGTGTGGAACAGACGCATATGGGACATTAGTAGATATAACGATGGTGGGAACGATCCTGGAGGCAATGCCCGGAGGCAGTGCAACACCAGGAAAGTCCCGCCACTGAGGTGTAGGCCCAACTGACCTGAAAAGTCTTCATGCCCTGCACGCGCGCCGCCTCCAGTTCAAACATGGTCCTGGACAACATCCAATAGAAATGCAGCACGGAGGGGTGAGAGGTCACCCAAAGGTCACGGCCGTCGGCGCGCGAGTTGCTCACCAGCCAGGTCATCAGGCGAAGGTTTGACGTCATCAGTGTCTGTAAGGGAATGTGTAATTGTCAATGGCATCGTCGTCGTTGTCATTGTTGTCGTTGTCGCTCTCCTCATCTTCCTCCTCCTCGTCGTCCGCGTCATCATCATTAGCATCATCATTTTCCAACCTTCTCATTTTTACCATTATCATCATTACAGTACATCGTCATCATCAACATTGTCGTCGTCATCGTCATGATCATCATCATCATTTTCCAACTTTCTCATTGTTATCATTATCATCATTTCAGTACATCATCATCATCATCATCATCATCATCATCGTCATCATCATCATCATTTCCAACCTTCTCATTGTTATCATTATCATCATTACGGTGCATCGTCATCATCAACATTGTCGTCGTCATGGTCGCATAGTCGTCTTCGTTACCATCCTCATCATCGTCGTCGTCGTCGTCGCCATGGTCTTTGATGTCGTCGTTCTCGTCGCTGCAGAAAAGGCAGTGTGAATGTGTTTCGAGAGAGAAAGGGTTGGGGGGTGGGGGTGGGGAAGAAAGAAAGACAGACAGACATAGAACCAGACAGAGAAGGGGAAAACAGAGTTTTAGTAAGAGTGAAACATAAATTCAACATCCCATCTCATTCACTCCAGAATCCCAGTAGGAAGACCTCATCGAAAAGAGGCCTCCCAGCTAGTCCTTCGGCAAAAACCAAACCACATACTGTGCGTCACGCGCTTGCCATCATCATCACGTGACGATGAGAGCGATCACGTGGTCAGCATTTTCGGCCAACGACTAAAACCAAACCACATATTGTGCGTCACACGCCTGCCATCATCATCATCACGTGACGATGCCAGCGATCACGTGGTCAGCATTTTCGGCCAACGGCTAAGAGGACGTAATTCCAACCTACTTCGACTTCTCTCTTTACAGTCATGCCGTACCTTGGCGGCGTATCCCAGGTCTATCATCTTCCGTAGCAGGGCGGAGGTGAGGCCATAGAGAAAGGAGGCGGTGGCCAGAGGATCCAGGGTGTTGTACGCGGGCATCACCTGCCCCCCGAACTGCACCCGGCCCCCGGGGCACGCTTGGGGGATCTGAAAATACAGTTATCAACCACTCTTTGTTACCAAAGTGAAATGGGTGTCGCTGGGGAGGCGGCGATGCGCTCTAAAATTCGGTGCAGCCCGAATTTCACAGAAGAAAATGTGTTTAAAGTTCTCCGACCTGGTACAGGTACATTATGAAACATTTTGTTATAATAGGGCATTTGCCACGAGTGTTCGTTCTCTATACTAGACTACTAATTTGCCCGCGCTCGTTCTGCCCGATCTTTCTAATTCAACTCTCTAAATTCAACTCGGTGAAATTGAAGGTCGCTGGTACGCGGCAAATGCCCTATTGTGCATGTAGGGGGTCGATTCCGGAGATCCTGCAATACCAGGAAAGACCCGATATATATAAAAGTTAGTTGAAGTAATGTTGTTTTCACAGTGATAAGTCTGTAAGTTAAATATAGGGGAAGACGGGGTAAAAAGCCCATGGGCGGGTAAGAAGCCCATGCCAATTATCTCATGAAATGAAGCAAATTTTAGTCACATTTTGCTCATGAGACGAGTGTTAATGTCTAGCATTCGTCTCATGGGCAAATGTGAATGAAATTCGCTTTATTTCATGAGATAATTGGCATGGGCTTCTTACCCGCCCATGGGCTTTTTACCCCGCCTTCCCCTACCAAATGGATATCTGTCTGTCATTTCCGACTCCTAAGTACTGCCAGATAACAGGGAGGGGCGGCTGCTATGCTGGAGGGCTGGGCATACATGTGTTGGTTTATAGCGTGGAAGCCTTGCCCATGGTACATCCCCACTAAGTGGCCAGAGGTAGTTGAGGACAGACGGCGCCGAGGAAGGTCCTGAAGAGCCAAACATTCTCTGTTGCTGCAACACTAGTAAAAACACTAGTAAAAGCACTAGTAAAAACACTAGTAAAATCCATTGCAAAGTCCTCCGTATAGTATAGTATAGCATAGCATAGTATAGTATAGTATAGTATAGCACAGCATAGCATAGCATAGCATAGCATAGCATAGTATAGTATATTAGAGTAGAGTAGAGTAGAGTAGAGTAGAGCATAGCATAGCATAGCATAGCATAGCAGAGCATAGCATAGCATAGCATAGTATAGTATAGCATAGCATAGCATAGCATAGTATAGTATAGTATAGTATAGTATAGTATAGTATAGTATAGTATAGTATAGTATAGTATAGTATAGTATAGTATAGTATAGTATAGTATAGTATAGTATAGTATAGTATAGGGACTGGCTTCATAAGCCTAGGCCTCGCGGACTATCAAGCGTCCCCTTCGTACTTTTCATTAATATGGGTTGCGATTGCGCACACATAATTACCATTCAAATTTATTCATCATAATCATAAAACA
>CM065698.1:42279131-42281631 GCA_017654935.2 Phymorhynchus buccinoides | reverse complement strand
AGATAGACTGAGAGACATTGTCGAAGACAAACATAAGAGAGAGAGAGAGAGAGAGAGAGAGAGAGAGAGAGAGAGAGAGAGAGAGAGAGAGAGAGAGACAGACAGACAGACAGACAGATAGAGAGAGACACAGGCTGACAGATAGACTCAGAGACATTGTCGAAAACAAACATAAAAGAGAGAGAGAGAGAGAGAGAGAGAGAGAGAGAGAGAGAGAGAGAGAGAGAGAGAGAGAGAGAGACAGACAGACAGACAGACAGATAGAGAGAGACACAGGCTGACAGATAGACTGAGACAGACATTGTCGAAGACAAACACAAAAAGAGAGAGAGAGAGAGAGAGAGAGAGAGAGAGAGAGAGAGAGAGAGAGAGAGAGAGAGAGACAGAGACAGACAGACAGACAGACAGATAGACAGATAGAGACACACAGGCTGATAAGCAGACTGGGACAGACATTGTCAAAGACAAGCTTAAAAGAAAGACAGACAGACAGATAGAGACACACAGACTGACTGAGACAGACATTGTCAAAGACAAACATAAAAGAAAGAGAGACAGACAGACACACAGGCAGATAGAGAGAGACACACGGGCTGACTGAGACAGACAGTGTAAAAGACAAACATAAAAGAAAGAGAGACAGACAGACACACAGGCAGATAGAGAGAGACACACGGGCTGACTGAGACAGACAGTGTCAAAGACAAACATAAAAGAAAGAGAGACAGACAGACACACAGGCAGATAGAGAGAGACACACGGGCTGACTGAGACAGACAGTGTCAAAGACAAACATAAAAGAAAGAGAGATAGACAGACACACAGGCAGATAGAGAGAGACACACGGGCTGACTGAGACAGACAGTGTCAAAGACAAACATAAAAGAAAAGAGAGACAGACAGACACACAGGCAGATAGAGAGAGACACACGGGCTGACTGAGACAGACAGTGTCAAAGACAAACATAAAAGAAAGAGAGATAGACAGACACACAGGCAGATAGAGAGAGACACACGGGCTGACAGACTGAGACAGGCATTGTCGAAGACAAACATAAAAGAAAGAAAGACAGACAGGCAGAAAGAGACAGACACACAGGCTGACAGACAGACTGAGACAGACATTGTCAAAAACAAACATAAAAGAAAGACAGACAGACAGGCAGATAGAGACAGGCTGACAGACAGACTGAGACAGGCATTGTCGAAGACAAACATAAAAGAGAGACAGACAGACAGGCAGATAGAGACAGGCTGACAGACAGACTGAGACAGGCATTGTCGAAGACAAACATAAAAGAGAGACAGACAGACAGATAGAGAGAGACACACAGGCTGACAGGCAGACTGAGACAGACATTGTCAAAGACATTGTCAAAAACAAACATAAAAGAAAGACAGACAGACAGGCAGATAGAGACAGGCTGACAGACAGACTGAGACAGGCATTGTCGAAGACAAACATAAAAGAGAGACAGACAGACAGACAGATAGAGAGAGATACACAGGCTGACTGAGACAGACATTGTCAAAGACAAACATAAAAGAGAGAGAGACAGACAGATAGACAGGCAGATAGAGAGAGACACACAAGCTGACAGACTGAGACAGACATTGTCAAAGACAAACAAAAGAGAGAGAGAGAGAGAGAGAGAGAGAGAGAGAGAGAGAGAGAGAGAGAGAGAGAGAGAGAGAGAGAGAGAGAGACACGGGGGGGGGGGGGGGGGGTAGAGTACTAACAGATCTGCGCGTTGGTTGGGTATGCGCGTACCCCCCCCCCCCCCCCCCCCCCCCCCCTTGAAATCGTAGAGATTGTAGAGAAATCACGTCATACTTGCGTCATTGTTTGCGTCCTTTTGAGGGGTACGCAGCCCCTCTTGGTACTCTAGTTATTTGGGCCAATAGTATCAATAAAATGGTTGCCTGATCATTGGTTGATTGAATTCCTTCTTCTGTTGTTGTTTTCTTTTGTTTCTTTGGCTTGCTGCCCCACTTTTGGGCCGTACAGTGGCGCTGCTCCCACGCCGCTCATTCCGAATCCCAATTCGCAGCCACACCCCGGCTTGTTCAGGTCGCAGAATCCGAGACCAGCAGTCCAAGGGGAGCGAATCTGTTAGGCCGCCAGGAGGCAACCAACCGAGGAGACACTGCACTGCTGCTGAGTCACTTCGGTGGAGTTCAGTGGAGCCTGTTCAGGACACTACCTACTAAGCCCCTTTACTGACGACATTATTCTCTTAGTCGCGGAGCCAGCGTGAGTGAGGTCCTCCTCCGAGGGCGCCACCACGACCGTCCACCGACAGCTCCCCAGAACACACTGATCCCCATGACTTTGAATCGAACGCACCAAGGCATAGACTGGATTGCAAACCGAAACTGAGGTCACCATGAGAGCTTCTGGTCAGCTTCCTGTTTTGCCATTATGATCGGCCCTATTGTTTGACCGTCGTTAGAGCTATTGGTGCCGTTGTATATTTCAAATTTGCATTCTTTGGGCTTA
>CM065698.1:42274131-42276631 GCA_017654935.2 Phymorhynchus buccinoides | reverse complement strand
GTGTGCGCGCGCAAACGCAAAGACATGTCTAAATCTTAAGAGACTCAGTCTCTGTGTTTATCTGCAGAAGAACGTACTGGGTTTGTGTGTTTGAAATAAAAGCATCTCTCTCTCTCTCTCTCTCTCTCTCTCTCTCTCTCTCTCCTCTCTCTCTCTCTCTCTCTCTCTCTCTCTCTCTCTCTCTCTCTCTCTCTCTCTCTCTCTCTCTCTCTCTCTCTCCTCTCTCTCTTTGAGTTATGGGTATTCAATTCAGGGCAGGACGAAAAAACGCTTTGTCAGCTTATTCTTTAACCCTCATTAAAGATGATTTTGACTTGACTTGACTTAACTCTCTCTCTCTCTCTCTCTCTCTCTCTCTCTCTCTCTCTCTCTCTCTCTCTCTCTCTCTCTCTCTCTCTCTCTCTCCCTCTCTCTCCCTCTCTCTCTCCCTTCCCCCTATCTCTCTCTCTCTCTCTCTCTCTCTCTCTCTCTCTCTCTCTCTCTCTCTCTCTCTCTCTCTCTCTCTCTCTCTCTCTCTCTCCATCTTCACACTAAAGCACCACTTTCTTACTGGTTCTCCAAAATGTCCTGAAGGGTGGCTGAGCCGTTGGGACACTTGTCCTTGCAGGCAGCGACAGTCTCCTGAAGAAGAAGGACGGGATTCAAACCCACGCCCCCTTTCACCACATTCACCGAACTGGTGGTCCACTTGTCCGCTGGGCCCGCAGAGTGCACTGGCCAAAAGGCCATCAAGGCACTGATAAAAATTTTAAAAAAAAGACAGCATCAAACTGCTAGTCCATGCTAAAAATCAGGGGATAAAGTTTGAGAATATTTATTTAAAGACGTTTGTAGAAAGAAGAAAAAAGGAGGGGAAAAAAAAAGGAAAAGGAGGAAAGGAAGGGAAAATAAGAAAGGGTTGAAAATGAAGGCGGAAATGGTGCTGGGTTGCATGATGAGTGAGCAAGATAGCGGAGAGCGGATGAATGATTGGGTGTGGTGTGAGAGTTACATATTTGAAAGGAGGAAAGAAATTTAGGGTTTGAAGGCGGAAATGGTGGGTTGCATGATATTTAAGCAAGTTATAGGTGGGTTGCTCATCTTATTTTACAAGATAGTGGAAGACAATGAATGATTGGGTGTGCGTGAGAGTTACAATGCCAATGGAAAATGTTTCATATTTTTACTTGGAAACGTAAGCTTAAAACGGTAGACAAGTTTCCATGTGCGTTTTGCCAATGAATTGTTATGACTTATGACTTAACGTTCAATCATATCGCAGCCATTACACTAAGCTTAAAACATGGAAATCGCATGATTTTGAATTATTATTACTCCAGCCAAACCAAACAGACGTAAACAAAAATATATGAAATTGAATTTCAGGTTTGTACTTCAGATATATCAATAGGGAAACGGCAGTTCAGACTTTTTATAGAAATTTTTTTTTCATAGAAATACATTTTTTAAAATAAATTGGTTTTTTTCCACAACAAACAGCAAAGCAAGATGCATAAATATGGTATAGGGGAGCGAAACGAGTTTAGAAATGACCAAATTATGGTCTGCGCACATATTTACTTCCCTTGAATTCAATTCGTCAAGCTGACCGTGCAAAAACCAGCATATCAGAGTTATTCGTCTTCATCTGATGACGTCATCAATGTCATCAAGTTAGTACGCGATACATTATATGGCAGTCAAGCGATTTTAAAATGTCAAAATTCTGAGAAAATGGTACAGTTGGAAAGTTCACACAATCTTCTTTCTAATGATATAAGAACAATTCTTGTATCTTAATTTGAGAAATGGTTTTTCTGCTGTCCCATCTTCTGGGCTGTACAGTGGCGTTGCTCCTACTCCGTCATATTAAAGCATTTTCGCAGGAGTATTTAGAGACGCATAAAAAGAGACCTTCAGGTACCAAGGGGAAGATTATCCTTAGGAAAGATCAGGAGGTTACCAACCGCACAAAAATACACATAACTCAAAATTCTGCTGAAGTCACTTTTGTGGAGTTTTTCCAAGCCTGTTTGAGAAACACCACCTACTTAAGCCCCTTTCGTGGTGAAGGGTCGCAATTTTTATTTTTATTTTTTTAAATGTTGGTATCACCTGTATTTTTCTCCAAAGGAAGGTGATCGGAACACTCCCAGGCCTTCCAAGGCTGGCACCAAATTGGCCGTGGGCACCTTTTCAATGGGGAGTTTGATGGAGGCTTCCACTAGAGCACCCAGCGTCAGGAGCGTTGCCAGGGCCGACAGGTCAGGGACCACGTGATCGTCTCTGAGAGCCGCTATGCTGGCTTCGCCTTGAAAGTTGACTCGGATCTACCATGCACAAACACATTATGCACTCGTACGTTTATGCTCGCCGGTATGTGTATGTCAGTCAGTCGTTTCCGACCATGAGTTCCAGTATCGGCAGAGGAGACTGCATGCTATTCCGGCAGGCTGGGCTAGAATTTGTTTATAGTGGAGATGCCTTGCCCAGTAGGGATACACCCCGGCTCTCTCAGTCA
>CM065698.1:42256631-42269131 GCA_017654935.2 Phymorhynchus buccinoides | reverse complement strand
ACATATTGTCGCAGAGATACGATGGAGCAGCTTGATTGATAGTTTTATAGCAAAGAGTGAAGTGTTTAGTTTATACTCAATTCTGTCTGCGACAGATAGCCAGTGCAATGAACGGAGAAGAGGGCTGACATGATCAAACTTTTTCTTCCTGGGGACAAGATGACCAGTTGGTCAAGTCTTTGTCACACATCGGAGAAATGTGATGCGTTCATCTTCTGCCTATGTTATAAAAATGTTGACTAAGTTGTAATTAAAACACATCACATTTCTGCATTGAATTTTTTCCCCACTGAGAAGCAACATTCTGTCATTCTTGGAAAGAGGATAGGGTTAGGATCAGCCTAGGGTTATTGTCATGATACAGAATTCCGTACAAAAAACACCGACACACTTAGAGATCAAGAGTTGTAAATATATGGAGGTGTTTAAAGCATTAAAATGTTTTCAACAGCCACACCTTTGTAAAACCTTATTGGTACTAATCATGTTTCTGCCATTTCTCATAGCTCCAAAATTATAAACTGTAACAGGAAAATTGCTATATTTTAGAAGAATAAGTAAAGCTGCCAAAGTCACTGGGAAATAACATAACTTTACAGAAACCTCACAAACTGAAGAGAAGCAAGTAGGCATACTGTAGGTATGTGTGTATGCATACTGCTCACAAAAAGTAGGGGACATTGATTTTGCAATATCACCATGGGTTCAATAACCGGACCATAAACTTCATTCTATGTGAAAATGACAGTTCAGCCTTTCTTAGCTGTAAAACCGAAGACAAAAATTAATTTTAAAATATCACGTGACTGCCAGAGTCCATAAACATCAGTGGGTGTGTTATTCGAAATCACAAAACACCTTTACACAGTTGACAGATCGTTGGGCCACTGTTTGATACCAGGCATTGCAGGCAATGCCTTCTCATGCTCTGGAACAGTCTCCTGAAGATTTTCTGGAGAATTAATGGGGTTTCCCCGGCGTCCCTAGATCCTCTTACGACCGTTACAACGGTGCAAGCTGAAATTGAAACACGCCAGCGTTGGGCAGATTTTAACCTCCAAAATGACAATTCGCGTCTCCACTGAGCACATTTTGTTCAAGATCATCTTCACATCCACGAAACCCAGACTACCCCACGGTCTACAAGGTCCCCTGACCATGTTCAATCGAATGCATTGCTATGCCTTGCAGGAAACCGTGGTCCAACACATTTTAAACTGTTTTATGATTAATGTTGTGACTTTTGGACATTGCACCCATTGATGTCCACTTTCTCTGGTAATCACGTGATGTTTCAAAAGTATTTTTTGTCTTCGAATTCATGTTCAATGAAAAACATACTTTTGTTTTCAAATTGAATAGAACTTATAATTTCGTTATCGAATCCATGGTGATCTTACAAAACACAATATCCCCTACTTTGCGGTGAGCAGTGTATGTGGCTGAGCAATAGATCGTCAATTATTATGCTCGAGGTTTAATTACGGGTCACTAAGTTACACATCAGGATTAGTACAATGCTGACGTTCCAACGGACAGCTAGGACAATCAAGCCATTTTCGCACATCTGTTGAATATTTTAGACTTAACGTAACGTGTGAACAGAAGCACACGGTCATTGTTGGTCAACTGTCCCGTAAATTGTTCACTCTTTCTACTGAACTTACAGCTTTTTTGTGTGTATGCTAGTCTGTCGTTTCCGACAATGACTGCCAGATAGCAGCGGGGGGCAGATACTATTCTGGCAGGCTGGGCGAGAATTTGTTTATAGTGGAGATGCCTTGCCCAGGGTACATCCCCACTCTCTCGGCCAAAGGTGGTATTTGAGGACACAGCTGGCGATGAGGAAGGTCCCCAAAGGCCAGCCCATCCTCTTAGCTGCAGCACCAGAGCCGGTGCAAGCCCCCCCGCCTCCCTCCCCTCCCCTCCCCCCCTCGTTCGAGAGTCATAGTCTTCCACAAGAGACTAATCTGTACCGTGATTTTCCATTACCGTAGAAAATCGTCTATTGTACAGCTCTCATGTTACTGTTGGCCCCTACTAGTTACAGGCTGAACTTACAGCTTACTCAACCGTTTTAAGGCTGACTATGAGTAGAGTGACTCGGAGGAAAGGTAACGCGTTCATCATGTATTGTGCACGTAAGCTGGGATTGTCCCTGGCTGCAGCGGAGTTTTCCCGCTCACTTTCCACTAGAACTTATGATCTGAACGCTAAGTCTTTCGGACGAGACGACAAAAACCCTAGGCCCCGTGTGCCCATGCTCTTCGCGCACGTTAGTTAGTTAGTCTATTATAGTCCCGTCAACAGCTATGGTTATCTCAGGACTGTCACCGCGTAAAGTTCGACCACGTATAGCAAAACACAAATCCATGAATCTTAACGACATACAAAACCTGAAAACATTAACCCTTTCACCGCCAAAGTCGCATTTTAGCACCACAGTGATTTAACACCTATGTCACTAAAAGGCATCAAATTGGGGTCTATTATCCAAAGACCCTATTGTCTTAGTTTTTGGGAAGTAAGGATAGACCTTATTTTATATATGTCACAGAAGAATCCCCAATACTGCAGATGGATTTTGTTCTCTACCCAGGTAAATTTAATGGGAATTCTTGCCTGAAATATGGCTGGCGGTAAAAGGGTTAAAAAAACCATAGTACAATTCAAAACATGACACTTCCCTCATTGTACCTTCCAGCACATAATTCCAGACTCGCGCACGTTACCTTGAAGAACCCAGGGGCAACGAAAGGGTTGTCATTTGGTCAAATTTTACCCCTCCCCTTTTCCATTCAGTCACACACGCACACGCACACACAAAAAACGCATGCAAAAATATGTAAGGCGCAGCACTAACCGCGACGCTCTCTCCAGATGGGAGCAGATCGAATTTCACAGAGTTTCACGGAGAGGAGTCTCCATGACTATACAAGTGATACAGATACCAATAGGGTAAGACGGGGTAAAAAGCCCATGGGCGGGTAAGAAGCCCATGCCAGTTATCTCATGAAATAAAGAAAATTTCAGTCACATTTTGCCCATGAGACGAGTGTTAATGTTTAGCATTCGTCTCATGGGCAAATGTGACTGAAATTTGCTTTATTTCATGAGATAATTGGCATGGGCTTCTTACCCGCCCATGGGCTTTCATCATGAAATAAAGAAAATTTCAGTCACATTTTGCCCATGAGACGAGTGTTAATGTTTAGCATTCGTCTCATGGGCAAATGTGACTGAAATTTGCTTTATTTCATGAGATAATTGGCATGGGCTTCTTACCCGCCCATGGGCTTTTTGCCCCGTCTTACCCTATCAATGACTCAAACCAGGAGCCAATGCATCAGCTTCAAGGCCAACTGCCCTAAAGTCTTTTTGACCGAGAGGGTGGGAGGTCCCCAAAACAATTAAAGGCATCTTCCCAATGAACAAATTTCAACCCAGCTTTTGAGAATATTAGTCGCCTCCTCTGCTGTCGGGAAGTCATTGCCCGACATAAAACGTCAATATATATAGTAGTAGTAGTAGTAGTAGTAGTAGTAGTAGTAGTAGTAGTAGTAGTAGTAGTAATGTTCAAATTCTGATCGCTTCTCGGCCTTTTGGCTAAGACAGTGATTCAGGAACATAAATTTTTCTTTATATCCTGGTTTGTTTGTTCAGCCCGTCGTACATGGCGAAAGCCGATACGCGACGTTAAACTGAACTTCCATCCAGTAGTAGTAGTAGTAGTAGTAGTAGTAGTAGTAGTAGTAGTAGTAGTAGTAGTAGTAGTAGTAGTAGTAGTAGTAGTAGTAGTTAGGGCTTGAAGTGGGCCTCGCGGCCCGTTTACGCCCTTTCTCGTTTGTGACTTTGATTTGTTTCAAGGTGGCTTGCTTTCTACAGCTAAACTATAAAATTTAACAAAAATATGGAATGGACTTTTTCTTCTTCTTTATTTTTATTCATCGAAAGTTTATAATAAACTTTCATTTTGTGCAAATGTGAACCAAACAAAAAGAAAAGAAAAGAAAACTCAAACAAACAAACAAACAAACAACAACAAATATTAATGTAAACCTATTCTTTAACCCTTCCACCGCCAATGTCGCATTTCTGCACCATAATGATATGTCTAAATCTTAAGAGACTCAATCTCTGTTTATCTACAGAAGAACGTACTGGGTTTGTGTGTTTGAAATAAAAGCATCTCTCTCTCTCTCTCTCTCTCTCTCTCTCTCTCTCTCTCTCTCTCTCTCTCTCTCTCTCTCTCTCTCTCTCTCTCTCCATAATGATTAATGTGTCCCATAATGATTTATGCCCATTTCATAGAAAGCCTTAATATCTGGGTCTGTTATCCAACGGTCATGTGTTCTTGATTTTAAGAGGTAAGGATAGTCCTTATTTTAAACATGTCACAGAGGAATCCCCAATATTGCTGATGAAATCTTTTCTCTGATCCATGTAAGTTTAATCCAAAAGTTAAGCTAAAAAAATGGCTGGCAGCGAAAAGGTTAAAGTTCTTTCAAACAGTGCCTATTTTCATTTTTCCTGTTATTTTCAACGACAATGTACTGTCCTTAATACATTAACAATCCAAGTGAATCCTTTCTAATAAAACATAATGCTTTTATGCCTTGGTTAACACGTGTTTATCAAACTTTCGCCCTCCTGCAATATGATGATAGGGCAATAATTTAAATTAACACCTCCCATATAATAGAACACAGCGTTTTTATGCTTTGGATAACATTTCAGTGTTTATCTAACTTTCGGCCCCGTGCAACGTGTTGATAGAAAACAACTACAATCATGCTTTGGCTAACACTTCCATGTTTATCAAACTATTACCCTTCTGCAATATAGTACTAGAACACAACGACAGCTGTGCTGTTGGCTAATACTTATATGTTTGTCACACTTTCCCCCTCTCACATAGCATTATTATAGAGGCATGGCTACTTATGTGCTTCCAAAATCAGTTACCTTGATCGGTAAAAATGTGACTCGTTTTGAAGTCGTTTTTGTTCCACAACATCAAAGGCCGATGGTCGAAACAGTGAGTTCGAGAAAGAAAAAAAAACATTTGTGGTCATCATCATCATCCCGGCTTTCTTCTTCTTCCGCGTTCCCAGGCCATATGACCATAATGAGTAAGGTACGTACGTGTCCGGTTTTCAGTTTTCACTGGTCTCCCCGCTGCAAACAGCCAACACAATACGGAGGAGCTCAAAGGAGAACAAGTATTTTGAATATTTTTTTTAAAAGGCAGGAGAATGGGCCAATAAGTCAGAAAGATAGTAGATGATAGAAAGCAAAGGGAAAAGGCAGAGTCAAAGAGAGTGGCAGATTAGAGAAAGTTACAAGCACAGAACTTCCAGAAGGTGGGGGAACTATTTTTACGAAAAGACCCCCCCCACGGTATCCCCACGGGGAATCCAGGCTTTGAATTTGTTTCGATCTCATGTCGCATAAGCTTACTTACCCCCTCTCACACTGCATATAGAGGGATGACTACATAAAGACCCACCACGTCACGTGTCAAAATCACGGTTTTCACGTGTTTTCCCTCTTATAGCTGGTAAGAAATCTTAAGAAATCTTCCTAGCATAAGAGGGAATGTGACACTTGACGGGGGGGGGGGGGGGGGGTGGAAGGGGGGGGAGGGAGGGGGGGGGGGGGGGGGGGGGGGGGGGGGGGGGGGGGGGGGGGGGGGGGGGGGGGTCTTTAAAACACCACACTTTTTGAAGGTTTTTGCTTTTGTCCCACAATATCAAAGGCCGGTGATCCCAACCGCGAATTCAAAAAACAGTGTGATCATCATGATCATCATCATCATCCAGGCTTTGAATCTGATTCGATCGTTTGTCGAGTTAGCTTTTTCATCTTTAGTCCTACTGATTACGCATACAACACATATTTTGTTTTGTTTTCAGAGAAAAGCATCGTTTAAACTTGTTGTACGCGAACTCTATACTGCATTGCTATTGTAAAAATCGCTGCATATGCTTTTTTTCACGTTTCACTGCAATCAGAGACTATAATTATAGTTTCACACATTCTCTCTGCTGCAATCACAAGTTAGTAGCTATAAAGCATCACATGACCTGGAAACAGGTGTATACACAGCTGCGGCAGACAGAGAGACAGTGAGTCAGTTCATTCTGGGAGAGACGACAGTATTATTGTACTGATGGAAGCCCGCCTGATTTGCTTCTTCCCAAATTACCTATTCTCATTTCGCCCCTTAACGTTTTCGTGTTTCTCATTTTTAGTCCCCGAGCCGAAGGTTCGGGGAGCTATTGTTTTTGTCTGGTCCGTCCGTCCGTCCGGTGTCCGTCCGTCCGTCCGGTGTCCGTCCGTCCGTCCGGTGTCCGTCCGTCCGTCCGGCATGCCTCCGTCCGTCCGGCTATTCGTCCGTTTTTCTCAAAAACTATTCAGTCTATCATCATCAAATTTGGTATACTAGTTTGCCAAGATGCAAGCTATCCACTGATGTATTTAGTTTTACATTAAGGTCAAGGTCGCGCCAGTTACGGGGTTCAAACCCCGAAACACATAATCGCTAATATCTCGCGAAGTTTTGCATGTATTTTAATGCAGTTTTTTCCCCCACAACATTTCTTGATGAATGGTCTATAACACAGTTGTCATGAATTTTTCTGTGCGCGCGTGTGCGCATGATCGCGCGCGCTCAAATTACGGGTCCGAACCCCAAGGCTATACATAAAATAACTATTCAGTTACGTGCTGTTTTGAAGCCTTTTTATGTAGTTACGTGCTGTTTTGATGCGTTTTTATGTATGTGTACAGCCGACACATTCCGATTTCGGAGTAGCTCGGCGATGCTGCGAGGGGACTTTGCAGCCGCTCGGAATTGCACTTGTATGTTTTTGTTCTGATTTTATGTAACATTTTGGCTTAGTTGGTGGAGTCCAATGACGAATAAACCTACATCTTGTAGGCTTATATCATGTCTTGGGCATAGGTGCCACGTGTAGGCCTACACTGTGTGTGTGTGTGTGTGTGTGTGTGTGTGTGTGTGTGTGTGTGTGTGTGTGTGTGTGTGTGTGTGTCGTTTGTGTGTGTGTGTGTGTGTGTGTGTGTGTGTGTGTGTGTGTGTGTGTGTGTGTGTGTGACAGTGTGTGTGTGTGTGTGTGTGTGTGTGTGTGTGTGTGTGTGTGTGTGTGTGTGTGTGTGTGTGTGTGTGTGTGTGTGTGTGTGTGTGTGTGTGCTATTTGCGTTGTGTGTCTGTGTGTATGAATAAGAGAGAGAGAGAGAGAGAGAGAGAGAGAGAGAGAGAGAGAGAGAGAGAGAGAGAGAGAGAGAGAGAGAGAGAGGAGAGAGAGAGAGAGAGAGAGAGAGAGAGAAATTGAAATTGAAATTGAAATTGAAAAATGAATTTTATTGACATTAGCAAACAATGCTCCGATGCCAAGGAAGCACAAACCATGAACTAAAGAATAATATAAGCCTAACTGGCGACTAAATCAGTTCATAAGATTTGTTTTTAAGAAACATAAAATAAAACATCTTACATACATAGAAAGATTACACTAGAGAAAAATAAATTTACACAAAAGCATAACTGTTAGACTGACCAACCAACAATAATACGTAAGATACCAATAGGATAGGTCGGGTAATGCAGCACAAAGTTATATGCAACAATCCAATTTCTCTTTTCTAAGCTTTGTAGCTTTAGCTAAAAACAAAGCATAACACTTTATGACATTTTCATTCTCTGAGGCAAGTAACTTACAAAAATTATACCTCTGCAAATTGAATTTAGTGAATATAAGACATGTTTTGCGTAACTTATTATATTCCTTACAAGAAAATAAAAAGTGCAATTCATCCTCAAAACCATCAGAACATAAAGGACAAACAGAATTAATAAACAAATCACGAGTGAACCACAATTTGTTAGAATACAAGCCTAGAGTTCTCGTTCTAAATTTAATAAAGGCATCCCTACACCATTTATTTGTTAGTACATCAAAATATTTTTCAGAATATAATCCGTCCTTAAAAGAATGGTACCAACTATATTTATTTTTTTCAGTTATAGCAGCGTGCCAGTTTTGATTAAAGCAATCGACCATACGTTGTTTGAATTCATACAGAAAAACCTTTTCATTTCCTACACCCTGCGTTATCCAAACTAATCCAAAACCATTTTCTGTTAATACTTTTTTAACACTTGATACCCAGTTATATTTACCTAATTCGTGTTGTCTTAACAGCATTTGGTACGCTTTTTTGCAAATACGTGTCAATGGCTCTATTTTAGTATCAAACATCTTCCAAAATATACTAACATCAAATGAATTTAACTTCCTCAAACTACGAAGGATTTCGATCACCCCTTTTCTACCCTTTTTGGCTAGTTCTGACCAGCATGGAGTCAAGCTTAGTTTTGTAGTGAAAATAATACCTAAATATTTGTATCTATTTGTAACCCTGATCTCATCATTTCCGTACCACCACACTTCGTTTGCAGCAAGATACCCACCCTTCCGGAAGACAATTATATTGGTTTTCTCTAGGTTAACGACTAGTTGCAATCTGTCTGCTTCTGTTTTTAATATGCTAAGCTGATTTTGAAGTCCAATAGCAGTGTCTGACAGTAAAATAACATCGTCTGCAAATAACATTAAAAACAATTCCATATCTCCGAGAATTAACTGAATACCATGACGACCTTGAGATTAGAGAGAGAGAGAGAGAGAGAGAGAGAGAGAGAGAGAGAGAGAGAGAGAGAGAGAGAGAGAGAGAGAGAGAGAGAGAGAGAGAGAGAGAGAGAGAGAGAGAGAGAGAGAGAGAGAGAGAGAGAGAGATTAAACAAAGAAACAGAGACAGACAGGCAATCGAATCCCATTCTCTGTTTGGCAACTCTCAAATAATGCGAAATGACACCGAGAATCCAAGTTCAAATGTACACTATAAGTCGATCGCGATGAATAAGACCTATTGGATACAAATTGGCGTCAGTTCCCAGGCGCAATGGGATGTTGGATACCTCGATTTAAAACCTCCAATCACAACGACTGGTGCCGTTATGTAACAAGGCGAAATGAAGCCTGCAATCACGATGGTTGGTGAGTTATTATCAGGCGAAATGAAGCGTCCAATCACGATGGTCGGTGCCTTGTCATAAGGTGAAATGAAGCCTGCACTCACGATGATTGGTGCTTTGTGTAAAGGTGAAATGAAGCCTTCAATCACGATGATTGGTGCTTTGTGTAAAGGCAAAATGAAGCCTCCAATCACAATGCTCGGTGCCTTGTCATAAGGTGAAATGAGGCCTTCAATCACGATGATTGGTGCTTCGTGTAAAGGCGAAATGAAGCCTTCAATCACGATGGTTGGTGCCTTCTTATAAGGCGAAATGAAGCCTTCAATGACGATGATTGGTGCTTTGTGTAAAGGCGAAATGATGCCTTCAATGACGATGATTGGTGCTTTGTGTAAAGGCGAAATGAAGCCTCCAATCATGATGGTCGGTGCCTTGTTATGAAGCGAAATGGGAAAAGATAAATCGACACATGCACCACACAGACTGTTGCTTCTTTTGCCATCTGGGCAGTTCAGTGTCATTGAAGGCACCACAGGGTCACAGCTTGCACACACACACACACACACACACACACACACACACACACACACACACACACAGAGGCGAGGCAGTTGATCATCAGTCAGTGTGTACAGACAGCCAGACAGATAGACTGACAGACAAACAGAGAGACTGATAAACAGACAGAGGCTGATAAGGTACAATGACAGTTGGCTGGATGGCCATAATCAAGAGATCTCTGCATGGTCATGCCATTAACAGACCGCTGTCACAGCTCGTTTTGTCAGTTAATTCAGTACCCCTCTACTCCATGGCCCGGCTAAAGTAAAAATTTAAAAAAATGTGCTGTCCACCTTCTCTACACTTTTTTAAAAAAAAGTGTGTGTGTGTGTGTGTGTGTGTGTGTGTGTGTGTGTGTGTGTGTGTGTGTGTGTGTGTGTGTATGTGTGTGTGTGTGTGTGCATGCGTGCGTGCGTGCGTGTGTGTGTGTGTGTGTGTGTGTGTGTGTGTGTGTGTGTGTGTGTGTGTGAGTTGTTAGAGGGCAAGGATTGTCTAATCTAGCTTTTGCAGAACCTCCTACCCTGGAAAGGGGGGGGGGGGGGGGGGGTGGGGGGGATGAGGGGGGGTGAAGCGGCGAAAAGTTACCAGGGTGATAATTTTGAGCTAGCCTTCATTAGTGGTTTTTGTTTGTTTTGTTTTGTTTTTTAAGGGAGAGGGGGTGGAGGGGGGGATGGAGGTGTGTGTTCAGGCTAGCATTTGTCATTCACACACACGCACGCATGCACGCGCACGCACGCACGCGCACGCACACGCACACACACACACACACACACACACACACACACACACACACACACACACACACACACACACACACACACAATGTTTATTATTTATATGCGAAGATAGTGGTCTAAGGCCGTGTACACACATAAGCGGATATTCCGTGTGCGGAAACCCGTACGCAATCTATAAATAAGTGAAACAAAGAAGAGAAAAGATTTGCGCACGTGTCTGAATTTCCCCTATTTGCATAAACTTTTATCGTTCTTTCTTCCACTTATTTAGGTTTTTCCGTACATAACTTACGCGCCTAATGTGAACCCGGCATAATGCCAGCAGTTTTAAAACTATGGACACTTGGAATAAAACCAATGAGTCTTCCTTGGCGGAGAGAGTAGTAGAAGGCTGGACGTCTACCAAAAAAATGTCTACTACTGCGGAGGTTTGCACTGGAGGTTCAAAATTCAATATTATATGAACAGGTTTAGTGATGATTGTCAAGTTTGTTGTTGTTGTCTTACCCTGGCTTAAAGACTCCAGGGATCATCCCAACAGCCGAAGCACTTGAACACTATGGTACAAATGCACCAGCTAGGGATGAGAACAGTATTACGTGTGTGACCGTTTTTGATTACCCCGCCACATGAGCAGCCACACTCCGACATCGGATGATGCTGATCAAGAAAGGATTATGGTTATTCTAGAGATACAGCCTGTTTTCATATAACAGCCTCAAGGTCAAATGTCAAGGTCAAGTGGCTACAAAATGTCTCCCACTACATTCCTTAGGTCATACTGATCAAGAATATGGTTATTTTGGCGTAAATCCAATTGTGTCCGAAAAAAGTGATAAAAAAAAAAGATAAATTAAAAAGTCAAGGTCAAGATCATCAAGATCATTGTGACTAAGCAATTCTTTGTACCATTTAAGCAGGTATGGGGAAACCCCGAGCGAAGCTAGGAAGGAGAAGAGGGAGGCGAGTAGGGCTTTTGTACAAATAGTTCCTCTTCCTTCTGGAAGTTTGGAAAGCTGGGGGTGGGTGGAGGGGGAAAGCATGATAGGGGAAACCCCAAGCGAAGCTAGGAAACGCAGATGCTTCTTGCTGCCGTGCGGAGTACGGGTGAGTGGGCGGAAAGGAAGGGTTCTGCGGTGCGGAGCACGGGTTTATGTAGTATAGCATAAGCTTACTTAGTCATGAATGAAATTATGCCTTTACACCCCTAAGAGTATATAAGATATATACTTACCTATTTATTTTTAGATCACAAGGAAACAGTGGTTTCCTCTCTCAAAATTTCCAAGCTAAGTAACACTAAGTACTTTACTCACGCATTCACACACATGCAATGAATCAGCAGTGCAATGAATACATGGGATACGTTATTACATAATAAATGAAGGTCAAACCAATTTAATTTTGTTTCAAAACAATTGTGGCTCTCAATAACCTATGGAGGTAAGAGCTATGGGGCGGTAGTCATTAAGAGAAGTAGGCTTGTTTTTCTTAGGTACCGGACAAATCACAGGGTTTTTCCGCAGATCAGGAACTTGGGAGACATTCAGAGACCAGGAAAACAACATGCTAAAAACATGGCACACCTAGGAGGCATAGGATTTTAAGAGACGCCCACAGATGTTGTCAGGGCCAACAGCTTTCTTAATTATTTTTTTCAAGTCTTTTAAACAAACATTCTACTTCCACAGCATCAATCACATTATCATCCACACCATGCACACTCTCATCACTATTCACTTTTTCATTCACTTCTATCACAACATGGTCAAGCTCTTCCTTCAGGTCATTGCGTTCAAAGCGACAGTAAAAATCATTTAATTGTTCAGAAAAATCATGTTGGTCTTCTGTCTCTGTTTCTCAGAGAACACAGACATTGGGCCTATTTTGTGAGAGAGGAAGGGGGGGGGGGGGATAGTCTGAAGAGAAGAATTTGAATCCTGGAAACCTTAGGAACAGCTGCTGTAACTGAGACTCGTACTCCCTCCTTGGTATCTTTCAAGAGGGAGCTCAACAGCTTATCTTTCTATTTTTTAGCGAGGGGACCATACCAAATGGTCCAACGCACACACACATCTCTCTTTTTTCACCAACACCCCTCCACACACACACACACACACACACACACACACACACACACACAC
>CM065698.1:42244131-42249131 GCA_017654935.2 Phymorhynchus buccinoides | reverse complement strand
TTATGCTGGGACGGTATTCATGTCGAGATAGCATGAGACTTAGCATGATGCTAACTTAGAAGCTCTTCCAATGTCCTATAGGATTTAATAGGACTTTTGGAAGAGCTTCTAAGTTAGCATCATGCTAAGTCTCATGCTATCTCGACATGAATACCGTCCCTGGTTATCTAATGAAAGTTTCTACAATTCAAAAGGAGACCTTTCTTTTTTCTTTTCTTTTTTTAAATGAAAGAAAATCTGAATTTAATATTAACTGCATATGTTTTTTCTCTCCTTTATTTGAGAAGTAATGAGCGCCATTCAATGCACACAATAATAATAATAATAATAATAATAATAATAATAATAATAATGGTAAATTTTTATAGCGCTTTATCTCAAATGAGCCCAAAACGCTTTACAATCAATGATTCATCAACAAGTAGACAACAAAAATAGTATTGAAGAATGACACAAACCAGCACCAACGCATATACAAAGCAACTCCCTCTCTCTCTCTCTCTCTCTCACTTTTGTTTTAAATAATAATGGACATATTATTTTTAAAGTCCTAAGCTGCTCATTGCAGCAACTAGTAAGGCCTACTTATAATATAAAATCAGCGATGAAAAAAAGTGCATGCAGATGAGACGTGCAACCAGTCCCTTTTAAAATCGGCGATGATGAAAGGCGCCCCCTTGAGCATCTCCTCCTCTCCGCATGCCTCCACCACCCGACTGGGGACGACTGACCTTATCCGCGGCCTCCAAATCCCTCAGAAAACCCATCCCCAGCTCCTTCACCTCGGCCGGCACCGGCCCGTTGGTGTAGAACATCAGCTCCTCCGTGTAGCATTTGGAAGCCCAGTAGCTGCCGGGATCGTCCCGGAACTTCTGGATTCTGTATTCCAGGTTTGCCAGCTTGGTCGTCCAATGGAGGCGGAGCAGCACGGGATGCATCGAAGCGTCGTGTTCTCCCGTGGGCCGGAGGGGATGGAGGATCCACTTCTCGTAATGGGCCAGGTGGCGGGCTGGGGTGGATTGGGTGTACTTGGTTTTCAGGTCTTCCAGGATGAGCTGGTCCACCTCGGTCATCAGGCGCTGGGCCTGCTCCTTCATCCGGGGTTCGCCTTCCAGAGCTTTGACCCAGGGAGACAGCTGCTTGCAGATGCTGTGGGCGTCGAAGTCCTTTCCCTGCAGAAAATATGGGTGAAAGTAGTTCAGGCATGCTCCTGAAATCAGGATTGAGTGGAAAAGCTGATAGAAAGAGTCTTCAGGATTGGCCATCTTGTCACCCGGAACCACAGTCATATAAAATCAAACATTTCTGCCAACATGGGCAGATTAAAACAAGGGATGATAACTATGCAATTCTAACACTATCCCCACCCAACGTGTATACACAGACAAAGACACATTGGAAGCGATTGTAATACATAATGGCCAACATTTTAATTTCGATCAATATGCCTACATATTGATTTTTAGACTTTACCATACAAAGAATGAAGATCCTGACATCTGCCAGTCGTGCACAAATAATTGATAGGCTATGCGCTAGCAAAGACAAGATAGAATGTGCAACAGATTAATCAAAACTCAAAGCCAATCCTTTCTTTCCTAGACTCTCACACCTCCTATGCTTTGCCTTCCTTTCCACTTCTTCATCCACATTTCTTAGTTCCCTACACTAACCACCCTTGCCTTCGGGTCTTCCCCTCTCTACCACACGGTTCATGGAGTTAAGTTCAGACATAGCCTACCTTGATCAGCATCTGCTCCACCTCATCCAGCCTGGCCTGCAACTGCTGCAGCTTCAGGTCCCGGATGACAGGGGGGAGGTTCATGTCGGCCAGTTCGCTCAGGGGCACATGGTCCAGGGCTGCCAGCACGTTCTGCCAGGCACGAGACAGACAGAAGCTGTCAAGGTTAGCATTATGAGGGCCGATGCTTTTACAACTATCCTTATCTTTGAAAACACTGTGGGACTTTACTGGTATTGCAGTACCTCCAGGATCGCCCCACCATTTTATATCTACAAATGTCCCACATGTGCCTGTTTAAGGATGGAGGACGTTAATCGGATTCTTTTTCTTTGTTATGAGGGAATATGAACCGCTTCACATTTATCCAACCTTTTAGTTGGAAGAAAATTCAGTTGTGAACTTCGTTCAATTACTTATGGCCTTGTGCCGGCTTCACACTATCAGCAAGCATTGGCTGTATTCCCACAACTGCCTGAGTGAGATGGAAGTAAATGGTGCAGTTGCCAATTCCTTCCGACCGGTTGGAAGAGTTTCATACGACCACAATTTGCATTTGTGATGTCTACTCACTCTGTCAACAGCAAGGAAAAATAGGGAAAGGTCAGAACCACTTTCATCCAAATGGATCGAACAGTCTGAGACGGCTTTAATAGATCACATTGCTGAATATCTATCACGCTAAAATATTAACGTCTTTTCACATTACACTTCACGAACAAGGTTCGTTTCAATGCGCGAACGGTTGATATCTATAACTTGCATAAGGCTATTGTTTGATAATTTTTAAAAACAACACCCTTGCTATCATCTCACGAACAATCTGGGCATCTCTGCTGTTAAACAAAATAATGTATGACCTTTAGACAAGTTAAAATAAGCAAAACTCCTATTAATTTTTCTTCTTGCGCAAATGCACTTATTAAATCAGTCACCTTATCGGTGATGTCTTGGAAGAGCTGTGTTCGAAGAGTTCTGGCGGCTCTCTTAAAAATGCTGAAGACGATGTCCAGGTCCTCCTTCTTCAGCGCTTCCCGTTCCTCCATGTCTGCAGCCGCCTTTATTTCCAGCTCCACTCGCCGCTGAAAGCTGGCTGTTAGACCCATGTCTTCCAGAAGTCTGCAATCAAATATTATCAACTACAGCAACAACAACAACAACAACAGCAGCAGTAGCAACAACAACGACAATAACTACAACAACAACCACTGTTGCTGCAGCAGCTGCTGCTGCTAGGCACAAACAACAACAACAACAGCAACAACTGACTACACTAGCGAACAAAAGTTAAGGCCCAGAAAGACAATCATCTCCGAAAACTCACGAACTCAATAAAAAAAAAACGCACCCAGCTCATAACAAAACTGAATTTATTCTTTTAACATTAAGTTCATTCAAAAAAATCATTAATCAGAACGAGTTCAGTCAACAAAATGCCCCTTTCAACAACTTCCCCCTCCTCTTGCAACTAAAAGTCACCCTCAGAATCAATTAGCGACCAAAAGTTAAGGCCCAGAAAGACAATCATCTCCGAAAACTCAATAAAACGCACCCAGCTCATAACAAAACTGATTTTTTTTTGGAGTTCGTAAACGCACCCAGCTCATAACAAAACTGAATTTTTTTGAGTTCGTGAGTTTTCGGGGATGATTGTCTTTCTGGGCCTTAAGTTTTGGTCGCTAATTGATTCTGAGTGTGACTTTTCATGTACATGTTCCATACTGCACCTAGTCAACTGCACATAGAATAATCAATAGCTACAGCTTAGACAGAGCAATGGAGTAGGTGTTCACAACAGATTAACTGAGCACCACTTCTGACCCCCCCCCCTCCCCCACCTCGTTTCCTCAACTCCATCTGTTATTTTGTTAGTGTACAGATTCTGTATTTGTTCATTTGTTAGTGTACATAATTGTATGTATCTGTTCTTTTGTTAGTGTATATAATTGTATGTATCTGTTCTTTTGTTAGTGTACATAATTGTATGTATCTGTTCTTTTGTTAGTGTACATAATTGTATGTATCTGTTCTTTTGTTAGTGTACATAATTGTATGTATCTGTTCTTTTGTTAGTGTACAGATTATGTATGTGTTCTTTCGTTAGTGTACAGATTATGTATGTGTTCTTTCGTTAGTGTACAGATTATGTATGTGTTCTTTTGTTAGTGTACAGATTATGTATGTGTTCTTTCGTTAGTGTACAGATTATGTATGTGTTCTTTCGTTAGTGTACAGATTCTGTATCTGTTCTTTTGTTAGTGTACATATTCTGTATCTGTTCTTTTGTTAGTGTACAGATTCTGTATATGTTCTTTTGTTAGTGTACATTTTGTATATGTTCTTTTGTTAGTGTACAGATTAAATTTCGATTGTCATCTTATGAAATTCCAAGAAGTTTCTTACCGCTTCTGCGCAGTGTACATTTCCGGAACGAGAGCGATGGCGCCATTGGCCGCATAGTTTATCATTTCGTGCGTCAGGGGTCGTTTAGCCCAGTACTCCCCTTCAGTCCTGTTCATTTTGGCCTGCAAAACCCCAACACACAATGAGTTCACCTTTGAGTTAGTGCCTCCTTTGAAGAAATTTTGCTTTGTATTTGTTTGTCTCTCTACGAACACGACTACTCGTAATCTAACGGAGGACACACCAACAAAAAGTCTGTTTACCTTTATACTTTAGATAGCTGTAGTGATAGCCAGAAATATTGTTTTTAAGATAATCGAGTTTATTCACCATATACAACAAAAGGGGGAAAAAGAGGGGGAAAAACAAGGAAAGGAAAATCTTTCGTTTTTTGTTTGTTTGCAAGGGATGCAACCAAGAAACCATAGAGTGACAAGACTTCTTCCCAGATGTCTGTCATGATGTTTTGCGTTGCGCTTGGCGTCTGAGGTCTGCACTCCTATTCTGTGCCAGTTTACTGTTTCCAACTATGGCCTCCAAATACAGTCAAACCTCTATTATAAGACCCTCCTCCGTTAAAAGACCTCCTCTCATTTAAGACCAATATTTTTTGGAACATAGTAGTGTACTTAACTATATTCTATATTTTATTATGCTACAAACTGGCGATCTGTTATAAGACCCCTTCCAATTTACGACCCATTTTTTCTGACTTTTCGTAAGTCTTAAAATAGAGGTTTCACTGTCGCAATTTTCGTAAGTCTTAAATAGAGGTTTCACTGTCGCCAAAGACACGCCGGAGGCAGCTTCTGCTATGAGAGAGCTTGGCTTAAAACCTTGTGTATAACTAGTGGCC
>CM065698.1:42230512-42243631 GCA_017654935.2 Phymorhynchus buccinoides | reverse complement strand
TCGCACATTTAAATCCACACAAACTTTGGTGAGGTGTTTTTTATGAGCTTTCTTTCTTTTCTTCATTGTGTTTCAAATGTCACGTTGTCTCTCGTTTTTTGTCTCGTCCAAGAGAACCTTTCGGAAGTAAACAGCTGAGCAATCTCAACTTTGAAAAAACCCACCATAAATGTAAATGCATTAGAACCGATCTTGCATTGTTCGAATCCTACGCCCCTATTATTCATTAGATACACAAAGCTAGAGTTCTATTGAGCAAGATAAACCTTTGTTTTATAAGGTCAAGCATATAAGGATGTGCATACTCGGTCATATTTTGGTATTTTGTTTAGTGTCTGCTGGTTGTAAACGGACAATGTCGTTGGATGATTGATTAGAGTTTTGTTCTCTCTCTGTCTCTCTTTGTTCTGTGGTGTGTCGTGGGTGTGTGTGTGTGTATCTTTCTCTCTCTGTCTCTGTCTCTCTCTCTTTTGTCTCTGCCCTCTCTCTGTCTCTCTCTCTCTCTCTGTCTCTCTCTCTCTCTGTCTCTCTCTCTCTCTCTCTGTCTCCTCTCTCTGTCTCTTGTCTGTCATCGTCTCTGTCTCTCTCTCACACACACTTCCTCTCTCTCTCTCTCTCTTCTTCTCTCTCCTCTCTCTCTCTCTTCTCTCGCTTCTCTATCTATGTGTGTGTGTGTATGTGTATGTGTGTTTATGTATGACCGTGCTTAGTTTACATGTTGCATCACATGAGTACAAGTGCGCTTGCGTACGCGCATTTGTGGTGCGCACGTATATGAGCCTGTATGTGTGTGTCTGTGTGTATGTGTGTTTCGGTGTGTACCTGTAAGTGAATGGGTGGGGATGGGAAAGGGTTGTGGATTTTTACTTTTCCCCTTATTTATCGCTTTGCATCTTGATTTTTGTTGTTTTCATATATTATTTGATTTTGTTCATGAGGGCACGATGTAAAAAAACCAGCACATTATGCTTATCTGTTTACCCTCAATAAAATATTCGAGTTTCAAATCGAGTTCGAGTTCTCTCTCTCTAGTTCTCTCTCTCTATTTCATTTTCACGCACCCACGCACGGGCGCGCCCGCACGCACGCACGCACGCACGCACGCACGTACGGTGCACGCAATCACAACAAACAAGCAAACAAACACAGAGAGTAAGGTAATACAAGCTTTTCCCTTCGGATTATTGACAAGTAGAGATCAAAAAAATCTTCTTTTTTTTGCCTGTCCCATCTTCTGGGCCCGTACAGTGGCGTTGCTCCCACGCCGCTCATTCCGATTCCCAATTCGCAGCCACACCTCCGCACGTTCAGGTCGCAGAAAGAAACCGAGACCAGCAGTCCAAGGGGATCGAATCTATGTTAGTCCGTCAGTAGGCAACCAACCGATTAGACACTGCACTGCTGCTGCTGAGTCACCTCTGGTGGAGTTCAGTAGAGCCTGTTCAGGACACCACCTACTAAGCCCCCTCTACTGACGACACTATTCTCTTCGTCGATGAGCCAGCGTGAGTGAGGTCCTCCTCCGAGGGCGCCACCACGTCCGTCCATCGACAGCTCCCCAGAACATACTGATCCCCATGACTTTGACCCGAACGCACCAAGGCATAGACTGGATTGAAAACCGAAAACTGAGGTCACCATGAGAGCAGGGCATGCAAAGCCACAGAATTTGAGACTTTTTTTTTTCATGATTGATGGAAATGAGGCGGATGACTATTATGATGTTGATGATGCTATGGAGTTCCGTATCGGAGAAAAAAAAGAGAAGAAAAGAAGAAAAAGAAAGTAGAGCAAAAAAAACATTTTTGCAAAATGTTTTGCCCTCGAGAAACACTTTTTCATAATTATTGCAAAATGTCAACCAAGAAAAGACTAGGTGGAAACGCCGCACACTCACGCACGCACGCACACGCACACGCACACGCACACCCGCGCACACACACACACACCACAACACACACACACACACACACGCACACCGCACACACTCACACACACACACATACACTACTCTCTTCTCTCTCTCTCGCTCATCTCACACACACACACATTACACACCACACACACATCACACACACACACACACAACACACACCCACACACACACACATACACACACACAAACCTCACACCATACACGGCACGCGCACACACCGCACGCATCAACACGACACACATCAGAGCTTGAAGGAAGAGAGAGGAGGAGAAGAGAGAGAGAGGAGAGAGAGATAGAGAGAGACGAGAGAGAGAGAGAAGAGAGGAGACGAGAGAGAGACGAGAAGAGAGAGAGAGAAAGAAAAACATGGGTAGTGAGCAAGCAAACGATATATAAATAATTAAAGTGTATTCCTTTTTTTTAGAAGAAAAAAGAAGTGTCAAAAAGGGTTTTTAATACCCACAGGGAATATTGTAAAATTGCAAAATTAGCATGCACACAAGAAAGCATACAAACAGCAACAGAATATGCGCGCGGGCTCGTGCACACTCACGCACGCACATACAGGTAGGATGAAAAAAAGCTTTGTTTAGCTTATTCCTTTATCGTCAATAAAGATCAATCATTTTGACTTGCCTTCACATACGAGCGTATGTGTGTGTGTGTGTGTGTCCTGTCTCTCTCTCTCTCTCTCTCTCTCTCTCTCTCTCTCTCTCTCTCTCTCTCTCTCTCTCTCTCTCTCACTCTCTCTCTCTCTCTCTCTCTCTCTCTCTCTCTCTCTCTCTCTCTGTGTCTCTCTCTGTCTGTCTCTCTCTGACTCTCTCTGTCTCTCTCTCTCTTTGTCTTTCTCTCTCTCTCTCTCTCTCTCTCTCTCTCTCTCTCTCTCTCTCTCTCTCTCTCTCTCTCTCTCTCTGTCTGACTGTCTGTCTGTCTGTCTGTCTCTCTTTCTCTCTCTCTCTCTCTCTCTCTCTCTCTCTCTCTCTCATCTCTCTCTCTCTCTCTCTTCTATCTCTCTCTCTCTCTCTCTCTCTCTCTCTCTCTCTCTCTCTCTCTCTCTCTCTCTCTCTCCCTCTCTCTCTCTCTCTCCCCTCCACCCCCCTCTCTCTCCACAAGCAAACAAACTTACCTTATCAGTCTCTACACTACAAAGATTCTTGAGACGTTCGCAAAGAGCATCACAGACTCTCCTCACCAAAACAAAATCACTGCAACAACAACCGTCACTACAAGTCCTACAATCACTGAACTGAAGCGTCAAGTCGTGCGTGTGTCGCGCAAGCTTCGCTTCAGTTCAAATCTCGTATTATATTAGCCTCTACTCCTCGCTTGCTTGCGGTAAGCTCCTCCTGTAATATGATCCCCCGCCCTTTTTTTTTCTTCAATGGATGCCGTTTGCCGTTTCGTATCTTCTCATTTCCAATCTTCTCGTTTCCTATCTTCTCGTTTCGTCTGCAGCCACGGCCTTCGCTATTTCATTCTTTGATTAACCAAAACTTCCTTTCGAGGCTTACCAGTTTGTTCTGTGTTGTGTGTTGTTTATGTGTAACATATTCAAGGCTAGAAGGCTATGCCACTCTTGGATCGATGTTGATTTGTTTGTATGTCGTCCTCTCCACCATTGTTGATGTGTACTGTGTGGGTGAGGGGTCATAAAAAGGAACTTGGCGCATTCTTTTTCGAGAATGATACTTTCTTTGTCTCACTTTGGCTCTGATCCACGCATTGCTAGATGATTGGTATCGTAATCAACTTTGGTGGAGGGGAGTTAATTAGAAAGAGAGTTTCCCCCTTTGCTCAATTTCGGATTGAGTTGGCTTTTAATTTAGTGGGGGGCCTTCCCCAACACCAGCTGTCCTCGAATCCCTTTGGCCGAGAGAGTGTGGATGTACCCTGGGCAAGTTTTTTCTCCACTGTAAACAAAATTCTAGTCCTGTTTTGTATCTTTGTGTTTCGTCTGCAACCAAAAGGGATTGGGTTGGCCTTTAACTTAGTGGGGGGCCTTCCCCAACGCCAGCCGTCCTCAAATCCCTTGGTGGAAATAGTGGGGATGTACCCTCGGCAAAGGTTCTCCACTGTAGCGAAAATGTTAGTCCAGCTCGTGGGAACTACCGGACTGAAACCTCTCCGCTATCCAGTAGTCATAGTCAGTGCATGGGAGTACAGTTTATATGGCTCTGTCATTTTGTTGGACTCCGTTCCCACCCCACCCCACCCCTCTTCACCTGCCCCCCCCCCCCCCCCCCCCCCCCCCCCAAAGCCGCCATGCGCCCCTAGGTGGGTGTAAAATCTGAAGCTTTTAATGAAAGTCCGTTTAAACGTCCTCCGACCTGAAACAGGTATTATGTGGGGCATTGTTAACTGTAGAGATAGTGGGACGATCCTGGAGGAATACTGCAATACCAGGAAAGTCCCGATGGGGTTTTTTTAATAACCAAGATTAAGTGTAAAACCCTATCGTATGATAATGCTAACACGCTGAATCTTTTTAAGACCCACCAGATCACGTGTCAAAATGACGGGTTTCACGTGTTTTCCCTCTGATAGCTGGTAATAAATCTTGTTTTGACCAGGTTTGACTCCCATACAAATGCCCCCAAATTCAAAACGAAACATCATTTTAAAGAGCAGCCTCAATTTAAAGCTGGGGGCATTTGTATGCGTGGGTCACAGCTACCCTGGAAAAAAACCAAGGGACTTAATCGTGGTGGGTCAGTGGGTCTTTAAGGACTGCTACCAGTTTGTAAGGGAGAGGGACTGGGAAAGGAGGAATCGGGATTCTTTCTCTTCTTTTTCTTCTTTTAGCCCCCCTCCACACACCCCTTCTTCACACGCCCTCTATCTTCTGTTCTAAGCCACGCGCCCGCAGAAGTTTCCACGGACTATAAACCACGGCGTGTAATCATGAGTGCGCATTAGACAGTCAACACGGGTAGTAGTGTGTAAATGAGACTAAACTCCCCCCTAAACGATTGGCTGGGTAGCCTAATTTACATGCTACTACTACCCGTCTTGACTGTCTAATACGCGCTTATGATTACACGCCTAGAGAAACAACGAGGCTTGGAGAGAATAAGAGAAAGCTGTCTAGTATTTTAGGGACCCCCCGACCCCCCCCCCCCCCCCCCCCCCCCCCCCCCCCCCCCCCCCCTTCCCCCTCACCACACACACACACTCTCTCTCCCTCTCTCTCAAATTTTCGCATCGAAAATGTTGTCTTGTGTTGCATGTGTCTACGATTGGTCCTAGTGGTCGTCTAATTATTTTTAAGTGAAAGGGATAGGTTTAGGACCAGCCTAGGGAAAATATCCTCATAAAACTGAAAGAAGCAGACTTTCAGATTCAAGGGTCATAATTATGAAGGGGTGGTGTGTGGGTGGGTGGTGGTGATCGTGGCTAGAGTACAAGTTTCCCCCCCTTTTCCTTTCACTATCCTACCCTAACCCCTCACCCACCCTAAGCCACGTGCCCCTAGGTGGAAATCGAAATCTGTCGCTTTCAGTTTCATTGACTACCTGTTTGTAAAAAGGACCCCTCGCTGCGACAGCCCCAGTTCCCCCCAGTTCATCACCTCTGGTCTCGCCATTGTCCTCTGAAAGAAAGAATACGTTGCCTAAGCCTTGCGCTATGGAACGCTCGCCTAAAACATTCTGAAAGCTTACTTGACTGTTTTGCAACACGTCGAGAGTATTGGCCACTGCAACGACCACCTTTTGCAAGAGTGAATGCCCTTGGTGGGTGGGGGGAAGAGGGCTTAAGTATTGACCAAACAAGGGAATAACTCTCGCCAATAACCCTATTTGAGGCCACTGAATGGCTGCCTTTTGCAAGAGTGAATGCCCTTTTGGATATTGACCAACAAGGGCTTAACTCTTACCGTCAAGGGCGTTAATAACCCTAGTTGCAGTGGCCATATAGACAGTAGAGTTGACCGTTGCCGACCCGTCGCGATAATGATAGCGACAGGCAACGCTTCCCTGAGAACATCATGATCATACTCGCGAAGGTTTTTTAAAACCCTTTCAACGCCAGCCATTTTTCAGCCAAACTTTACCATTAAGCTTACCTGGGTAGAGAAAAGATTTTGTCTGCAATATCGGGGATTCCTCTGTGACATGCATAAAATAGGGCCTATTCTTCCCTCCCAAAATTAAGAACTTAAGGTTATTGGTTAACAGATCCTCATTTGATGCCTTTTAGTGACATGGGTGTTAAATCATTGTGGTGCCAAGAGGCGACAGTGGCGATGAAAGGGTTAAAGGTAACCGAGTGGCCGAGTTTGGGGTACATTTCTAAACCACTGGTGTTATATTGACCCCTCCTGTATCTGTCTGTCAGTAACAGTAAATTGTATTGGTTAAACTTACATTGTGCACAAAAGCAACTGACCCCACCTACGTTTTCAGTCACGAGGTTTGGAATTTCTGTGACGGACAGTGATGTAGCTATTTTCAACTCATTCAGTTAATTAAACTCAAAATAACGAGTAGGTTTTCGAATTTCATATTATTAAAAAGATAAAAGATACATCTACATCCCTATTCAAAAAAGAAAATCACTCCATTTAAAAAAAAGATAATTTATTGAAAAGGGCCACAATTTCGTTTCTTGAGGGAATCGTCATGCCTTCACGAAGCAGCGAGAGGTGTGATTTCAAACATTCTGAGTAGGCCTATATCGCCATCCTTATGCTTGCATCGTTTTTTTCTGCAATTTATTGCACCCATTTTGAGTAATCCCTATATTTGTGTCTTCTCCTTGCAAGTGCCTCAGACGTGTGTTTGTAACTGTCTGTCTGTCTGTGTCGTGTGACGTTTGTATGTTATAAATAGGGTATGACTTAGGTGCCTGATAGTGATACTCTAACCCCTTGTTAAATTCTAAAAATCCGATCGTTTTTAGATTCGTTAAAATTATAATGGCTAAGTCAAATCTGCTAGTGTTGGCTTCAAAAAAAGTTTTGTCACAGTCCTGGTTCATTGCGTTTTTCCGTCTTGCCTTTATCTTCTCCAAAAGTCCTGACAGTTGGCCTGCCATATTGCATCTGACGAGTGTACATAAAAAAAGTAAGATGTCAAATAAAAGCTTGGCCTTTTCCCTATTTGCTTGCATACGCATATACATACGCCTATGAATTATGTCACAATATTTCATCACCTATGACATCATTGAAAATATGATGTCATCAACTATGGTTGAAAAACATGGATCCAAATCCTGAACAGCTGAGGTTTTATGTTTTTACAAGGTTCAAACTTGGAGAGACTCCAATCAAAATTCATGCTGATTTGATTTCTGTGTGCGGGGACCAGTGTACGTCACACAGGACAGTTTGCAGATGGATTCAAAATTTCAAAGATGGAAAAGCTTACTTTAAAGATGAATACCGCTCTGGGCGTCCTTGTGATGCCAGGAACGAGCACAATATCCTGCTTGTAAAGAAAGCCGTTGAAGAGAACCAACATATTGCAATTCGGTAGATAAGGGGGCTTTTTAGCACCCAAGGCTCAGTAGCAGTCGACATACTTCCAGAGAAATGCACACTCACTGCCAGCTATTATGTTGGAACAGTTTTGCCCAAAGTGGCTGGTCTGTCTGTGAGCAGCGCCCAACCGTTGGTACCAGCAAAACAATGCTCCTGCATGACAATGCCAGTGCTCACAAAGCCAAGGTCACCATGACCTATCTAGAAGAGCAATCTGTCCAAGTTCTTCCACATCCACCTTACAGTCCAGACTTGTCACCATGTGACTTTTGGTTATTTCCACTTCTGAAGGAAAACCTCTCTGGCAAGAAGTTTTCAAGGATACAGGACTTGGGAAAAGCGGTGAAATCACAGCTGGACACCATACCTCTGCTGGAGTATCAAAATGCCTTTGTTTCTTGGCTGACCCGACTGCAACTTTGTGTGGACAGAGGAGAGTACTTCGAGGGACTGTAAAGAAATGGTAAGTTTCGAGCAATAAACACGGCCGTTAGAGACCAAGTGTCAAGACTTTTGGATCATTCCATGTATTATTGAATGCATGTGTTTCATTATGTAAATGGATGAAAATTAGTGTTAAACATAGCGAATGATAGAGGATGAAGTACTCAATCTGCAGTAAGAAAGGCGCGAGCGAAAATGGAGTTTTACGTCCTCTCGGTCTGAACCAGACACATATGGGACATTTGTAAATACAAATATGGTGGGAACAATACTGGAGGCAATGCCCAGAGGCAGTACGAAACCAGTAAAGTCCCGATTTTTAAAAATTAATACAGATAGCTGTAGCGGTGACCACGCCTCGGTTAAACCTCATCGGCTATGGCACCGCCACGACTGCTTTTGGTGACTACCAGTAAGAAAGGCAAGAACGGAAAAATGGAAACAACCAAGAAATGGGAGGAGGGGAGGGGGGGGGCGCATTTTTAGAGCAGAGCGCTTCAATCTCGCAGAGCGTTTCCTCGACTCAACTCTACCCCAGCCCTGCTCGGGTGAGGGTGAGGTGAGGCGAAACGTGAGCAGAGAAATGTGTGAAGGGTTTAGTGAAAAAGGAGGGATTTTCTTCTTTTCATCTTTGTGTTTGTTTTTCCCGCCTCCCTTCGCGCCCTGCGTGTGTGTGTCAGCTGGCAAGCGGACCGCTAACGTAAGGACAACTTGCTTTATTTTTCTTCTTAGGCCGTGTACACACATAAGCGGATATTCCATGCGGAAACCCGTGCGCAATCCATACATAAGTGAAACAAAGAAGGGAAAAGATTGGCGCACGTGTCCGAATTTCCCCTATATGCGTAAACTTTTACCCTTCTTTCTTCCACTTATTTAGGGTTTTCTGTACGAACCTTACCCTGATCCTCTCCAAAAAAATGTTTTAACAACTTCAGGGCGTCTTTGACAGTCAACACGGGTAGTAGTAGTAGTAGTAGTAGTAGTAGTAGTAGTAGTTGTAAGTTATGTAAAATTCTGTGTATACGTTAACATTATTCACGAGATAATTCATATAAAGTACCCAATACCCTCATACCTAATTTCTATTTCTCCATAGCAACACGGTGTTAGCCCACTCATGATATGACCTGCAGCTCACTGTGTTGCCATGGGGAAATAGAACTGTCTCGTGAATAGTGTTAACGTGTACACAGACCTTAACCCTTTCACCGCCAGCCATATTTCTGCCAAAAATGTCCATTAAATTTACCTGGGTAGAGAGAGAACAAAATCCATCTGCAGTATTGGGGATTCTTCGGTGACATATTTAAAATAAGGTCTATCCTTACTTCCCAAAACTAAGACAATAGGGTCTTTGGATAATAGACCCCAATTTGATGCCTTTTAGTGACATAGGTGTTAAATCACTGTGGTGCTAAAATGCGACTTTGGCGGTGAAAGGGTTAAATTAGCCTAAACTCCCAAAAACGATTGGCTGTTTAGCCTTTACTTACTACTGCCCGTGTTGACTGTCTACCCCGGGTGTTAGTTAAGTTCGAACCAGCTACTATTAAATTTCTATTAGCCCTTTTATCGAAGCCGGTTTGCAAGAGTGAATGCGCTTGTTTATCTCTAGCGCGCGGAGTCGCGAAAAGTGATCTACTCACTTCCGAGCCGATGGGGCTGAATGTTTGCCTGACGACAAGTAATGGGCAAGGAACAACCAAAGATGTGCGTGCAGCTTGCAGATCTCGCATTGAATCTCTGACACACAATTTTGTCACTGATTTTTTTTTTAAATTAATCAGCTCTACTTTTACACAACACTGTGTGTTTCTCATAACAGATCACGATCTTATTTGTTTGGCTCAGTTGTGATTATTTATTCGATCACAAACCCTGCAACTGAGCAAACTCATACTGTCTTGCACGAAAAAGCCACAGAACATAACTTTTTTTCATTAGCTTAGGCGGTTCCTTTTCTATTATGTTTCATAATGTTGGGTGTCCGCTGATCGGGACCTGACTGGCTGGGTCACTTAGCTTAGAGTGAAGGTAGCTGCTCCATTCAGCATCACGTTGGGTGCCCGCTGAAAGGATCCTGACTGGCTGGGTCACTTAGCTTAGGGTGATGATGCTCTTTCTCTCAGTGCTTAAAATCAGTGTTTATCCCAGGATAGTTAGTAAATCTTCCCCACAAAAAGGGGAGGGAAGGGGGCAGTTAGGTAGGCTTCGTTACATTTTTTTTTTTCAAAACGGTTTTGGTAAAAGTGAAATACATTTGCCTGCTATTGTGATCATGAAACCACGCCCAAAAAAATTACATACACGTTTGCCTATTCAAAACACGTTTGCCTAGTAGTGAGGAAGGGGGGAGGTTCGTACGAAAAGGTTTTGAGACTTTCGGGGCTGGTATGATTTTATTCAAAATTAATGCGCATGCACAGGTGTACTTTGCTTTATAACAGCATTAAATACAAATACACTGACACAACAAAGTAAGACGTATTCACATTATTTTAACCAACACTATCCGGGTATCCCCACAAATCCTCTCAATTTCAGACAAAATTTAAAAATAATTTGTATGATTCAATCTCATTCCCAGTATGTTGCACTACCAATGATGTCAATTATTCACTGATTCTCATGTTCCCTCCCATGTGCCTGTAATCTTTAGGACTGCAGGATGTAAAGGAGAAATTTGCTATTCACGCTTTTTTTTAAAAAGAGGGTTATTTTGGATTTTCAAAGGGTATACAAACAGCAAGTTTGTAACAAGAAAGTGTACTGCATACTGATATTTCTCCTGGGGCGTTGAAATGGTGTGCAAATTATGAAATGTGTAGTAAGAAAATGTACTTTACTTCCACCCCTCTCCCAGTGCTTGAAATAAGAAACTGTGCATAAGCCATCACCCCAACAACCTGGGATAGTGCACCCAGTACTCAGAAGTGAAATAGTACACGCTAAGACATTGTTTGGCCTGCGCTAGATCTATTTATTTAAAAACAAATAATAACAAAATAAATAATAAATAATGTTTTAAAAGAACTTAATCAGCTTTTAAGCCCAAAACAAGTCACTCTTTCCATTACAACACAACTGTTGTAAGTAGGCCTACAACATAAAATTAAATTACATGGTTATGGAATCCACAACAATTTACTTAATATGGATAGAAGACTTTTCATGTAACAGAACTCAGTATTGTAATAGTAAAGATGTGAAATCAGTCTGTAGGCTGCACATGTTAGCAGTAGTGTTCCTCAAGGTAGTATTCTAGGTCCTTTTTTTTAAACTTATTTTATGGATGCCTAGAGAGAGAGAAAAATAGAGATTTTACGCCTTCTGAAACAATGGATGCCTAGGTGTCTGTCACTGTTTTACAGCTTCTATCACCTACCACCACTGAAAACAAATTTCAGTCCAGCCCTGTAGTTCTAAGTAGAATAGCAGTAGCTTTATCTGCTATGTGAAAGTCATAGTCAGCTGACTCAGTCAGTGACACACACACACACACACACACACACACACACACACACACACACACACACACACACACACACACACACACACACTACACACACACTGACACACACACGATACATTGTTTGTCTTTTTTTTATATATAGATGCCTAGGTGTCGGTCACTGCTTCACAGCTTCTATCACCTACCACCAATGAAAACAAATTTCAGTCCAGCCCTGTAAAAGTAGAATAGCAGTCGCTTTATCTGCTATGAAAAGGTTATAGTCAGACACAACTGACTCAGTCAGTGACACACACACACACACACACACACATGATAAATTGTTTGTCTTTACAATATACGACTGTATACCCTCTCGACCTTCACGCGCCTCTGTGTGTGCGTGTGCGTGTGCGTGTGAATTGTGTGAGTTGTGTGAATGTGTTGTGTGTGTATGCGAGTTGTGTGTGTGTGTGTGTGAGTGAGTTGGTGACCCAGTATTTCTCACCACCACTATCAAGCACATTTTTGTCGCTTTTTTTTAAATTTTTATCTGGAAGGACCAACGTCCTAGTCGTGGATTTTAAAAAGGCCTTTGATAAGATTTATCACTATCTCCTTATGAATAATTTCGCCACTATGGGATCAGAAGTTCAGTCAATAGATTAATTGAGAGCTTCCTTGCAGGCAGGCAGGAAAAAATAGTTGTTGATTGAGCTGCATCCGAAGCTATCCCTGTAGAATCAGGAGTCACCCAAGGATCTGTGCTTGGGCCGACCCTTTTCCTGTTAGCATCAATGGTCTTTCGAGGCAACTATCTTCCAACTTCCTTTCTCTTTGTGGACGACTCTGTCACCGAGCTGTGGACCCTCCCAGAGACCTCAATGATCTCCAACCAGACCTAAATGAATTAGCATCATGGGAAAACAAATGGATGTCCTTCCATCCCGACAAATGCAAGAGCCTCCATGTGATCAGGAAGAAAAATCCCCTGATAAAGAACTACCAACTATATGGCCAGGACCTGGATTGGATAGAGATGAAAATAAATGTCTGGGCTTTACAATATCACAAGACCTTAGATGGGACACCCACATCTCAAATGTGCGCAGCAAAGTCAGTAAGACCCTTGGCTTCCTCCATCGCAACTTAAAAGTAGAGTTAGTCAACATCAAGGAATTTGCATATAAGGCAAGTAGTAAAAGGCTTATAATTATGTCACTGGTTAACCCATTCTAGAAAGGTGCCTGCTATGCCATAGCATTGCCTCTTTAAACTGATGTAAAACTATATATATATATCTCTCTCTCTGTACATGTGTGCGTGTGTGTATGTCAATGTGCGAGCCCCTTCCCCCATCCGCCCCACTTTACTCCCACCCTTCTAGTTCTACCCATTCCCAAATCATAGTGAAAATCCTTCATCCACGACCCACCCACCCTCTAGTAGAATCCCCCGTTTGCTTGCATGCCCCCTTTCCCCTCAACCATATCAAAATTCAAACTCAGATTATTTTATTTGTTGTAAAACCATCAAAGGAATTATCGAACAAACCAAAGCATACGGCGCTCTCGCCACACCGTAATTGTTTACACAGATGTGGTAAACAGTAAACACATTATCGTCATAGGCCTACCACGAAAAGAAACAAAACAAAAAGCGCAGCCGGGTAAAGATGGTGACAAAGTAAATGTTATTGAAGCAAATAAGGAGTAGTAAAACTCGCGTAATCACGTATAGGGACAGCAAAACATTCATGTTCGTATCAACATCGCGATTTATCGTCAGAAGTGGCGTCTGCGA
>CM065698.1:42212791-42220291 GCA_017654935.2 Phymorhynchus buccinoides | reverse complement strand
AATATCACCATGGGTTCAATAACCGGACCATAAACTTCATTCTATGTGAAAATGACAGTTCAGCCTTTCTTAGCTGTAAAACCGAAGACAAAAATTAATTTTAAAATATCACGTGACTGCCAGAGTCCATAAACATCAGTGGGTGTGTTATTCGAAATCACAAAACACCTTTACACAGTTGACAGATTGTTGGGCCACTGTTTGCTACTACCAGGCATTCAAGGCAATGCTTTCTCATGCTCTGGAACAGTCTCCTGAAGATTTTCTGGAGAATTAATGGGGTTTCCCCGGCGTCCCTAGATCCTCTTACGACCGTTACAACGGTGCAAGCTGAAATTGAAACACGCCAGCGTTGGGCAGATTTCAACCTCCAAAATGAACATTCGCGTCTCCACTGAGCACATTTTGTTCAAGATCATCTTCACATCCACGAAACCCAGACTACCCCACGGTCTACAAGGTCCCCTGACCATTTTCAATCAAATGCATTGCTATGCCTTGCAGGAAACCGTGGTCCAACACATTTTAAACTGTTTTATGACTATTGTTGTGACTTTTGGACATTGCACCCATTGATGTCCACTTTCTCTGGTAATCACGTGATGTTTCAAAAGTAATTTTTTGTCTTCGAATTCATGTTCAATGAAAAACATACTTTTGTTTTCAAATTGAATAGAACTTATAATTTCGTTATTGAATCCATGGTGATCTTACAAAACACAATATCCCCTACTTTGCGGTGAGCAGTGTATGTGGCTGAGCAATAGATCGTCAATTATTATGCTCGAGGTTTAATTACGGGTCACTAAGTTACACATCAGGATTAGTACAATGCTGACGTTCCAACGGACAGCTAGGACAATCAAGCCATTTTCGCACATCTGTTGAATATTTTAGACTTAACGTAACGTGTGAACAGAAGCACACGGTCATTGTTGGTCAACTGTCCCGTAAATTGTTCACTCTTTCTACTGAACTTACAGCTTTTTTGTGTGTATGCTAGTCTGTCGTTTCCGACAATGACTGCCAGATAGCAGAGGGGGGGCAGATACTATTCTGGCAGGCTGGGCGAGAATTTGTTTATAGTGGAGATGCCTTGCCCAGGGTACATCCCCACTCTCTCGGCCAAAGGGGATTTGAGGACACAGCTGGCGTTGAGGAAGGTCCCCAAAGGCCAGCCCATCCTCTTAGCTGCAGCACCAGAGCCGGTGCAAGCCCCCCGCCTCCCTCCCCTCCCCTCCCCCCCTCGTTCGAGAGTCATAGTCTTCCACAAGAGACTAATCTGTACCGTGATTTTCCATTACCGTAGAAAATCATCTATTGTACAGCTCTCATGTTACTGTTGGCCCCTACTAGTTACAGGCTGAACTTACAGCTTACTCAACCGTTTTAAGGCTGACTATGAGTAGAGTGACTCGGAGGAAAGGTAACGCGTTCATCATGTATTGTGCACGTAAGCTGGGATTGTCCCTGGCTGCAGCGGAGTTTTCCCGCTCACTTTCCACTAGAACTTATGATCTGAACGCTAAGTCTTTCGGACGAGACGACAAAACCCTAGGCCCCGTGTGCCCATGCTCTTCGCGCACGTTAGTTAGTTAGTCTATTATAGTCCCGTCAACAGCTATGGTTATCTCAGGACTGTCACCGCGTAAAGTTCGACCACGTATAGCAAAACACAAATCCATGAATCTTAACGACATACAAAACCTGAAAACATTAACCCTTTCACCGCCAAAGTCGCATTTTAGCACCACCATAATTTAACTTGTATATCACTAAAAGGCATCAAATTGGGGTCTATTATCCAAAGACCCTATTGTCTTAGTTTTGGGAAGTAAGGATAGACCTTATTTTATATATGTCACAGAAGAATCCCCAATACTGCAGATGGATTTTGTTCTCTACCCAGGTAAATTTAATGGGAATTCTTGCCTGAAATATGGCTGGCGGTAAAAGGGTTATAAAAAAACATAGTACAATTCAAAACATGACACTTCCCTCATTGTACCTTCCAGCACATAATTCCAGACTCGCGCACGTTACCTTGAAGAACCCAGGGGCAACGAAAGGGTTGTCATTTGGTCAAATTTTACCCCTCCCCTTTTCCATTCAGTCACACACGCACACGCACACACAAAAAACGCATGCAAAAATATGTAAGGCGCAGCACTAACCGCGACGCTCTCTCCAGATGGGAGCAGATCGAATTTCACAGAGTTTCACGGAGAGGAGTCTCCATGACTATACAAGTGATACAGATACCAATAGGGTAAGACGGGGTAAAAAGCCCATGGGCGGGTAAGAAGCCCATGCCAGTTATCTCATGAAATAAAGAAAATTTCAGTCACATTTTGCCCATGAGACGAGTGTTAATGTTTAGCATTCGTCTCATGGGCAAATGTGACTGAAATTTGCTTTATTTCATGAGATAATTGGCGTGGGCTTCTTACCCGCCCATGGGCTTTCATAAAATAAAGAAAATTTCAGTCACATTTTGCCCATGAGACGAGTGTTAATGTTTAGCATTCGTCTCATGGGCAAATGTGACTGAAATTTGCTTTATTTCATGAGATAATTGGCATGGGCTTCTTACCCGCCCATGGGCTTTTTGCCCCTTCTTACCCTATCAAGGCCAACTGCCCTAAAGTCTTTTTGACCGAGAGGGTGGGAGGTTCCCAAAACAATTAAAGGCATCTTCCCAATGAACAAATTTCAACCCAGCTTTTGAGAATATTAGTCGCCTCCTCTGCTATCGGGAAGTCATTGCCCGACATAAAACGTCAATATATATAGTAGTAGTAGTAGTAGTAGTAGTAGTAGTAGTAGTAGTAGTAGTAGTAATGTTCAAATTCTGATCGCTTCTCGGCCTTTTGGCTAAGACAGTGATTCAGGAACATAAATTTTTCTTTATATCCTGGTTGGTTTGTTCAGCCCGTCGTACATGGCGAAAGCCGATACGCGACGTTAAACTGAACTTCCATCCAGTAGTAGTAGTAGTAGTAGTAGTTAGTAGTAGTAGTAGTAGTAGTAGTAGTAGTAGTAGTAGTAGTAGTAGTAGTAGTAGTAGTTAGGGCTTGAAGTGGGCCTCGCGGCCCTTTTACGCCCTTTCTCGTTAGTGACTTTGATTTGTTTCAAGGTGGCTTGCTTTCTACAGCTAAACTATAAAATTTAACAAAAATATGGAATGGACTTTTTCTTCTTCTTTTTTTATTCATCGAAAGTTTATAATAAACTTTCATTTTGTGCAAATGTGAACCAAACAAAAAGAAAAGAAAAGAAAACTCAAACAAACAAACAAACAAACAACAACAAATATTAATGTAAACCTATTCTTTAACCCTTCCACCGCCAATGTCGCATTTCTGCACCATAATGATATGTCTAAATCTTAAGAGACTCAATCTCTGTTTATCTACAGAAGAACGTACTGGGTTTGTGTGTTTGAAATAAAAGCATCTCTCTCTCTCTCTCTCTCTCTCTCTCTCTCTCTCTCTCTCTCTCTCTCTCTCTCTCTCTCTCTCTCTCTCTCTCTCTCTCTCTCTCTCTCTCTCCATAATGATTTATGCCCATTTCATAGAAAGCCTTAATATCTGGGTCTGTTATCCAACGGTCATGTGTTCTTGATTTTAAGAGGTAAGGATAGTCCTTATTTTAAACATGTCACAGAGGAATCCCCAATATTGCTGATGAAATCTTTTCTCTGATCCATGTAAGTTTAATCCAAAAGTTAAGCTAAAAAAATGGCTGGCAGCGAAAAGGTTAAAGTTCTTTCAAACAGTGCCTATTTTCATTTTTCCTGTTATTTTCAACGACAATGTACTGTCCTTAATACATTAACAATCCAAGTGAATCCTTTCTAATAAAACATAATGCTTTTATGCCTTGGTTAACACGTGTTTATCAAACTTTCGCCCTCCTGCAATATGATGATAGGGCAATAATTTAAATTAACACCTCCCATATAATAGAACACAGCGTTTTTATGCTTTGGATAACATTTCAGTGTTTATCTAACTTTCGGCCCCGTGCAACGTGTTGATAGAAAACAACTACAATCATGCTTTGGCTAACACTTCCATGTTTATCAAACTATTACCCTTCTGCAATATAGTACTAGAACACAACGACAGCTGTGCTGTTGGCTAATACTTATATGTTTGTCACACTTTCCCCCTCTCACATAGCATTATTATAGAGGCATGGCTACTTATGTGCTTCCAAAATCAGTTACCTTGATCGGTAAAAATGTGACTCGTTTTGAAGTCGTTTTTGTTCCACAACATCAAAGGCCGATGGTCGAAACAGTGAGTTCGAGAAAGAAAAAAAAACATTTGTGGTCATCATCATCATCCCGGCTTTCTTCTTCTTCCGCGTTCCCAGGCCATATGACCATAATGAGTAAGGTACGTACGTGTCCGGTTTTCAGTTTTCACTGGTCTCCCCGCTGCAAACAGCCAACACAATACGGAGGAGCTCAAAGGAGAACAAGTATTTTGAATATTTTTTTTAAAAAGGCAGGAGAATGGGCCAATAAGTCAGAAAGATAGTAGATGATAGAAAGCAAAGGGAAAAGGCAGAGTCAAAGAGAGTGGCAGATTAGAGAAAGTTACAAGCACAGAACTTCCAGAAGGTGGGGGAACTATTTTTACGAAAGACCCCCCACGGTATCCCCACGGGGAATCCAGGCTTTGAATTTGTTTCGATCTCATGTCGCATAAGCTTACTTACCCCCTCTCACACTGCATATAGAGGAATGACTACATAAAGACCCACCACGTCGCGTGTCAAAATCACGGTTTTCACGTGTTTTCCCTCTTATAGCTGGTAAGAAATCTTAAGAAATCTTCCTAGCATAAGAGGGAGTGTGACACTTGACGGGGGGGGGGGGGGGGGGGGGGGGGGGGGGGGGGGGGGGGGGGGGGGGGGGGGGGGGTGTCTTTAAAACACCACACTTTTTGAAGGTTTTTGCTTTTGTCCCACAATATCAAAGGCCGGTGATCCCAACCGCGAATTCAAAAAACAGTGTGATCATCATGATCATCATCATCATCCAGGCTTTGAATCTGATTCGATCGTTTGTCGAGTTAGCTTTTTCATTTTTAGTCCTACTGATTACACATACAACACATATTTTGTTTTGTTTTCAGAGAAAAGCATCGTTTAAACTTGTTGTACGCGAACTCTAGACTGCATTGCTATTGTAAAAATCGCTGCATATGCTTTTCTTCACGTTTCACTGCAATCAGAGACTATAATTATAGTTTCACACATTCTCTCTGCTGCAATCACAAGTTAGTAGCTATAAAGCATCACATGACCTGGAAACAGGTGTATACACAGCTGCGGCAGACAGAGAGACAGTGAGTCAGTTCATTCTGGGAGAGACGACAGTATTATTGTACTGATGGAAGCCCGCCTGATTTGCTTCTTCCCAAATTACCTATTCTCATTTCGCCCCTTAACGTTTTCGTGTTTCTCATTTTTAGTCCCCGAGCCGAAGGTTCGGGGAGCTATTGTTTTTGTCTGGTCCGTCCGTCCGTCCGTTGTCCGTCCGTCCGTCCGGCATGCCTCCGTCCGTCCGGCTATTCGTCCGTTTTTCTCAAAAACTATTCAGTCTATCATCATCAAATTTGGTATACTAGTTTGCCAAGATGCAAGCTATCCACTGATGTATTTAGTTTTACATTAAGGTCAAGGTCGCGCCAGTTACGGGGTTCAAACCCCGAAACACATAATCGCTAATATCTCGCGAAGTTTTGCATGTATTTTAATGCAGTTTTTTCCCACATTTCTTGATGAATGGTCTATAACACAGTTGTCATTAATTTTTCTGTGCGCGCGTGTGCGCATGATCGCGCGCGCTCAAATCACGGGTCCGAACCCCAAGGCTATATATATAAAAAACTATTCAGTTACGTGCTGTTTTGATGCCTTTTTATGTAGTTACGTGCTGTTTTGATGCGTTTTTATGTATGTGTACAGCCGACACATTCCGATTTCGGAGTACCTCGGCGATGCTGCGAGGGGACTTTGCAGCCGCTCGGAATTGCACTTGTATGTTTTTGTTCTGATTTTATGTAACATTTTGGCTTAGTTGGTGGAGTCCAATGACGAATAAACCTACATCTTGTAGGCTTATATCATGTCTTGGGCATAGGTGCCACGTGTAGGCCTACACTGTGTGTGTGTGTGTGTGTGTGTGTGTGTGTGTGTGTGTGTGTGTGTGTGTGTGTGTGTATGTGTGTGTGTGTGTGTGTGTGTGTGTGTGTGTGTGTGTGTGTGTGTGTGTGTGTGTGTGTGTGTGCTATTTGCGTTGTGTGTCTGTGTGTATGAATAAGAGAGAGAGAGAGAGAGAGAGAGAGAGAGAGAGAGAGAGAGAGAGAGAGAGAGAGAGAGAGAGAGAGAGAGAGAGAGAGAGAGAGAGAGAGAGAGAGAGAGAGAGAGAGAGAGAAATTGAAATTGAAATTGAAATTGAAAAATGAATTTTATTGACATTAGCAAACAATGCTCCGATGCCAAGGAAGCACAAACCATGAACTAAAGAATAATATAAGCCTAACTGGCGACTAAATCAGTTCATAAGATTTGTTTTTAAGAAACATAAAATAAAACATCTTACATACATAAGCTATCCACAAAAAGTTAAGGATCACTTGCAAACTAATTCATAACTTTCCAAATAAGAAAGCCAATGCGTTGAATTTTGGCCAACATTTAATTCAATGCTTTAGTGATAACGATACACAATTGCCTTCAATTTCGAGCAATCGTTTGGTCTGTACATTTGATCAAAGTGGGTACGTATCGAAATTTGATTTCCCAAAGTCATTGAAATCACAAGACAGGGCATTCTGATGCTCCCAAAAGTTCAGTAATGCGTGTATCCGCCATGGCTGTTCTGGCACTCGACGCAGCGAGTCCTCATGGAGTTGACCAGGGTGGTGAAGATCCTCTGTGGAAGCGCCTGCCACTCAGCCTGCAGCATCTGGTAGAGGTGCTGGGCATCCCTGGGAGGGGGGTGGTTGCTCCTCACTTTGCGATCCAGCTCATCCCAGAGGTTCTCAATCGGGTTGAGATCGGGACTGCATGCTGGCCACTCCATTCTGTTGACTCCAGACTGCTGCAGGAAGTCGTTGACCACCCTTGCCCTGTGGGGGCGAGCGTTGTCATCCTGGTAGACAGCCGGCGGTCCCATCTGCTGCAGTGTAGGCACAGCCAGCGGTCGAAGGATCTCATCCCGGTATCGGAGGCCAGTCAGGTTACCCTGTACATGATACAAGGGTGTTCTGTGGTGAAGGCTGAAGGCCCCCCAGACCATTACAGAACCTCCACCAAAGGCCACCTTTTCTTGGACAGTGGCGTCAATAAAGCGTTCCCCTGGGCGCCTCCAGACCCTCAGTCGGCCGTCGTTGTGGTTCAGGGTGAAGCGTGATTCATCACTGAAAAGGACCTGGGACCATTGCTGACGTGTCCACCTCACGTGACGTCTGCAGAAGGCGC
>CM065698.1:42200291-42207791 GCA_017654935.2 Phymorhynchus buccinoides | reverse complement strand
AGTATAAGCTTACTTAGTCATGATTGAAATTATGCCTTTACACCCCTAAGAGTATATAAGATATATTTATTTTTAGATCACAAGGAAACAGTGGTTTCCTCTCTCAAAATTTCCAAGCTAAGTAACACTAAGTAGGGTAATTAGTTTACTCACGCATTCACACACATGCAATGAATCAGCAGTGCAATGAATACATGGGATGCGTTATTACATAAAAAATGAAGGTCAAACCAATTTAATTTTTGTTTCAAAACAATTGTGGCTCTCAATAACCTATTCAATATAATATGATCAAAGTGTACTCTTTGCTCAGTTTAAATTCATTGAGCACATTCTGATTGAGTTTTACTTTTACACACTTTGTTTTTCAGCAACTCTTTGAACAAAATAATAGCCCTTTGTCTCGTCTTTATTTTGTTGTTATTTTATTTTTCATTATTATGCAATTGCAGACGAATCACCTCCCCTGGATTATGGATCCAAAGTACAGTGATTGAAGGACAAGGCGTTCAATACTGCACATGATGTCCTCCAAATATGGAATATGACGTCATTCGCGCCACAATGCTGGTTTAGAATTTGTATTTTGTAACCTTTCAAACTGACACTACATTGGCGCTAACCATATCCCTAACGCAAAATCTTAAACCGTCAAGTACACACACACACACACACACACACACACACACACACACACACACACACGCACACACACACACACACGTCAAACGCGCGCGCGCGCGCGCGCACACACGCACACACACACACACTTCTCTAAAAATTAAGTGTTCCAGATGTGGAGAACATCAAGTCCAGCATTGAACGCCTATAGGTGACATTCTACGAGCTTCTATCTCTCTTAGATCTGCGATCTAGGTACAAGCCCCCAGGGCACTATGCTCCATTGTCATAGAGTTTTTGTTGAATGCTTTATGAGTGTAGTTTTATTATTATTAACCTCCAACTAGGGTACAATAATAAGGACTTGAAGTTTTAAAAGCGAACTCTTTCGTTCCCACCAAGGGAGATAACATTATATACACTGATCGAGATAGTAAGTTCACCCTGTATTCTGAATGTATATCTATTCTTGAAATACATTCTTGTAAAAATATTACATTTTGATATTTTTAATCGTTGAAATAGATTTAATTTAGTTTTAAAAGGTGTACAAATTGAAGACTGAGACTTCAAATTTAAATACTATTGATGTTTGTATATCAAGTAATATTTTTATTGTGAGCCTTGCATCTCATTACATTTCTATTTATAGTAACGTATTCAAACGCGACCGAATCACACTACATAATCTTGCGCCTACTTTTCGTTTCGTTTCTAGATCTACGCTTTAGGCCTATTAATGTTCAACATGACACAATAACATTTTTACGCTCGAGTACCGTTGGACAGAGTGTCGAAAGAAGGTAAACGCATTGAAAACTGACAGTTGATATACCAGTGAATGCATAGGGGAAGACGGGGTAAAAAGCGCATGGGCGGGTAAGAAGCCCACCCCAATTATCTCATGAAATGAAGCTAATTTCAGTCTGATTTTGCCCATGAGACGAGCGTTAATGTTTAGCATTCGTCTCATGGGCAAATTTTGACTGAAATTTTCTTTATTTCATGAGATAATTGGGGTGGGCTTCTTACCCACCCATGCGCTTTTTACCCCGTCTTCCCCTAATTGATGCTCATTAGGAATCAACTGCCTGCAATACACACAGCCACCACGCACACGACACACACACACACACACCACACACACACACACACACACACAACACACACACACACACACACACACACACACACTCACACTCACACACACACTGACACGCCACTCACACGCGCGCACGCGCGCACACGCACAACGCACACGCACACACGCGCGCGCGCACACACACACACCACACACACACACACACACGGTGACATCATATACACACACACACACACACTCACACACACGCACACACACACTCACGCACGCACACGCACGCACACAAACAGACAGAGAGAGAGAGAGAGAGAGAGTAACATAATTATTGAGGAGTTCTATTAATCTGCCTCTGTACCTTTCTTTCTCTCTGTCTCTGTTTCTCAGAGAACACAGCCATTGGGCCTATTTTGTGAGAGAGGATTGGAGGAGGGGGGGGGGGTGGGTAGTCTGGAGAGAAGAGTTTGAATCCTGGAAACCTTAGGAACAGCTGCTGTAACTGAGACTCGTACTCCCTCCTTGGTATCTTTCAAGAGGGAGCTCAACAGCTTATCTTTCTATTTTTTAGCGAGGGGACCATACCTAATGGTCCAACGCACACACACATCTCTCTTTTTTCACCAACACCCCTCCCACACACACACACACACACACACACACACACACACACACACACACGCGTGCGCGCGCGCACGCATGCACGCGCGCGCACGCACGCACGCATGCACGCGCGCACACGCACACGCACACGCACATTACGCACACACACACACACACACACACACACACACACACACACTGAACTGGACTGGAACCAATTTATTGTCAGGTTGACTATAAGAATTTGTACTGACATTGAACACAAGCACGGGCGCGCGCGTGCACACACATAGGCTACACACATGCATACACGCATGCCTCATTGCACACACGCACGCACACACACATACACGCACATATACACACGCACACATCACATGCACGCGCGCGCAACACACACACACACACACACACACACACACACACACACACGCAATCCATATCATTTAAGTGATAATAGTCAAGGGCAGACCAAATTATTCGTAGGAGGGAGAGGTGGGTGTCTGCGGGGAGTCCACGGAGCAGAGGTCCTGGGTTAAGGTGTAGTGGCATTGTGGGGGCCCAGGGGGCCATACCCCCGTAAATGTGTGTAATTTAGTGATTATTAAAACAAAAAATGAGCCTTTTTCTTACTTTTTACCCTTGTAAGAGGTACTTGCTTGGGGCAGAGGGGGGGATTCCGGAAACCCAGGACCCCTCCCCCCTCCCCGATCCGCCCCTGACAGTTTTTGTCATGGCTGGGGTTCTGCAGCAATAGCCTACATGTGGTCTCATTTACTCAGAGGAAGAGGAATATCATTCCATTGTTATATTTTATACACACAGTAGAGACAACTGGTCCTTGCACGAAACTCCACCCTAAAAAAAAGGTGTGATGCAGAGGTATCATCAGATATTCCATTCCATTGTTATATTTTATGCACACAGTAGAGACAACTGGTCCTTGCACGAGACTACTCCCTTAGAAAAAGGTGTGATGCAGAGGTATCATCAGATATTCAGTTTACAGCAAAAGTGTCTGTGCCAAGGAATTGATGAAACATCAACTGTATTAAACAGCAATATGCCAATGTGAAAGATCTTGATGGAATATCAACTCCATTATACTGCAATGTGTCAATGCCAAGTTTCTTGCAGCAACTCAGTCTCCTCCTGAACCTGATGTCAGGCATGGGGTAGGAGGGGGGGGGGGGGGTGGGGGTTGGGGACAGTGTCAATAAAAACGTGTTGTTTATAACATTTTCTGTGGATAATTGATGTGTTGTTGTTATTGGGGGGGGGGGGGGGAGGGGTGGGGGGGGGGGGGGGCTAATTGTTTTGCTGAGTAATGCCTGTAAGGATATCTAGTACATCTCAGTAATACTCGCCATGAATTCTTTTATATTATGAACTTTACAGTTTGGATCTCAGTTGTTGTGACAACGAGGTTTTGTAATCTGCCTTGAGCTTAGGGAAATACACATATTGATAATTATGATATTTCAAAACTAGATTTATTAGTATGATACATGTTTCCAAGCTAGCCTAACTGATTGCGTAAATATGAGTAGTGGATAATATTCATTGCATATTACAGGATACCATAAAGTGAGAAAAACTTATATCTGACCCATAGAAAACAATTATAAAAGCTATCAAAATAATCCCTGTCAAACGCACGCATGGGGGGAGGGTGTCAGTGTGTGATTGTGTATGTGTGTGCGCGCATGCTTTTAAGTGTGTGTGTGTGTGTGTGTGTGTGTGTGTGTGTGTGTGTGTGTGTGTCTGTGTGTGTGTGTGTGTGTGTGTGTGTGTGTGTGCGTGCGTGCGTGCGTGCGTGCGTGTGTGCGTGTGTGTGTGTGTGTGTGTATGTGTATGTATGTGTGTGTGTGTGTGTGTGTGTGTGTGTGTGTGTGTGTGTGTGTGTGTGTGTAAGACAGAGATAGAGGACAGTGAGGGGGGGGGGGGGGGGGGGGGCAGCCAGAGATAGAGAGAGAGACTGTGTGTGGGCTTGAGTGTGTGCATGTGAGAGAAAGAGAGAGAGAACTGAAAGAGAGACATAGGCATGCAGACAGAGAGATTACCTAGCATTGTGCCCCCGTCTGTGTCCCCGATTTGGTCTCTATGTGCCCACATCTCTATAATTATGTCCACGTCTCCATGTGTCCCTGTCTTTTAGCTCTCCGTCTCTTTGTTTATCGTAACCCTACCATTATTCCCAACCGAATCCCTATCCCAAGCACTAATCTTTACCCCTAACACTTACCCTAATCTGCGGGGACACGTAGAAACGGGGGCATAAAGATATAGGGACATATAGAGAGTTTGTGTGGGATTTTGGGTGATCAGCTCCCACCATAAAGATATAGGGACATATAGAGACGCGAACACACAGAGAAGGGGACACAATATGAAGGGGACACAGTCATAGAGGCGGTGATATATAGCCACAATGACGAGAACATTAAATAAGGACGGAGTCATATACAGACATGAGCTTAAAGAGACACGGACACATAGACAATGACAGGGACAATGATCAATATGGACTTTTTTCGTAAGTATGATAATACCAAGGATATTTTAAATGACGCAGATATTGACATTACTGTAATTGCAAAAGCAATGCTGTCCTCAACTATTGGAAGACTACTGTAGAGGTTTTCTTTACTTCTTTTTTTTTTTTAATATGTCGTTCTTATGCATGTTATTTTACCTTTTAGTTTTTTTGTTTTTTGGTGCATGCTGTCTAAAATCACGATCTATGTGAAAAGACATTAAATTAAAGTTTCATTCAGGGACACAGAGAGACACATCTAGACACTGTAACATATAGAGATGGGGGCACATAGAGACGGTGGCATAATCATCGGGACATGCGTGTAGACCTATAGAGACGGGGACATATATGGATGGGGACACACAGTGTCATATTTTGTAGAGATGGGGGCGCATCGCACTGATCCCTATAGAGATAGCGGTTGGCACAGTTCAACATGGAACCGTCTCTCTCTCTCTCTCTCTCTCTCTCTCTCTCTCTCTCTCTCTCTCTCTCTCTCTCTCTCTCTCTCTCTCTCTCTCTCTCTCTCTCTCTCTCTCTCTCTCTCTCTCTCTCTCTCTCTCTCTCTCTCTCTCTCTCAGAGAGAGTCGTGTCCACACAACAAAGGAGGCTGTTCTGAATTCTGATCCATGGAACTGGAATTGATTTTGTGGATATTCCTTGCCCAAATGATAGGCCCTGCCTCCAATCTTCTAGCCACGAGAGCTTTTCAACTGTGATTGATAATAATCCCCCAAAGCCAACAAGTCTCCAAAGCTGCATCACCAAAGCAGTTATAAAATCCCTCTACATGTAGGCCTAATCACTCATTCTCTATGGGCTTTAGCATGATTTTCGTCATTCTTGAAAATCAATTGCAATAAAGCTTTTATTATGGTATATCTTATATACTTATATAGTACAAGTTAAGGCCAATCTAACCAACTGCACGATTCAATCGATAAATTTCATAGTGTCGTGTCAAGCATTCTGAGTTGATTATGAAGCAATGGATAAGGTAGACTATTAGATCTAGAAGCGAAACGAAAAGTAGGCGAATAGATTTGCAATGTAACTCGGCTGCGTTTGAATACTTCCAACAAAAATAGAACCGTAAGTAGAAAATGGAATAATAAGATAATGTCTGTTGATAGTTGAAATACCAATAGTGCATTAATTGTAATGTTTACCGTTTCAATTATAACAGTTTCATTGGTGATTTAAATATATTACAGTGATTAAAGACAACAAAATGCAACATTCTACAATCGAATGAATTTAATGACTAGATCTGCACCTAAACACAGCGGATCTTACTGTTTTGAGAACGGTTTTTTTTATCTCTCTTTTCGGGGACGAAATAGTTCCTTTTTAAAACGGCATGTTCTCATTATTGTACCCTAGTTGGAGGTTAATAATAGTAAAATTACATTATTTTCGCATTCTACCGAAATGCTGTAGCGATGGAACATAGTCCTGCGGGGTATTGTAGGCCTGTGAAAGCTTTTTCTACGGTAGAATGTCACCTATGAGATGAGAGAAATCAATAGGACAATGTCCTGGCGCTTCAAGAAATCAATAGGTCAAAGCGTGCCAGTGTTAAAAAATTAATCAGAAATTTGTCCTGAAAGGAAAGAACACAAAAAGTCATTTCAATTGTAATAGGTCAATGGCCGATGACCGGGACCTCGGGACATCACTGCATGCATGGGACTCACATAACACACGCTTATGTTATGGGGCAACAATTAATCGTTTAGTGTGTGTGTGTGTGTGTGTGTGTGTGTGTGTGCGTGCGCGTGTGTGTGCGTGCGCGTGTGCGCGTGCGTGCGTGCGTGCGTGTGTACGTGTGCGTGTGTGTGTGTGCGTGTGTGTGTGTGTGTGTGAGTGTGTGAGTGTGTGTGTGTACGTGCGTGCGTGTGCGTGCGTGCGTGTGTGCATGTGTGTGACCACATGTGTGTAGGTGTGTATGTATGCTACTTTGGACAATATCAACAAAAAGTGTGTGTACTTTTGGGCTCACGTCGTTTCTTAAAACAAAGTGAGTCTATAGTATCGTACATGTTCGGTTGTGTGTGTGTGTGTGTGTGTGTGTGTGTGTGTGTGTGTGTGTGTGTGTGTGTGTGTGTGTGTGTGTGTGTGTGTGTTGCGTCCGTGGCCCCGACCTTTAAGCTTAACTCAAACCTTAACGTTGTCATTTTCTCTAAACATATAAGGCGTTAGAGGGTTAAAGTTAGCAGGATACTTGATTTTGACGTGAGCCTTCAAGTCACGACGATCAAAGCAGTCAGATACATTGATAAAGAACAAAATAAAGATAATCATTTGTTGCAGAGATTACTGTTGTGCAACCTTTAACCTTGACTCAGTCACACTCTTCAAACTAAAGACTCAGTCTCACTCTCCACTGAAACTTTAACGTTGTCATTTTCTCCAAAAGAAAATAACATGTTAGAGGGTTAAAGTTAGCAGGATACTTGATTTTGATGTGAGCCTTCAAGTCATGGCGATCAAAGCAGTCAGATACATCGGTAAGGAACAAAAGAAACAAAATCATTTGTTGCAGAGATTACTGTAACTGTTGTGTTGTACCGAGTAGGAGATACATACTGGAAAGAAGACTCTCCATTAGATATACAAAAACGCTCTTTAAAAAGAAACA
>CM065698.1:42182791-42195291 GCA_017654935.2 Phymorhynchus buccinoides | reverse complement strand
TAATCAAAACTCAAAGCCAATCCTTTCTTTCCTAGACTCTCACACCTCCTATGCTTTGCCTTCCTTTCCACTTCTTCATCCACATTTCTTAGTTCCCTACACTAACCACCCTTGCCTTCGGGTCTTCCCCTCTCTACCACACGGTTCATGGAGTTAAGTTCAGACATAGCCTACCTTGATCAGCATCTGCTCCACCTCATCCAGCCTGGCCTGCAACTGCTGCAGCTTCAGGTCCCGGATGACAGGGGGGAGGTTCATGTCGGCCAGTTCGCTCAGGGGCACATGGTCCAGGGCTGCCAGCACGTTCTGCCAGGCACGAGACAGACAGAAGCTGTCAAGGTTAGCATTATGAGGGCCGATGCTTTTACAACTATCCTTATCTTTGAAAACACTGTGGGACTTTACTGGTATTGCAGTACCTCCAGGATCGCCCCACCATCTTTATATCTACAAATGTCCCACATGTGCCTGTTTAAGGATGGAGGACGTTAATCGGATTCTTTTTCTTTGTTATGAGGGAATATGAACCGCTTCACATTATCCAGCCTTTTAGTTGAAAGAAAATTCAGTTGTGAACTTCGTTCAACTACTTGTGGCCGTGTGCCGGCTTCACACTATCAGCAAGCATTGGCTGTATTCCCACAACTGCCTGAGTGAGATGGAAGTAAATGGTGCAGTTGCCAATTCCTTCCGACCGGTTGGAAGAGTTTCATACGACCACAATTTGCATTTGTGATGTCTACTCACTCTGTCAACAGCAAGGAAAAATAGGGAAAGGTCAGAACCACTTTCATCCAAATGGATCGAACAGTCTGAGACGGCTTTAATAGATCACATTGCTGAATATCTATCACGCTAAAATATTAACGTCTTTTCACATTACACTTCACGAACAAGGTTCGTTTCAATGCGCGAACGGTTGATATCTATAACTTGCATAAGGCTATTGTTTGATAATTTTTAAAAACAACACCCTTGCTATCATCTCACGAACAATCTGGGCATCTCTGCTGTTAAACAAAATAATGTATGACCTTTAGACAAGTTAAAATAAGCAAAACTCCTATTAATTTTTCTTCTTGCGCAAATGCACTTATTAAATCAGTCACCTTATCGGTGATGTCTTGGAAGAGCTGTGTTCGAAGAGTTCTGGCGGCTCTCTTAAAAATGCTGAAGACGATGTCCAGGTCCTCCTTCTTCAGCGCTTCCCGTTCCTCCATGTCTGCAGCCGCCTTTATTTCCAGCTCCACTCGCCGCTGAAAGCTGGCTGTTAGACCCATGTCTTCCAGAAGTCTGCAATCAAATATTATCAACTACAGCAACAACAACAACAACAAACAGCAGCAGTAGCAACAACAACGACAATAACTACAACAACAACCACTGTTGCTGCAGCAGCTGCTGCTGCTAGGCACAACAACAACAACAACAGCAACAACTACTACACTAGCGAACAAAAGTTAAGGCCCAGAAAGACAACCATCTCCGAAAACTCACGAACTCAATTAAACGCACCCAGCTCATAACAAAACTGAATTTATTCTTTTAACATTAAGTTCATTCCAAAAAATCATTAATCAGAACGAGTTCAGTCAACAAAATGCCCCTTTCAACAACTTCCCCCTCCTCTTGAAAAGTCACACTCAGAATCAATTAGCGACCAAAAGTTAAGGCCCAGAAAGACAATCATCTCCGAAAACTCAATCAAACGAACCCAGCTCATAGCAAAGCTGAATTTTTTTGGAGTTCGTAAACGCACCCAGCTCATAACAAAACTGAATTTTTTTGAGTTCGTGAGTTTTCGGGGATGATTGTCTTTCTGGGCCTTAAGTTTTGGTCGCTAATTGATTCTGAGTGTGACTTTTCATGTACATGTTCCATACTGCACCTAGTCAACTGCACATAGAATAATCAATAGCTACAGCTTAGACAGAGCAATGGAGTAGGTGTTCACAACAGATTAACTGAGCACCACTTCTGACCCCCCCCCCCTCCCCCACCTCGTTTCCTCAACTCCATCTGTTATTTTGTTAGTGTACAGATTCTGTATTTGTTCATTTGTTAGTGTACATAATTGTATGTATCTGTTCTTTTGTTAGTGTATATAATTGTATGTATCTGTTCTTTTGTTAGTGTACATAATTGTATGTATCTGTTCTTTTGTTAGTGTACATAATTGTATGTATCTGTTCTTTTGTTAGTGTACATAATTGTATGTATCTGTTCTTTTGTTAGTGCACAGATTATGTATGTGTTCTTTCGTTAGTGTACAGATTATGTATGTGTTCTTTCGTTAGTGTACAGATTATGTATGTGTTCTTTTGTTAGTGTACAGATTCTGTATGTGTTCTTTTGTTAGTGTACAGATTCTGTATCTGTTCTTTTGTTAGTGTACATATTCTGTATCTGTTCTTTTGTTAGTGTACATATTCTGTATCTGTTCTTTTGTTAGTGTACAGATTCTGTATATGTTCTTTTGTTAGTGTACATTTTGTATATGTTCTTTTGTTAGTGTACAGATTAAATTTCGATTGTCATCTTATGAAATTCCAAGAAGTTTCTTACCGCTTCTGCGCAGTGTACATTTCCGGAACGAGAGCGATGGCGCCATTGGCCGCATAGTTTATCATTTCGTGCGTCAGGGGTCGTTTAGCCCAGTACTCCCCTTCAGTCCTGTTCATTTTGGCCTGCAAAACCCCAACGCACAATGAGTTCACCTTTGAGTTAGTGCCTCCTTTGAAGAAATTTTGCTTTGTATTTGTTTGTCTCTCTACGAACACGACTACTCGTAATCTAACGGAGGACACACCAACAAAAAGTCTGTTTAGCTTTATACTTTAGATAGCTGTAGTGATAGCCAGAAATATTGTTTTTAAGATAATCGAGTTTATTCACCATATACAACAAAAGGGGGAAAAAGAGGGGGAAAAACAAGGAAAGGAAAATCTTTCGTTTTTTGTTTGTTTGCAAGGGATGCAACCAAGAAACCATAGAGTGACAAGACTTCTTCCCAGATGTCTGTCATGATGTTTTGCGTTGCGCTTGGCGTCTGAGGTCTGCACTCCTATTCTGTGCCAGTTTACTGTTTCCAACTATGGCCTCCAAATACAGTCAAACCTCTATTATAAGAACCTCCGTTAAAAGACCTCCTCTCATTTAAGACCGATTTTGTTGGAACAGAGTAGTGTAGCTTACTATATTTTATGCATACAAACTCACCTCTGTTATAAGACCCCTCCAATTTACGACCCATTTTTTCTGACTTTTCGTAAGTCTTAAAATAGAGGTTTCACTGTCGCAAAGAACGCGGAGGCAGCTTCTGCTATGGAGAGCTTGGCTAAAACCTTGTGTATAACGAGTGGCCTCACCAGGGTACATCCTGCTCCTTCTGCTATGGAGAGCTTGGCTAAAACCTTGTGTATAACGAGTGGCCTTACCAGGATACATCCTGCTCCTTCTCTTATGGAGAGCTTGGCTAAAACCTTGTGTATAACGAGTGACCTTACCAGGGTAGGCTACATCCTGCTCCTTCTGCTATGGAGAGCTTGGCTAAAACCTTGTGTATAACGAGTGACCTTACCAGGCTACATCCTGCTCCTTCTGCTATGGAGAGCTTGGCTAAAGCCTTGTGTATAACGAGTGACCTTACCAGGGTACATCCTGCTCCTTCTGCTATGGAGAGCTTGGCTAAAACCTTGTGTATAACGAGTGACCTTACCAGGCTACATCCTGCTCCTTCTGCTATGGAGAGCTTGGCTAAAACCTTGTGTATAACGAGTGGCCTCACCAGGGTACATCCTGCTCCTTCTGCTATGGAGAGCTTGGCTAAAACCTTGTGTATAACGAGTGGCCTTACCAGGGTACATCCTGCTCCTTCTGCTATGGAGAGCTTGGCTAAAACCTTGTGTATAACGAGTGGCCTTACCAGGATACATCCTGCTCCTTCTGCTATGGAGAGCTTGGCTAAAACCTTGTGTATAACGAGTGACCTTACCAGGCTACATCCTGTTCCTTCTGCTATGGAGAGCTTGGCTAAAACCTTGTGTATAACGAGTGACCTTACCAGGCTACATCCTGCTCCTTCTGCTATGGAGAGCTTGGTTAAAGCCTTGTGTATAACGAGTGACCTTACCAGGGTACATCCTGCTCCTTCTGCTATGGAGAGCTTGGCTAAAACCTTGTGTATAACGAGTGACCTTACCAGGCTACATCCTGCTCCTTCTGCTATGGAGAGCTTGGCTAAAGCCTTGGGTATAACGAGTGGCCTCACCAGGGTACATCCTGCTCCTTCTGCTATGGAGAGCTTGTCTAAAACCTTGTGTATAACGAGTGGCCTTACCAGGGTAGTCTACATCCTGCTCCTTCTGCTATGGAGAGCTTGGCTAAAACCTTGTGTATAACGAGTGGCCTTACCAGGGTAGTCTACATCCTGCTCCTTCTGCTATGGAGAGCTTGGCTAAAACCTTGTGTATAACGAGTGGCCTTACCAGGGTAGTCTACATCCTGCTCCTTCTGCTATGGAGAGCTTGGCTAAAACCTTGTGTATAACGAGTGGCCTTACCAGGGTAGTCTACATCCTGCTCCTTCTGCTATGGAGAGCTTGGCTAAAACCTTGTGCATAACGAGTGGCCTTACCAGGGTAGTCTACATCCTGCTCCTTCTGCTATGGAGAGCTTGGCTAAAACCTTGTGTATAACGAGTGGCCTTACCAGGGTAGGCTACATCCTGCTCCTTCTGCTATGGAGAGCTTGGCTAAAACCTTGTGTATAACGAGTGGCCTTACCAGGGTAGTCTACATCCTGCTCCTTCTGCTATGGAGAGCTTGGCTAAAACCTTGTGTATAACGAGTGGCCTTACCAGGCTACATCCTGCTCCTTCTGCTATGGTGAATTTGGCTAAAACCTTGTGTATAACGAGTGGCCTTACCAGGGTACATCCTGCTCCTTCTGCTATGGAGAGCTTGGCTAAAACCTTGTGTATAACGAGTGGCCTTACCAGGGTACATCCTGCTCCTTCTGCTATGGAGAGCTTGGCTAAAACCTTGTGTATAACGAGAGGCCTCACCAGGGTATGCTACATCCTGCTCCTTCGGCCCCAAAGACTTTATGACAGCTGGCGTTAAGGATGTTCCCCAAGGGCCAGCTTAGGCCTACCTTTCTTTGGCGGCACCACTAAAAGAGAGTGCAAATGCCTCGAAAATACCTAAAGTGGGCTAGGGTTATGGTTTTGAACTACTTAAAACTGAGTTGATTCTTCAGTTTCCATGGAGGTTTTATCCTGTGTCCGTGTTGCAAAGCCAGAGTTCGTACAATAATTTCCTATAGTGCTGGGTAATCAAGGTACAGCTTGATCTGTTTGTGAAAGACTATGACTCTCAAACTAAAGGGAAACGTTTGCACTGTCGCTTATTGCTGCCAAAGGGATTGGTTGGTCTTTTGAAACTTTCCCCAAAGCTAAGATTATCTGTCCTCAAATCCCTTTGGCCTTCAAAGTGGGGATGCACCAATGTGCAAAGCATTTCTGCTATGAACAAAATTTACCCCAGTCCACCCAAACAGCAGTTGCCCCCTATCAGTCCTTGTCGGAAACGACAGCCTGGCATACCTACCACCACAACGTCCTTGTTATCCAGCAGGGAAGCTTTCTCTGGACAGTAGATGGCGCACACGGTGCTCAGCCTGTCGCGTGGCGGGAGCTGGAGACCTTTCGACATCTGGATTTCACGGTGCGCCACCTAGGTGAAATGAACGTTCCGCAGCTCTACCCCGTGCTGGAAGTAGAGCGCCACTGCGTCGTTCCTTGCTGAGTGCAGTACCTGAGCATGGAAGAGACGCGTTTTCTTTTAAGAAAATGATTTGGTGATTGGCGAATGTGTGTTTTGTAATAAATAAAATTCACTCTTTTTGGCTATAAACGTAAAATATCTTTGATTCATGGAATGGTCGCATAAGCCCCATTGATTAGGCTAATTTTCATTAATCCACATAATTATAATATATTCAAACCAAGAAACACATATTTAATACATATATACACATACACATATTTTTAAGTAATATTATCTAGTGTTTTACACAGGCCTATCTAGTCTTGGAATATGGAATCCAGCTTTGGCCTTTGGAAATAAATATTATGATTTAGCAAATTCATCAACCTGGTGCTTTTACAAGGTTGGGGTAACTCAAGTTTAAATCTGGTCGACAGTTGTCTTGCACTTGTGAAGTACATCAACCCAAGATTTAACAGTTCATATTTTTTTTCGTTGTTGTTGTTTGTTGTTTGTGTGTGTATTGAGGGGGGGGGGGGTTGTTTCTTGAGAGCCTGGTCTGAATGACAACACACACTAACAACACATAGCATTGTGTGATAGATCTACGGGGCTTAGCCGCCTTGCAGGCTTGGCCATCCCGCTCCAGATTATTTTGTTTTGTGCTGTTTCCAGTGATCGTGTGGGTCTAAAGTTTTGTGTACGAGTGTATGAAAGTATCAAGCATGATGTGGTCGACATTATAACGTTGACATTCCTCCGTGTTTCCGTCTGATCTTCATCTACTTCTTCCTTCAATATGCCCAAGTGAACTGTTTTAGATGGCCGCCATTCTCCGCCCAATCTCTCGTGCACCCTTCACCACCCAGCTGTGCGATCGTGAGTACTGTACTCTTTCGTTTCGAAATAACACTGTTGAGAACGCGTAATCTTTCACCAAAGATGAACTGTTGAAAATAGGCTCACAAGTGCGTACAAATCTCGGCCCAAATTTGATCGCCCACCTGAAGTCTTTAGGTATCGGCCGCAACTTTCCCCGACGTCGATCGTGCCGTGGTGGCACTAGAAAACAGTGACCTATAAACGTTGTGTCCGGTTCGTCAGCAAGCAAGAAAAACTACTAGATCTACCTCTTCCAGACTCTGCTTCTATGATCCCTGTATCGCCTCCTCCCCCCTCTTTCGTCAACCACAACAACCTAATAAATATCACCACCACTGCAAAACCTACCCCGGACATTATGCTTAATTCAGCATTATTCAATGCCCGGTCTGTCAACGATCCCATCAAACGAACTGAGATCTCTACATTTATCATGGACAACAGCATCCAGCTCATGTTCCTCACTGAGACCTGGCTGAGACAACACGGTGATGAGCCCAAGTGCTCTGATCTCTGTCCCTCAGGCTACAGCATCAAATATGTCCCCCGTCCTTCCAGAGGTGGTGGGCTGGCTGTGATCTATCACAAACGGTTCACACCCCACATCTCCTTCAGCACCTCCTTCCCTTTTGACCACCCTGCATTTGAGCGTGTCCGCGTCACCCTCTCCCTGCCCCACACGACTGTCCACTTCTTCTGTCTGTATCGACCTCCTACCAGCCGCAAGCAAACAAACAGACTGACCAAAAACCCCCCCCCTGTAAAAAAAAAAAAAAAAAAAACTTTCTTGATCACTTCCATGATTTGTGTGAATACTGTAATTCACTTTATCCGGATCCTTTATCATACTGGGCGATTTTAACGTTCACTATGATAATCCTCTCCACCCTACAGCTGTCAAAGCCCTAGAACTTTTGAACATCTTCGACCTGACCCAGACTGTGACAGAACCCACTCACGACAAAGGCCACATCTTGGACTGGGTGGTGCAGAGAAGTGACAACACCAGTGTGAAGGAAACGGTGGTGTCTCATGACCTCACCTCTGACCACTGCTGTGTCATCAGTCCCTTTGACATCAGTGTCCCCCGCTCCCAGTCAACCTACATTACAAAGCGTACCCTGAAGGCCATCGACAGGACGGCCCTGAAGAACGACCTGGCCGCCCGTCTATCCTCCCTGACGCCCTCCACCCTCACCGCCGCCACTCTGGATTCAGCCCTGACTACCACGCTGGACCACCACACCCCGGCCACCAGACGCCAGGTGTCGTCAGCCAGGTGTGACCCCTGCTGGTACAGCGCAGCGGCCGAGCAAACGCGGGCTGCTAAGCAGCACAAACGCCAAATGGAGAGACAGTGTACGCGCTCGCGTCTGGCTGGCCACAAGCATGTGCTGAACGGCGCAAAAAAGGCTGTCACGGACGTAGTGCATGCTGCAAAAACCACGTACTATTGAAACAAAATCAAAGAAAGCTTTTCATCTGGCAGATTACTTCAGGTATCCAATCAGCTACTTGGTATGGTAAAGACCTCACCCCTCCCGTCCATTTTCCCACTCACTGAGCTCCCAACTCGTTTCATGCAGTTCTTTAAAGGCAAAATCTGCACTACTCGAAACAATCTTGATTCAGTCTTCTCCCGTTCATTTGTTTCCAACGAACCCTGTTTTCATGGCCAGCCCATGACTCATTTCACCCCTGTGATTCAAGATGTAATTAAACGGACAATTCTTTCCTCTCTACTCAAAACCTGTGAACTCGACCAATTTCCCTCTGACTTGCTTGTAGAATCTCTTTGACATGTTGTTGCCTTTCATCACTGACATCATCACTTCTGGGACCTTTTTATGATGAGTACAAGTGCTCTTTGGTAAAACCCCTGCTTAAGAAACCCTCGCTTGATCCTGATTACTCGAAAAATTACAGACCAGTCTCAAATCTCCCCTTTCTGTCTAAACTACTTAAACGTCTTGTTCTTTTGCAACTAAACGAACATTTGACTTGCAACAATTTACTCAGTTCCTTACAGTCAGCATACAGACCCTATCATAGCCCCGAAATCGCCATTCTTAAGATCATGAATGATATCCTAGCATCCCTTGACAATGGTAAGATGTCCATCCTTACTTTACTAGACCTCTCCGCCGCTTTCGAAACTATTGACCATGCTATTCTACTAAACAGACTTTCTTATTCCTTTAGCATTTCTGGCTCTACTCTCTCCTGGTTTAAATCCTATCTCTCAAACAGAACTAAACCCTTTCTCCGTAGCAGGCCATAAATCCACTCCATCGATTGTTAAGTATGGCGTTCCCCAGGGCTCTGTCCCGGGACCTGTGCTTTTTGCATTGTATACTCAACCCATTTTCAACATTGTTAAGAATCATTCTGTAAATCACCATGCCTTCGCTGATGATAATCAGCCATGCACTGAAACAACTCTTTCTGACTTCGACGTACTCCACTGTTCAAGGTCTTCAAGGATGTGTCAGTAATGTAAAAACATGGATAAATGAAAACAAACTCCAATTAAACGACAGCAAAACTGAAGCCATCATAATAACTTCTAAAAGACTCTCTGTTGACAGATTCCTTCCATCTTCCATAATGATAGGCGACTCAGATATTGATTTTGTTCCTTCTATGAAAAACCTGGGCGTCACTATCGATCCCAACCTTACAATGAAAACACATGTGAACAACGTCTGCAAAATAGCCTATCTACATATTCATAAGATAATTTCCATTCGCCACCTCCTTACCACTCAGGCAACACAAACTCTTGTCTGTTCTCTCGTCTTGTCTAGGCTAGACTATTGTAATTCTCTGTTATTTGGTTTCCCGCAGTCTTCAATCCAGAAAGTTCAGAACGCAGCTGCGAGATTGCTTTTCAAAGCACAAAAACCAAAGCATATGACCCCGCTACTTCACACTCATCACTGGCTTCCAATTTCCGCTTCGCATTCAGTACCAGGGTACAAATGTCCGCATGCCCTTTTTTTTCACCCCCCCTTTTTTTTTTCCAACTCTATTAATAGAACTGCCCCTCAGTATCCTCACTGACATTGTACAAGCCTACACTTCCCACCCGACATCTCCGATCTTCCTCCGACTCATGGCCTGCTCTCCACTCCCGTTTACTAACCACTACATCCATCGGTGAATCTTCTTTCTTTTAATCTGCTCCCTCGGTCTGGACTAGATGACACACACAGTGTTTTCCACTCTGCCAGCGTCCAGCCTCCTCTCAAAAATCCACTCTGAAAACTCATCTTTTTTGAAACCTCATACCCTCACCTCTAATCCACGTAGTCCTTGATGTAGTATGTAACCTGCAGTTGTGTGTGGTGGTGTGTGTGTAACGTGTGTGTGTGTGTGTGTGTGTGGTGTGTGTGTGCGTGTGTGTGTGTGTATGTGTTTGTGTGTGCGTGCGTGTCCGCGCTGTGCGTGCGTGCGTGCGTTGCGTGCGTGCGTGCGTGCCGTGCGTGCGTGCGTGCGTGTGAGTGCGTGAGTGCGTGCGTGCGTGCTGTGCGTTGCGTGAGTGTTCGGTGTGCGTGTGGGGGGGGGGGAGGGGGGAGAGGGGGAGGGAGGGCGAGAGAGAGAGAGAATACATGTATTTTTGTATTAAACAGTCTCACTAATTTTTAATGTTTATATTCATTGATACTTGTCTTCCAGTTTGTTGATTATTCTTGGCTTGTCTTAATGTGTATGTTTATCTGTATGTTAACGCTTAGGTCCTTTGTTCAGCGCTTTGAGCACCCTGCAAAGGGAGTTAAGCGCTCTATAAATAACCAGTGTTATTATTATTATTTCATATACCTTCACGATGGCGTCATTTTCCAAAAGACGCTTCAGTCCGCCATCTTTGAACATCAGGGGCTCTCGCTGCACGTCGAAGAGGAATGCACGTGCGGAGGGCGTGGCCACTTGCAGCAAGGTCAAGGGTCCCCTCTGGCTGAGGTGGACGCCTTCAGAATCCACAGCCAGCACTGTCTCCCTTTCCATCCCCTTCCCAGCTAGGCTTCCTCTCCCCCTCCCCTTTCCAGCTTCCATCCCTGACACATCCAAATCCTCCTCACCATCCTCCTTCTCCCGTTCCTTTCCGTTCCACCAGGACATTCCAATAAAGACCCTCCCACCCGCACGTTTTCCCTCCATCACGCTTCCCGTTCCAACCCCCCCCCAGACACTCCCCTAATCCCCCCCTCTCCCAATTCCCAATTCCCTTTCCGAATCCCCACCCCAGCGCCCCGCAAACTCTTCCATTCCTTCCCCAATTCCGTCCCCACGATTCGACTTCCTTCTCCGAAGTTCCACATTCCACACCCCCTCCGATTTTCCCAGCACCAACCACCTCCACCCCTCCCATCCTCATTCCCACAACCTTTCCTTCCTCCATCCACAGCTCACCCCCAAGGGATCCCAACCACTCAAGCCTGGCACGAGGACTCCTTTCCCTTTCCTCCCCTTCCTCCGTTCCCCCTCCTTCCCTTCCCTTTCCTTCCTCCCAAGTCCTCTCCACTTTCCTCCATTCCCACGAAACCCATTCCGACCGCCCCCACATTTCCGCCACCCGTTTCCCTCCCATTCCACCCACGCCAGACTGTCCCACCACCCTTCCATTCCATCCTTCCTCCACCCTTTTTCCTTCCCGCTCCTTCCATCCTGATCCGTAACTATTTCCCAACCTCCATTTCCTTCCATCCTTTCCCAAGTCCCCTCAGAAATCCACCTTTTCCCACATCCAAATCCCTCCCCCATCCTCCCACCCCCATCCTCCCCGACCCTCCCCCAGGTTCCCCTAACAGTCCCAGGACCAACCACCGTCCCCCCAACGATCATCCATCCTCCCCCCAATCCATCCGCATTCCACCATCCTCCAGCACCCATTCCCACCTCCCCCTACCCCCCTCCAGCCCCTCCACCTATAATCCGCCCCTCACATCCCCCACCACCGCACAAACAAACCCATGTCCCAATCCATTCCTTTCCTCCAGACCATTCCCCAAACCACCTCCCCATCCCCCCGCACCCCTCCTCCTCCAAATCCACCCATGCCGCCTCCACCCCCACCTCCAACCACCCATCCTTCCTCCCCCACGATCCGCCTCCCGCCCCCTCCTCCATCCAAATCCTCCGACCTCCCTCCCCGAGTCCTCTCCCCTCCAAAAACCATCCCCTCCCCCCCCCCAGCTACCCCGCTCATCCCTCCAAGCCCTCCTCCAATCTCCAACTCCTACCGAAACCACCCCCAACCTCCCCCCAATCCAATCCCACTCCAGCACCCAACCCATAACCTCCCCCCTCCACACAAAAACCCCACCCCACCCCCCGTTCCTCCACCCATCCCCAACGTCCTTCCCTCCCCTTTCCGAACACCCCCCACCAACCCGATAACCCCTCCTTCCCCACCCTCCCCCCCATCCACGCCACCTAATCCCCACCCCAAGTTCCCATCCTTCCGACCCCCTCCACCCCCATCCAAGACCCCACCACCATTCCCCGCCTCCCCATTCCCCCACCTCATCCGAACACCCTCCTCCCCCCCCCCCCACCCCTTCCCCAAAGCCCCCCTCCTAATTCCCCCCATTCCACCGACCCACGAACCGCCCGTCCCGAGACCACATAAAAATAAACCCAACACCGTTCCCCCCCAGCTCCCCACACACACCAAAAAACCATCCTCCCACCCCCCCTCCAGACACTCCTCCATCCCCCCCATCCCGCATTCCTCCTCCCATCCCCCCCTCCCATCCGACACCGCGCACCAAGCACTGTATGACGTGACCAGGCAGCCTCACGTCCCCCCCCCGATCCAGCCACCCGGCCAACTCCAAAGAGAAAACGA
>CM065698.1:42174150-42182291 GCA_017654935.2 Phymorhynchus buccinoides | reverse complement strand
TCAATAATGCGAAATGACACGGCGAGAATTCCATTCGAATGTAACTTAATCGATCGCGATGAATAATACGATTGGATACAAATTGCGTCATTCCCAGGCGCAATGGGATGTGGGATACCTCGATTTTAAACCTCCTAATCACAACGAATGGGGCCGGATGTAACAGGCGAAATGAGCTGCAATACGATGGTTGGTGAGTTATTATCGGCCAGCAATGGAAGCCTCCGCGCGTCACGGCTGTGTGTCGGTGCCTTGTCAAAGGTGAAATGAAGCCTGCACTCACGATGATTGGTGCTGTGTGTGTGTGAAGGTGAAATGAAGCCTTTCAATCACGATGATTGGTGCTGTTGTGTGTGTGTGTAAGGCAAAATGAAGTCCTCCAAATCAGAAATGCTCGTGCCTTGTCTACAGTGGAAATGAGCCATTCAATCACGATGATTGGTGCTTCGGGATAAAGGCGAAATGAAGCCTTCATCACGATTGGTTTGGTGCCTTCTTATAGAGGCGAAATGAGCCTATCAATGACGATGATGTGGTGCTTTGGTTAAAGGCGAAAGGAGGCCTTCATGACGTGGGATGGGTGGAGTGGTGCTTTGTGTAATGTGCGTGCATGAAGCCTCCAATCATGATGGTCTCCGTTGTTTTATGAAGGCGAAATACGGGGAAAAGTATAATCGCACATGCCCAACAGACTGTTGGCTTCTTTTGCCATCTGGCAGTTTCAGTGTCATTGAAGGCACCACAGGGTCACAGCTTGCACACACACACACACACAACACACACACACACCACACACACACCAGCATACCCAGGGCGAGGCAGTTGATCATCAGTCAGTGTGTACAGACAGCCAGACAGATAGACTGACAGAACAACAGAGAGACTGATAAACAGACAGAGGCTGATAAGGTACATGACATTGTGCTGGATGGCATAATCAGGATCTCTGCAGGGTCATGCCATTAACAGACCGGTGTCACAGTTCGTTTTTGTCAGTTTAATTTCAGTACCCCTGTACTCATGGCCCGGCTAAAGTAAAAAATTTAAAAAATGCTTTCCACCTTCTCTACACTTTTTTAAAAAAAAGTGTGTGTGTGTGTGGCGTGTGTGTGTGTGTGTGGTGTGTCGGTGTGATGTGTGTGTGTGTGTATGTGTGTGTGTGCTGTTGTGCATGCGTGCGTGAGTGCGTGTGTGTGTGTTGTGTGGTGTGTGTGTGTGTGTGGGTGTGGGTGTGGAGGTGTGTTAGAGGGCAGGATTGTCTAATTCAGCTTTTTGCATAACCTCCTACCTGGAAAGGGGGGGGGGGGGGGGGGGGGGGGGGGGGATTGGGGGGGGGGGTGGGGGGGTGGGGATGGGGGGGTGAAGCGGCCGAAAAGTTTACAGGGTGATTAATTTTGAGCTAGCCTTTGCTATTAGTGGTTTTTGTTGTCGTATTGTATTGTTTTTTTTAAGGAAGACAGAAGGGGGTGGAAGGGGGGGGATGGAGGTGTGTGTTCAGGCTTAGCCATTTGTACATTCACACACACGCAACGCATGCACTCCCACGCACACGCACACGCACACAAACAAACACACACACACACACACAACACCACCAACACACACACACACACACACACACCACACACACACACACAAACCACACACACACACACACACAATTGTTATTATTTATATGCGAGAAGATAGTGGTCTAAGGGCACCCCGTGTGCACACATAAGAGAGATATTCCGTGTGCGAAACCCGTACGCAATCCATAAATGAAAGTGGAAAAAAAAAAAAACAAAGAAGGAGAAAAGAATTTGAGCACGTGTCCGACTTTCCCCTATTATGAGTAAACTTTTATGCATTCTTTATTCCACCTTTTTCTTATTTAGGTTTTTCCGTACATAACTTACGCGCCTAATGTGAACCCGGCATAATGCCAGCAGTTTTAAAACTATGGACACTTGGAATAAAACCAATGAGTCTTCCTTGGCGGAGAGAGGAGGATGAGAGAGAGTAGTAGAAGGCTGGACGTTTCTTTTCTACCAAAAAAAAGTCTACTACTGCGGAGGTTTGCAATGGAGGTTCAAAACTTCAATATTATATGAACAGGTTTAGTGAGGATTGTTCAAGTTGTTGTTGTTGTTTTACCCTGGCTTAAAGACTCCAGGAATCATTTTGCAACAGCTGAAGCACTTGAACACTATGGTACAAATGCACCAGCTGGGATGAAACATTACGTGTGTGACCGTTTTGATTACCCCGCCCATGAGCAGCCCCACACTCCGACATCGGATGATGCTGATCAAGAAAGGATTATGGTTATTCTAGAGATACAGCCTGTTTTCATATAACAGCCTCAAGGTCAAATGTCAAGGTCAAGTGGCTTTTAAATGTCTCCAATTGCATTCCTTAGGTCATACTGATCAAGAATATGGTTATTTTGGCGTAAATCCAATTGTGTCCGAAAAAAGTGATAAAAAAAAAAGATAAATTAAAAAGTCAAGGTCAAGATCATCAAGATCATTGTGACTAAGCAATTCTTTGTACCATTTAAGCAGGTATGGGGAAACCCCGAGCGAAGCTAGGAAGGAGAAGAGGGAGGCGAGTAGGGCTTTTTGTACAAATAGTTCCTCTTCCTTCTGGAAGTTTGGAAAGCTGGGGGTGGGTGGAGGGGGAAAGCATGATAGGGGAAACCCCAAGCGAAGCTAGGAAACGCAGATGCTTCTTGCTGCCGTGCGGAGTACGGGTGAGTGGGCGGAAAGGAAGGGTTCTGCGGTGCGGAGCACGGGTTTATGTAGTATAGTATAAGCTTACTTAGTCATGATTGAAATTATGCCTTTACACCCCTAAGAGTATATAAGATATATACTTACCTATTTATTTTTAGATCACAAGGAAACAGTGGTTTCCTCTCTCAAAATTTCCAAGCTAAGTAACACTAAGTACTTTACTCACGCATTCACACACATGCAATGAATCAGCAGTGCAATGAATACATGGGATACGTTATTACATAATAAATGAAGGTCAAACCAATTTAATTTTGTTTCAAAACAATTGTGGCTCTCAATAACCTATGGAGGTAAGAGCTATGGGGCGGTAGTCATTAAGAGAAGTAGGCTTGTTTTTCTTAGGTACCGGACAAATCACAGGGTTTTTCCGCAGATCAGGAACTTGGGAGACATTCAGAGACCAGGAAAACAACATGCTAAAAACATGGCACACCTAGGAGGCATAGGATTTTAAGAGACGCCCACAGATGTTGTCAGGGCCAACAGCTTTCTTAATTATTTTTTTCAAGTCTTTTAAACAAACATTCTACTTCCACAGCATCAATCACATTATCATCCACACCATGCACACTCTCATCACTATTCACTTTTTCATTCACTTCTATCACAACATGGTCAAGCTCTTCCTTCAGGTCATTGCGTTCAAAGCGACAGTAAAAATCATTTAATTGTTCAGAAAAATCATGTTGGTCTTCTGTCTCTGTTTCTCAGAGAACACAGACATTGGGCCTATTTTGTGAGAGAGGAGGGGGGGGGGGGGGGGATAGTCTGAAGAGAAGAATTTGAATCCTGGAAACCTTAGGAACAGCTGCTGTAACTGAGACTCGTACTCCCTCCTTGGTATCTTTCAAGAGGGAGCTCAACAGCTTATCTTTCTATTTTTTAGCGAGGGGGGACCATACCAAATGGTCCAACGCACACACACAAACTCTCTTTTTTCACCAACACCCCTCCACACACACACACACACACACACACACACACACACACACACACACACACACACACGCACGCACGCATGCACGCGCACATGCACACACACACACACACACACACACACACACACACACACACACACACACACACACACGGCACACACACACACACACACACACACATACACACACACACACACACACACACACACACACACAACACACACACACACACACACATTCACACACTGGACTGGACTGGAACCAATTTATTGTCAGGTTGACTATAAGAATTTGTACTGACATTGAACACATACACAAGCACGGGCGCGCGCGTGCACACACATAGGCTACACACATGCATACACGCATGCATCATTGCACGCACGCACACACACACATACACGCACATATACACACACACACACATCATATGCACGCGCGCGCACATACACACACACACACACGCAATCCATATCATTTAAGTGATAATAGTGAAGGGCGGACCAAACTATTCGTAGGAGGGAGGGGTGGGTGTCTGTGGGGCAGAGTCCAGTAGGTGTTCTTCTTGAGCCATTAGCGTATCTGTGGTCCTGGGTTAAGGTGTAGTGGCATTGTGGGGGCCCAGGGGGCCATACCCCCGTAAATGTGTGTAATTTAGTGATTATTAAAACAAAAAATGAGCCTTTTTCTTATTTTTTACCCTTGTAAGAGGTACTTGCTTGGGGCAGAGGGGGGGATTCCGGAAACCCAGGACCCCTCCCCCCTCCCCGATCCGCCCCTGACAGTTTTTGTCATGGCTGGGGTTCTGCAGCAATAGCCTACATGACTGTGGTCTCATTTACTCAGAGGAAGAGGAATATTATTATACACACAGTAGAGACAACTGGTCCTTGCACGAGAATCCACCCTAAAAAAAAAGGTGTGATGCAGAGGTATCATCAGATATTCCATTCCCAAATTTCCATTGTTATATTTTATGCACACAGTAGAGACAACTGGTCCTTGCACGAGACTACTCCCTTTAGGAAAAAGGTGTGATGCAGAGGTATCATCAGATATTCCATTCCATTGTTATATTTTATGCACACAGTAGAGACAACTGGTCCTTTGCACGAGACTACTCCCTTCAGAAAAAGGTGTGATGCAGAGGTATCATCAGATATTCCATTCCATTGTTATATTTTATACACACAGTAGAGACAACTGGTCCTTGCACGAGACTACTCCCTTAGAAAAAGGTGTGATGCAGAGGTATCATCAGATATTCCATTCCATTGTTATATTTTATGCACACAGTAGAGACAACTGGTCTTTGCACGAGACTACTCCCTTAGAAAAAAGGTGTGATGCAGAGGTATCATCAGATATTCCGTTCCATTATTATATTTTATACACACAGTAGAGACAACTGGTCCTTGCACGAGACTACTCCCTTAGAAAAAGGTGTGATGCAGAGGTATCATCAGATATTCCATTCCATTGTTATATTTTATACACACAGTAGAGACAACTGGTCCTTGCACGAGACTACTCCCTTAGAAAAAGGTGTGATGCAGAGGCATCATCAGATATTCAGTTTACAGCAAAAGTGTCTGTGCCAAGGAATTGATGAAACATCAACTGTATTAAACAGCAATATGTCAATGTGAAAAATACCAACTCCATTATGCTGCAATGTGTTAATGCCAAGTTTCTTGCAGCAACTCAGTCTCCTCCTGAACCTGATGTCAGGCATGGGGTAGGGCCTGACTGTGGGGGTTGGAGTTGGGGACAGTGTCAATAAAAACGTGTTGTTTATAACATTTTCTGTGGATAATTGATGTGTTGTTGTTGGGTGTGTTTTTGGGGGGGCTAATTGTTTTGCTGAGTAATGCCTGTAAGGATATCTAATACCTCTCAGTAATACTCGCCATTAATTCTTTTATATTATGAAGTTTACAGTTTGGATCTCAGTTGTTCTGACAAACAGGGTTTTGTAATCTGCCTTGAGCTTAGGGAAATACATACATATATTGATAATTATGATATTTCAAAAACTTGATTTATTAGTATGATACATGTTTCCAAGCTAGCCTAACTGATTGCGTAAATATGAGTAGTGGAGAATATTCAATGTATATTACAGGATACCATAAAGTGAGAAAAACGTATATCTGACCCATAGAAAAGAATTATAAAAGCTATCAAAATAATCCCTGTCAAACGCACGCATGGGGGGAGGGTGTCAGTGTGTGACTGTGTATGTGTGTGCGCGCATGCTTTTAAGTGTGTGTGTGTGTGTGTGTGTGTGTGTGTGTGTGCGCGTGCGTGTGGCGTGTGCGTGTGTGTGTGTGTGTGTGTCGTGTGTGTGTGCGGACATATGTGTCATTGGTGTTGTGTATTAATGTTTTGTTGCTGTGTGTGTGTGTGTGTGTCGAAGTGTGTGTGTGTGTGTGTGTGTTGTGTGTAAGACAGAGACAGAGACAGTGAGGGGGGCCTCATCGGGGGGGGGGGGGGGGGCACTTTGGCCAGAGCCAGAGAGCCAGAGGGATAAGAGAGAGAGAGGACTGTGTGGGCTTGAGTGTGTGCATGTGAGAGAAAGAGAGAGAGAACTGAAAGAGAGACATAGGCATGCAGACAGAGAGATTACCTAGCATTGTGCCCCCGTCTGTGTCCCCGATTTGGTCTCTATGTGCCCACATCTCTAATCTAATTATGTCACACGTCTCCATGTGTCCCTGTCTTTTTGCTCTCCGTCTCTTTGTTTATCGTAACCCTACCATTATTCCTAACCGAATCCCTATCCCAAGCATTAATCTTTACCCCTAACACTTACCCTAATCTGCGGGGACACGTAGAAGACGGGGACATAAAGAGACAGGGACATATAGAGACGCTCGAACATACAGAGAAGGGGACACAATATGAAGGTGACACAGTCATAGAGGCGGTGATATATAGCCACAATGAAGAGAACATTAAATAAGGACGGAGTCATATACAGACATGGGCTTAAAGAGACACGGACACATAGACAATGACAGGGACACAGAGAGACACATCTAGACACTGTAACATATAGAGATGGGGGCACATAGAGACGGTGGCATAATCATCGGGACATGCGTGTAGACCTATAGAGACGGGGACATATATGGATGGGGACACACAGTGTCATATTTATGTAGAGATGGGGGCGCATCGCACTGATCCCTATAGAGATAGCAGTTGGCACAGTTCAACATGGAACCGTCTCTCTCTCTCTCTCTCTCTCCTTCTCTCTCTTCTCTCTCTCTCTCTCTCTCTCTCCTCTCTCTCTCTCTCTCTCTCTCTCTCTCTCTCTCTTCTCTCTCTCTCTCTCTCTCTCTCTCTCTCTCTCTCTCTCTCTCTCTCTCTCTCTCAGAGAGACTCAGAGAGAGTCGTGTCCACACAGCAAAGGAGGCTGTGCTGATTCTGATCCATGGAACTGGAATTGATTTTGTGGATATTTCCTTGCCCAAATGATAGGCCCTGCCTCCAATCTTCTAGCCAAGAGAGCTTTTCAACTGTGATTGATAATAATCCCCGAAAGCCAACAAGTCTCCAAAGCTGCATCACCAAAGCAATTATAAAATCCCTCTACATGTAGGCCTAATCACTCATTCTCTATGGGCTTTAGCATGATTTTCGTCATTCTTGAAAATCAATTGCAATAAAGCTTTTATTATGGTATATCTTATATACTTATATAGTACAAGTTAAGGCCAATCTAACCAACTGCACGATTCAATCGATAAATTTCATAGTGTCGTGTCAAGCATTCTGAGTTGATTATGAAGCAATGGATAGGTAGACTATTAGATCTAGAAGCGAAACGAAAAGTAGGCGAATAGATCTGCAATGTAAATCGGTTGCGTTTGAATACTTCCAACAAAAATAGAACCGTAAGTAGAAAATGGAATAATAAGATAATGTCTGTTGATAGTTGAAATACCAATAGTGCATTAATTGTAAAGGTTACCGTTTCAATTATAACAGTTCCATTGGTGATTTAAATCTATTACAGTGATTAAAGACAACAAAATGCAACATTCTACAATCGAATGACAATTTAATGACTAGATCTACACCTAAACACATGGGATCTTACTGTTTTGAGAACGGTTTCTTTTATCTCTCTTTTCGGGGACGAAATAGTTCCTTTTTAAAACGGCATGTTCTCATTATTGTACCCTAGTTGGAGGTTAATAATAGTAAAATTACATTATTTTCGCATTCTATCGAAATGCTGTAGCGATGGAACATAGTCCTGCGGGGTATTGTAGGCCTGTGAAAGCTTTTTCTACGGTAGAATGTCACCTATGAGATGAGAGAAATCAATAGGACAATGTCCTGGCTCTTGCAGAAATCAATAGGTCAAAGCGTGCCAGTGTTAAAAATTTAATCAGAAATTTGTCCTGAAAGG
>CM065698.1:42149150-42169150 GCA_017654935.2 Phymorhynchus buccinoides | reverse complement strand
AGGGCTGCCAGCACGTTCTGCCAGGCACGAGACAGACAGAAGCTGTCAAGGTTAGCATTATGAGGGCCGATGCTTTTACAACTATCCTTATCTTTGAAAACACTTTGGGACTTTCCTGGTATTGCAGTACCTCCAGGATCGCCCCACCATCTTTATATCTACAAATGTCCCACATGTGCCTGTTTAAGGATGGAGGACGTTAATCGGATTCTTTTTCTTTGTTATGAGGGAATATGAACCGCTTCACATTATCCAGCCTTTTAGTTGAAAGAAAATTCAGTTGTGAACTTCGTTCAATTACTTATGGCCTTGTGCCGGCTTCACACTATCAGCAAGCATTGGCTGTATTCCCACAACTGCCTGAGTGAGTTGGAAGTAAATGGTGCAGTCGCCAATTCCTTCCGACCTGGTTGGAAGAGTTTCATCCGACCAAAATTTGCATTTGTGATGTCTACTCACTCTGTCAACAGCAAGGAAAAATAGGGAAAGGTCAGAACCACTTTCATCCAAATGGATCGAACAGTCTGAGACGGCTTTAATAGATCACATTGCTGAATATCTATCACGCTAAAATATTAACGTCTTTTCACATTACACTTCACGAACAAGGTTCGTTTCAATGCGCGAACGGTTGATATCTATAACTTGCATAAGGCTATTGTTTGATAATTTTTAAAAACAACACCCTTGCTATCATCTCACGAACAATCTGGGCATCTCTGCTGTTAAACAAAATAATGTATGACCTTTAGACAAGTTAAAATAAGCAAAACTCCTATTAATTTTTCTTCTTGCGCAAATGCACTTATTAAATCAGTCACCTTATCGGTGATGTCTTGGAAGAGCTGTGTTCGAAGAGTTCTGGCGGCTCTCTTAAAAATGCTGAAGACGATGTCCAGGTCCTCCTTCTTCAGCGCTTCCCGTTCCTCCATGTCTGCAGCCGCCTTTATTTCCAGCTCCACTCGCCGCTGAAAGCTGGCTGTTAGACCCATGTCTTCCAGAAGTCTGCAATCAAATATTATCAACTACAGCAACAACAACAACAACAACAGCAGCAGTAGCAACAACAACGACAATAACTACAACAACAACCACTGTTGCTGCAGCAGCTGCTGCTGCTAGGCACAACAACAACAACAACAGCAACAACTACTACACTAGCGAACAAAAGTTAAGGCCCAGAAAGACAACCATCTCCGAAAACTCACGAACTCAATAAAACGCACCCAGCTCATAACAAAACTGAATTTATTCTTTTAACATTAAGTTCATTCCAAAAAATCATTAATCAGAACGAGTTCAGTCAACAAAATGCCCCTTTCAACTACTTCCCCCTCCTCTTGAAAAGTCACCCTCAGAATCAATTAGCGACCAAAAGTTAAGGCCCAGAAAGACAATCATCTCCGAAAACTCAATCAAACGAACCCAGCTCATAGCAAAGCTGAATTTTTTTGGAGTTCGTAAACGCACCCAGCTCATAACAAAACTGAATTTTTTTGAGTTCGTGAGTTTTCGGGGATGATTGTCTTTCTGGACCTTAAGTTTTGGTCGCTAATTGATTCTGAGTGTGACTTTTCATGTACATGTTCCATACTGCACCTAGTCAACTGCACATAGAATAATCAATAGCTACAGCTTAGACAGAGCAATGGAGTAGGTGTTCACAACAGATTAACTGAGCACCACTTCTGACCCCCCCCCCCTCCCCACCTCGTTTCCTCAACTCCATCTGTTATTTTGTTAGTGTACAGATTCTGTATTTGTTCATTTGTTAGTGTACATAATTGTATGTATCTGTTCTTTTGTTAGTGTATATAATTGTATGTATCTGTTCTTTTGTTAGTGTACATAATTGTATGTATCTGTTCTTTTGTTAGTGTACATAATTGTATGTATCTGTTCTTTTGTTAGTGTACATAATTGTATGTATCTGTTCTTTTGTTAGTGCACAGATTATGTATGTGTTCTTTCGTTAGTGTACAGATTATGTATGTGTTCTTTCGTTAGTGTACAGATTATGTATGTGTTCTTTTTGTTAGTGTACAGATTATGTATGTGTTCTTTCGTTAGTGTACAGATTCTGTATCTGTTCTTTTGTTAGTGTACATATTCTGTATCTGTTCTTTTGTTAGTGTACATATTCTGTATCTGTTCTTTTGTTAGTGTACAGATTCTGTATATGTTCTTTTGTTAGTGTACATTTTGTATATGTTCTTTTGTTAGTGTACAGATTAAATTTCGATTGTCATCTTATGAAATTCCAAGAAGTTTCTTACCGCTTCTGCGCAGTGTACATTTCCGGAACGAGAGCGATGGCGCCATTGGCCGCATAGTTTATCATTTCGTGCGTCAGGGGTCGTTTAGCCCAGTACTCCCCTTCAGTCCTGTTCATTTTGGCCTGCAAAACCCCAACGCACAATGAGTTCACCTTTGAGTTAGTGCCTCCTTTGAAGAAATTTTGCTTTGTATTTGTTTGTCTCTCTACGAACACGACTACTCGTAATCTAACGGAGGACACACCAACAAAAAGTCTGTTTAGCTTTATACTTTAGATAGCTGTAGTGATAGCCAGAAATATTGTTTTTAAGATAATCGAGTTTATTCACCATATACAACAAAAGGGGGAAAAAGAGGGGGAAAAACAAGGAAAGGAAAATCTTTCGTTTTTTGTTTGTTTGCAAGGGATGCAACCAAGAAACCATAGAGTGACAAGACTTCTTCCCAGATGTCTGTCATGATGTTTTGCGTTGCGCTTGGCGTCTGAGGTCTGCACTCCTATTCTGTGCCAGTTTACTGTTTCCAACTATGGCCTCCAAATACAGTCAAACCTCTATTATAGGATCCTCCGTTAAAAGACCTCCTCTCATTTAAGACCGATTTTGTTGGAACAGAGTAGTGTAGCTTACTATATTTTATGCATACAAACTCACCTCTGTTATAAGACCCCTCCAATTTACGACCCATTTTTTCTGACTTTTCGTAAGTCTTAAAATAGAGGTTTCACTGTCGCAAAGAACGCGGAGGCAGCTTCTGCTATGGAGAGCTTGGCTAAAACCTTGTGTATAACGAGTGGCCTTACCAGGGTACATCCTGCTCCTTCTGCTATGGAGAGCTTGGCTAAAACCTTGTGTATAACGAGTGGCCTTACCAGGATACATCCTGCTCCTTCTGCTATGGAGAGCTTGGCTAAAACCTTGTGTATAACGAGTGACCTTACCAGGGTAGGCTACATCCTGTTCCTTCTGCTATGGAGAGCTTGGCTAGAACCTTGTGTATAACGAGTGACCTTACCAGGCTACATCCTGCTCCTTCTGCTATGGAGAGCTTGGCTAAAGCCTTGTGTATAACGAGTGACCTTACCAGGGTACATCCTGCTCCTTCTGCTATGGAGAGCTTGGCTAAAACCTTGTGTATAACGAGTGACCTTACCAGGCTACATCCTGCTCCTTCTGCTATGGAGAGCTTGGCTAAAACCTTGTGTATAACGAGTGGCCTTACCAGGGTACATCCTGCTCCTTCTGCTATGGAGAGCTTGGCTAAAACCTTGTGTATAACGAGTGGCCTTACCAGGGTACATCCTGCTCCTTCTGCTATGGAGAGCTTGGCTAAAACCTTGTGTATAACGAGTGGCCTTACCAGGATACATCCTGCTCCTTCTCTTATGGAGAGCTTGGCTAAAACCTTGTGTATAACGAGTGACCTTACCAGGGTAGGCTACATCCTGCTCCTTCTGCTATGGAGAGCTTGGCTAAAACCTTGTGTATAACGAGTGACCTTACCAGGCTACATCCTGCTCCTTCTGCTATGGAGAGCTTGGTTAAAGCCTTGTGTATAACGAGTGACCTTACCAGGGTACATCCTGCTCCTTCTGCTATGGAGAGCTTGGCTAAAACCTTGTGTATAACGAGTGACCTTACCAGGCTACATCCTGCTCCTTCTGCTATGGAGAGCTTGGCTAAAGCCTTGTGTATAACGAGTGGCCTTACCAGGGTACATCCTGCTCCTTCTGCTATGGAGAGCTTGGCTAAAACCTTGTGTATAACGAGTGGCCTTACCAGGGTAGTCTACATCCTGCTCCTTCTGCTATGGAGAGCTTGGCTAAAACCTTGTGTATAACGAGTGGCCTTACCAGGGTAGTACATCCTGCTCCTTCTGCTATGGAGAGCTTGGCTAAAACCTTGTGTATAACGAGTGGCCTTACCAGGGTAGTCTACATCCTGCTCCTTCTGCTATGGAGAGCTTGGCTAAAACCTTGTGTATAACGAGTGGCCTTACCAGGGTAGTCTACATCCTGCTCCTTCTGCTATGGAGAGCTTGGCTAAAACCTTGTGCATAACGAGTGGCCTTACCAGGGTAGTCTACATCCTGCTCCTTCTGCTATGGAGAGCTTGGCTAAAACCTTGTGTATAACGAGTGGCCTTACCAGGGTAGGCTACATCCTGCTCCTTCTGCTATGGAGAGCTTGGCTAAAACCTTGTGTATAACGAGTGGCCTTACCAGGGTAGTCTACATCCTGCTCCTTCTGCTATGGAGAGCTTGGCTAAAACCTTGTGTATAACGAGTGGCCTTACCAGGCTACATCCTGCTCCTTCTGCTATGGTGAATTTGGCTAAAACCTTGTGTATAACGAGTGGCCTTACCAGGGTACATCCTGCTCCTTCTGCTATGGAGAGCTTGGCTAAAACCTTGTGTATAACGAGTGGCCTTACCAGGGTACATCCTGCTCCTTCTGCTATGGAGAGCTTGGCTAAAACCTTGTGTATAACGAGAGGCCTCACCAGGGTATGCTACATCCTGCTCCTTCGGCCCCAAAGACTTTATGACAGCTGGCGTTAAGGATGTTCCCCAAGGGCCAGCTTAGGCCTACCTTTCTTTGGCGGCACCACTAAAAGAGAGTGCAAATGCCTCGAAAATACCTAAAGTGGGCTAGGGTTATGGTTTTGAACTACTTAAAACTGAGTTGATTCTTCAGTTTCCATGGAGGTTTTATCCTGTGTCCGTGTTGCAAAGCCAGAGTTCGTACAATAATTTCCTATAGTGCTGGGTAATCAAGGTACAGCTTGATCTGTTTGTGAAAGACTATGACTCTCAAACTAAAGGGAAACGTTTGCACTGTCGCTTATTGCTGCCAAAGGGATTGGTTGGTCTTTTGAAACTTTCCCCAAAGCTAAGCTTATCTGTCCTCAAATCCCTTTGGCCTTCAAAGTGGGGATGCACCAATGTGCAAAGCATTTCTGCTATGAACAAAATTTACCCCAGTCCACCCAAACAGCAGTTGCCCCCTATCAGTCCTTGTCGGAAACGACAGCCTGGCATACCTACCACCACAACGTCCTTGTTATCCAGCAGGGAAGCTTTCTCTGGACAGTAGATGGCGCACACGGTGCTCAGCCTGTCGCGTGGCGGGAGCTGGAGACCTTTCGACATCTGGATTTCACGGTGCGCCACCTAGGTGAAATGAACGTTCCGCAGCTCTACCCCGTGCTGGAAGTAGAGCGCCACTGCGTCGTTCCTTGCTGAGTGCAGTACCTGAGCATGGAAGAGACGCGTTTTCTTTTAAGAAAATGATTTGGTGATTGGCGAATGTGTGTTTTGTAATAAATAAAATTCACTCTTTTTGGCTATAAACGTAAAATATCTTTGATTCATGGAATGGTCGCATAAGCCCCATTGATTAGGCTAATTTTCATTAATCCACATAATTATAATATATTCAAACCAAGAAACACATATTTAATACATATATACACATACACATATTTTTAAGTAATATTATCTAGTGTTTTACACAGGCCTATCTAGTCTTGGAATATGGAATCCAGCTTTGGCCTTTGGAAATAAATATTATGATTTAGCAAATTCATCAACCTGGTGCTTTTACAAGGTTGGGGTAACTCAAGTTTAAATCTGGTCGACAGTTGTCTTGCACTTGTGAAGTACATCAACCCAAGATTTAACAGTTCATATTTTTTTTCGTTGTTGTTGTTTGTTGTTTGTGTGTGTGTTGGAGGGGGTGTGTTTGTTTCTTGAGAGCCTGGTCTGAATGGCAACACACACTAACAACACATAGCATTGTGTGATAGATCTACGGGGCTTAGCCGCCTTGCAGGCTTGGCCATCCCGCTCCCGATTATTTGGTTTTGTGCTGTTTCCAGTGATCATGTGGGTCTAAAGTTTTGTGTACGAGTGTATGAAAGTATCAAGCATGATGTGGTCGACATTATAACGTTGACATTCCTCCGTGTTTCCGTCTGATCTTCATCTACTTCTTCCTTCAATATGCCCAAGTGAACTGTTTTAGATGGCCGCCATTCTCCGCCCAATCTCTCGTGCACCCTTCACCACCCAGCTGTGCGATCGTGAGTACTGTACTCTTTCGTTTCGAAATAACACTGTTGAGAACGCGTAATCTTTCACCAAAGATGAACTGTTGAAAATAGGCTCACAAGTGCGTACAAATCTCGGCCCAAATTTGATCGCCCACCTGAAGTCTTTAGGTATCGGTCGCAACTTGCCCCGACGTCGATCGTGCCGTGGTGGCACTAGAAAACAGTGACCTATAAACGTTGTGTCCGGTTCGTCAGCAAGCAAGAAAAACTACTAGATCTACCTCTTCCAGACTCTGCTTCTATGATCCCTGTATCGCCCCCTCCCCCCTCTTTCGTCAACCACAACAACCTAATAAATATCACCACCACTGCAAAACCTACCCCGGACATTATGCTTAATTCAGCATTATTCAATGCCCGGTCTGTCAACGATCCCATGAAACGAACTGAGATCTCTACATTTATCATGGACAACAGCATCCAGCTCATGTTCCTCACTGAGACCTGGCTGAGACAACACGGTGATGAGCCCAAGTGCTCTGATCTCTGTCCCTCAGGCTACAGCATCAAATATGTCCCCCGTCCTTCCAGAGGTGGTGGGCTGGCTGTGATCTATCACAAACGGTTCACACCCCACATCTCCTTCAGCACCTCCTTCCCTTTTGACCACCCTGCAGTTGAGCGTGTCCGCGTCACCCTCTCACTGCCCCACACGACTGTCCACTTCTTCTGTCTGTATCGACCTCCTACCAGCCGCAAGAACAAACAGACTGACACCAACTTTCTTGATCAATTCCATGATTTGTGTGAATACTGTAATTCCTTATCCGGATCCTTTATCATACTGGGCGATTTTAACGTTCACTATGATAATCCTCTCCACCCTACAACTGCCAAAGCCCTAGAACTTTTGAACAACTTCGACCTGACCCAGACTGTGACAGAACCCACTCACGACAAAGGCCACATCTTGGACTGGGTGGTGCAGAGAAGTGACAACACCAGTGTGAAGGAAACGGTGGTGTCTCATGACCTCACCTCTGACCACTGCTGTGTCATCAGTCCCTTTGACATCAGTGTCCCCCGCTCCCAGTCAACCTACATTACAAAGCGTACCCTGAAGGCCATCGACAGGACGGCCCTGAAGAACGACCTGGCCGCCCGTCTATCCTCCCTGACGCCCTCCACCCTCACCGCCGCCACTCTGGATTCAGCCCTGACTACCACGCTGGACCACCACACCCCGGCCACCAGACGCCAGGTGTCGTCAGCCAGGTGTGACCCCTGGTACAGCGCAGCGGCCGAGCAAACGCGTGATGCCAAGCAGCACAAACGCCAAATGGAGAGACAGTGTAAGCGCTCGCGTCTGGCTGGCCACAAGCATGTGCTGAACGGCGCAAAAAAGGCTGTCACGGACGTAGTGCATGCTGCAAAAACCACGTACTATTGAAACAAAATCAAAGAAAGCTTTTCATCTGGCAGATTATTTCATGTATCCAACCAGCTACTTGGTATGGTAAAGACCTCACCCCTCCCGTCCTTTTTCCCACTCACTGAGCTCCCAAATCGTTTCATGCAGTTCTTTAAAGGCAAAATTTGCACTATTCGAAACAATCTTGATTCAGTCTTTTCCCGTTCATTTGTTTCTAACGAACCCTGTTTTCATGGCCAGCCCCTGACCCATTTCACCCCTGTGACTCAAGATGTAGTTAAACGGACAATTCTTTCTTCTTCACTCAAAACCTGTGAACTCAACCCATTTCCCTCTGACTTGCTTGTAGAATCTCTTGACGTTTTGTTGCCTTTCATCACTGACATCATCACTTCTGGGACCTTTTTATGATGAGTACAAGTGCTCTTTGGTAAAACCTCTGCTTAAGAAACCCTCGCTTGATCCTGATTACTCGAAAAATTACAGACCAGTCTCAAATCTCCCCTTTCTGTCTAAACTACTTAAACGTCTTGTTCTTTTGCAACTAAACGAACATTTGACTCGCAACAATGTACTCAGTTCCTTACAGTCAGCATACAGACCCTATCATAGCCCCGAAATCGCCATTCTTAAGATCATGAATGATATCCTAGCATCCCTTGACAATGGTAAGATGTCCATCCTTACTTTACTAGACCTCTCCGCCGCTTTCGAAACTATTGACCATGCTATCCTACTAAACAGATTTTCCCATTCCTTTGGTATTTCTGGCTCTACTCTCTCCTGGTTTAAATCCTATCTCTCAAACAGAACTGAAACAATCTCAGTAGCAGGCCATAAATCCACTCCATCGACTGTTAAGTATGGCGTTCCCCAGGGCTCTGTCCCGGGACCTGTGCTTTTTGCATTGCATACGCAACCCCTTTTCAACATTGTTAAGAATCATTCTGTAAATCATCATGCCTTCGCTGATGATAATCAGCTATACACTGAAACAACTCTTTCTGACTTCGACTCCACTGTTCAAGGTCTTCAAGGATGTGTCAGTAATGTCAAAACATGGATGAATGAAAACAAACTCCAATTAAATGACAGTAAAACTGAAGCCATCATAACGACTTCTAAAAGACTCTCTGTTGACAGGTTCCTACCATCTTCCATAATGATAGGTGACTCAGATATTGATTTTGTTCCTTCTGTGAAAAACCTGGGCGTCACTATCGATTCCAACCTTACAATGAAAACACATGTGAACAATGTCTGCAAAATTGCCTATCTACAGATTCGTAAGATAAGTTCCATTCGCCACCTCCTTACCACTCAGGCAACACAAACTCTCGTCTGTTCTCTCGTCTTTTCTAGGCTAGACTATTGTAACTCTCTGTTATTTGGTTGCCCACAGTCCTCAATCCAGAAACTTCAGAAAGTTCAGAACGCAGCTGCAAGATTGATTTTCAAAGCAAAAAAAGACACAGCATGTCACCCCGCTACTTCACACTCTTCACTGGCTTCCAATTTCTGCTCGAATTCAGTACAAGGGTACAAGGTCGCATGCCTCACCTTCAACTCTATTAATAGAACTGCCCCTCAGTATCTCACTGACATTGTACAAACCTACACTCCCACCCGACATCTCAGATCTTCCTCCGACTCATGCCTGCTCTCCACTCCCCGTATTAAAACTAAATCCTTCGGTGAATCTTCTTTCTTTTACTCTGCTCCCTCGGTCTGGAATAGCTTACCACACAGTGTTCGCCACTCTTCCTCTGTCCAGTCTTTCAAAACTTCTCTGAAAACTCATCTTTTTGAAACCTCATACTCTCACCTCTAATCCACGTAGTCCTTGATGATATTAACCTGCAGTGTGTGTGTGTGTGTGTGTGTGTGTGTGTGTGTGTGTGTGTGTGTGTGTGTGTGCGTGCGTGTGCGTGCGTGCGTGTGCGTGCGTGCGTGCATGCGTGCGTGCGTGTGCGTGTGTGCGTGCGTGCGTGCGTGCGTGCGTGCGTGCGTGCGTGCGTGCGTGTGCGTGCGTGCGTGCGTGCGTGCGTGCGTGCGTGCGTGCGTGCGTGCGTGTGTGTGTGGGGGGGGGGGGGGGGGGGGGGAGAGGGGGGGGGGAGGGCGAGAGAGATTAATACATGTATTTTGTATTAACAGTCTCACTTATTTTTAATGTTTATATTCATTGATACTTGTCTTCATGTTGATTATTCTTGGCTTGTCTTTAATGTGTATGTTTATCTGTATGTTAGTGCTTAGGCCTTTGTTCAGCGCTTTGAGCTCCCTGCAAAGGGAGTTAAGCGCTCTATGAATAACCAGTGTTATTATTATTATTTCATATACCTTCACGATGGCGTCATTTTCCAAAAGACGCTTCAGTCCGCCATCTTTGAACATCAGGGGCTCTCGCTGCACGTCGAAGAGGAATGCACGTGCGGAGGGCGTGGCCACTTGCAGCAAGGTCAAGGGTCCCCTCTGGCTGAGGTGGACGCCTTCAGAATCCACGGCCAGCACTGTCTCCATTTCCAGACTGGCCACCACTGACTGACACGACGACAGCGTATCCACTACGCTGATCTGTGCTGATGCCTGCATGCTGATGCTGATGCTGATCCTGCTGACACGAGTTTTGTTCACACTGGTTTTTATTCTCCCTACTAAGACTTACGTGTGATTAAACAAAAATATTTAACAGTAAACTGCATTTTCCTGTGGTAGATAACGGATTCTTGAAGCGTGTGTGGTAGCGAGCGGGTCCGTGCTATTGACCACTGCAATTAGGGTTATTAACGCCCTTGACGGCAAGAGTTAAGCCCTTGTTGATCAGTATCCAAAAGGGCATTAACGCTTGCAAAAGTCAGCTATAAAGTGGCCTCAAATAGGGTTGGTGGCGAGAGTTATGCCCTTGTTTTGTCAGTACTCAACCATCTTCCCCCACCCACAAAGGGCATTCTCTCTTGTAAAAGGGTTTCTTTGCAGTGGCCAATAGTAGCCTCAAAGAAGCCATGTGATTGTCGGTCGGTGATGGTTTGATTTACGTCTAATTAGGTGTTTCCTCTTATAGACAATATTCCTGAAGACTGGGTCTTCCTGGTGAGATGGAGGTGATGAAGAAGCAGGTGATGATGGGACAGGAGTCTTGACGTGGCTGCCGTCGTGGATGATTCCGGAACACGTAGCACACCCCTGACACGTGAGGATGCACCGTTTGTTGCTGGAACATTCGGACGGAGTCCGAGCCGAAGAGTTTCTTGTCCGTGATGCTGGAGTCAGCATCTGTGTAGATTTCTTGTCTTAGATGGAGTTGGCATCTGTGAGGTGGTAGGAGACTTTTAGCATTGTGAGACAAGCCAAAAGGTCGTCCAGGTGCTCCTTTAGTCCGCTTGTCTTGTCGCTACTGTTGGTGAGCAATCTTCCCCTCCTAAGGCTGCCTTCAGGGCCACCGGGCGAACTGCTCCGTACCGGAAGTTGATGTCGTCGGAAACTGGCAGGAGACATACAGGTAAGTCGAGTTGTCTCTGCAGGCAGGCGTGGTCCTTCAAGAGGGGTCCCCAGCCTTCCCAACAGTGGGTGACGCTGTGCCTGCGGCCCATCCCAGAAGATGAGGCTGCGTGTCCCATCCTCTGGGCACCAAAACAGCCAAAACCCAGTGCTGGGTGCAGGCGGATCATTGACGAAGTCAAATCTGCAGAGATGATCTAAGTTGCTGTACGTCTTCCTGTCAGCTTGCAAGTCTCTCGACTCCCATTTGGTGAGGGAGGAGAACTGTGTCGCCCTTCCCACTATCTGCCACTTAGTAGGACTTCGATAGCAATCTGCCACCTTGCTTCGGAATCAGCTGTGTGTACAGAGAGAGTCAGTATAATCGACCCTCTCTGCATGGACCCCCATGTGGGAATCTGTGATGTGATTGTCCCCAACACCATAAGTTTTATGCAAGGACAGAGAGAGAGAGAGAGAGAGAGAGAGAGAGAGAGAGAGAGAGAGAGAGAGAGAGAGAGAGAGAGAGAGAGAGAGAGAGAGAGAGAGAGAGAGAGAGAGAGAGAGAGAGAGAGAGAGAGAGAGAGAGCACCAGTAGTCAGTACACCTCATAATCACATTCATCTCACACAAACTCACAGGCATCCTGATCCTGATCGCTTATCGGCCTTTTGGCTAAGACAGTGATTCAGGAACATAAATTTTTGTTTATACCCTGGTTGGCTTGTTCAGCCCGTCGTACATGGCGAAAGCCGATACGCGACGTTAAACTGAACTTCCATCCACAAACTCACAGGGAAACACCAAACAGACTTATAAACGGACAGAAACACAGTATGCACTTAGTGGGATTGTTATTTTCCTGGGGAGTGTTAATTTCCTAGGCGCAGTATTTTTTCTTGGATAGGGGAGTGCTTTTTTTCCTAGGAAAATAACACTCCCAGTATTTTTTTCCCCTAGGAAAAACGACCCCATAGCATTTTCACAATAATGCTAAAAAGGGAAATAACTGGGAGAAAAACGAAGGATTTTTTTATAGTGAAAAGAATAAGGGGAAGGAACTCTCTTAATTAACTCCCTTCACCGAAGTTATTTTCAGCACCTAATCGCCTTGCCAAGTGAGGGCAGCCACAAGAAAACAGAACCAAGTTCATCCTCAGAAAAGGATGACCCAGGCAACAAGGGGAAGGAACTCTCGTAATAAACTCCCTTCACCAAAGTTATTTTCGGCACCTAATCGCCTTGCCAAGTGAGGGCAACAGCCACAAGAACACAGAACCAAGTTCATCCTCATCCACACAGTACACAACAACAGTGGTATAGAGTTGTTCACAAACAATGTTTATTGTTGTGTGAAAGAGATGCAAAACAATGGTCTCAATACACGTAAACATGTTTCACTCTTTCCCAATGAAAACACGGTGATATGCAAGTGATTTGATGAGCAGCATATTTACGTGTGGGTACGCATGTGCGCTTGCGTGTTTGAGTGCGCAGTGTGTGTGTGTGTGTGTGTGCGTGTGCGTGTCTGCGTGCGTGTGCGTGAGTGCGCGCGCGTGTGTGTGCGTGCGTGCGTGTGTACGTGTGTGTGTCTGTACGTGTCTGTGCGTGTCTAGTCTGCGTTGTACCGTGGCCGACGGTAGTATATAGTTGATACCGATTGGCAACGGTTGTACGCGTTCGTGCGTGCGTGTGTGCGCGCGCGCGTATGTGTGCGTGTACGTGTATGTGTGTACTCGCCACCCACGCACCCCTATATCTGGCCCTAATTATGGTAAACAGTTTCCTCCCCTATGTATTCAAACCTGGGCCTGTATTCACGTTGAGATAGCATGAGACTTAGCATGATGCTAACTTAGAAGCTCCTATAGGATTTAATAGGACTTTTGGAAGAGCTTCTAAGTTAGCATGATGCTAAGTATCATGCTATCTCAACGTGAATACAGGCCCTGGTTACTTGTAGTGGTACCATAGCCGATGAGGTTTAACCGAGGCGTGGTTACCGCTACACCTATCTGCATTATTAAAAAATCGGGACTTTACTGGAGTTGCACTGCCTCCGGGCATTGCCTCCGGTATCGTTCCCACCTTCTTTGTATTTACAAATGTCCCATATGTGTCTGTTCCAGACTGAGAGGACGTAAAGCACCATTTTGCATTCTAAACAGCTTCCTGGAAACCGACAAGTGTTTTATTTCGCTGGCAAGTTTCGGTTCCGGGTACAGTTGTTTGTTTGTCTATTTGTGTCAATCAATTTCACGTAAAGTGCCAGCATGGTGCTGCCTATATAATGACAATTTAGGGAGTCTATGTATCGTCATCGTCTTTCGTTTTCGCGTCTGACGTGGTCCTACCTAGAAAGTACTCTAGTCCTATACCTATCGATTTCCTGTAAAATGGCCTGCCTTAGGTGTGTGTGTGTGTGTGTGTGTGTGTGTGTGTGTCTGTGTGGTGTGTGTGTGTGAGTGAGTGAGTGTGTGTGTGTGTGTGTGTTTGGTATTTTGGTATTGAGACGTCTCTGTGAAATTCGGGTTGTTCCCACCCGGAGAGTGCGTGGCAGCCAGAGGCGCACCACATATTATTATAATCTTCTGGGTGTTTTTGCATGCGATTTTTGTGTGTGACTGATGGGGAAGGAAAGGGGGTGGTGGTCAATTTTGACCAAATGACAACTATTTCGTTGCCACTGGGTTTAACATGTGCTAAGTGCATGGGCACACGGGACCTTGGTTTATCGTCCCATCCGAAAGCCTCCACGTTTAGACCATAAGGCCTAGTGCAGAGTGAGAGGAAAAATCTCCTGTACCCAGGTATGAACTCGGGTTTACTGTGCACGAGCGAACGTGTTACCCCTATGCCACTGTACACCTTATTTATATAGTTTATATATATATATATGTGTGAGGGGGGGGGGGGGTGCACGCGCGCGCGCATGTGTGTGTGTGTGTTGAACAGTTTAATTGTCTATTGACACAAGTGATCTTAGACAAAATAGAGAGAGCGAGAGAGAGAGAGAGAGAGAGAGAGAGAGAGAGAGAGAGAGAGAGAGAGAGAGAGAGAGAGAGAGAGAGAGAAAGAGAGAGAGAGAGAAACTCAGACTCAGACTCAGATACTTTATTTTACAAGGATAAGAATTTAGGCTGGGCCTATTCTTCCATTCTGTCCTTGGAGAAGAAGAAGAAGACAGGTTAACATAATGAAACCTTAAATATAGCTAACATAACATACATAATTATGAAACACTCAGATCATTGGCAAAGATAAGGAAGCATAATAATAATAATAATAATTAGCATTTATAGCGCCTAATCTTAAAAAAGCCCTAAGCGCATACAATAATAAATGAATAAACCAGCAAGCAATATAAATAAAGAAACGACAAAAATATATTATACACACGCGCACACGCGCACACGCACGCACTAATCACAGACACACGCACGCACTAAACAGACACGCACACACAAACACACACACGAACGCACCACACGCGCACACACACACACACACACACACACACACACACACACGCAACACACACGCACAAACAACACGCATGCACACAAACACACGCGGATGGAAGGGGCACAGTACTTTGAAAAGAAATATAGCAGGCTATGATTTGAAAAGAGTAGTTTTGAGAGAAGACTTAAATGAAGAATGGGAGTTGGCAGAACGTAGAGGTAAAGGGAGTCTATTCCAAGAGGAGGGGGCCTGGAAAGAGAAGGAGCGTTCGCCAAGGGTCTTAATAGAAACAAAGTTAGCAAAACAAATCCACAAAAGGTAAGAAAACAATAGGACGTTGAACAAGTCCTAACACGATGTCACAAATTAATAGGGATCTTGCACAAACCTCCTTCATAGAAATTTCTGAAAATAAAGTTGAGAGAGAGAGAGAGAGAGAGAGAGAGAGAGAGAGAGAGAGAGAGAGAGAGAGAGAGAGAGAGAGAGAGAGAGAGAGAGAGAGAGAGAGAGAGAGAGAGAGAGAGAGAGAGAGAGAGAGAGAGAGAGAGAGAGAGAGAGAGAGAGAGAGAGAGAGAGAGAGAGAGAGAGAGAGAGAGAGAGAGAGAGAGAGAGAGAGAGAGAGAGAGAGAGAGAGAGAGAGAGAGAGAGAGAGAGAGAGAGAGAGAGAAAGCTAAGCTAACAGATAAGCTGGGTAGCTATTTTACACCATTGCCCTCAAAACAAAATATACAATCAAAGCACACAGAGAGAGAGAGAGAGAGAGAGAGAGAGAGAGAGAGAGAGAGAGAGAGAGAGAGAGAGAGAGAGAGAGAGAGAGAGAGAGAGAGAGAGAGAGAGAGAGAGAGAGAGAGAGAGTGCAAATGCGAATCATTTATTCAAATAGGCCATGGTCCCTTATGAAGGGGAAATGAACAAACAAGGATCAACAGCCATAAAAAAAGGAATACAAATCATTATCAATAATCAATACACATGATACTAGTGTCGCTACATATAACAATTGCTTCAGTCAGATGGCAGTTAATATCCAGTCAGAACATGGCAGAAGAAGGACTATGAAATAGCAATGTCTCTAAATTTGAAAGCTTTATACATAAAAAGGGCCAGATTACGAATATCATTTTCCTTCTTTGAAGCTAACAAGGTTGATTTAAACGCACATGGATTATGACTATATTTCTGTGGGGTATTTTGTTGTCGGATATCAATTAAGGAGAGAGAGAGAGAGAGAGAGAGAGAGAGAGAGAGAGAGAGAGAGAGAGAGAGAGAGAGAGAGAGAGAGAGAGGAGAGAGATTGTGTGTTTGCGCGGGGGCAGTAGGGGAAGTGGGTAGCATTAGAAAAGGGGGGGGGGGGGGGGGGATACGCATACCAGAAAATGGCATTTTCTTCCGACATCTGTTGTGCCTAAAAGATCGTCCCATGAGAAAATTAGGTCCTAATACTAAATATATATATATATAAAACGAAGTAATAGATCAATAAATATGTTAACAAATTAATCAAAAAGTAGAACCAGTAGAAATAAATAAATGTAAATAAGTAAATGATCATTAGAAATCTCATCTTTAGTAATTAGCACGTTTACGGTTTTTAGTTTTACGCAAGCATCGAGTTGGAAAGACACGGGAATTTAACAGACTCGGAAAATTATTTAACAAGTCCTACAAATGTAATATGTCGTTTGCTAATGTATTCTTTGCTTGTGGAATATCGCTTTTAAAGACCCACTGACCCACCATTAAGTCCCTTGCTTTTTTTCTGGGTAGTTGTGACCCACATTCAAATTCCCCCAATTTCAAGTTGAGTCTGCTCTTTAAAAATGATGTTTCGTTTCGAATTTTGGGGCAAATGTATGGGAGTCAAACCTGGTCAAAACAAGATTTCTTACCAGCTATAAGAGGGAAAAAATGTGAAACCCATGATTTTGACACGTGACCTGGTGGGTCTTTAAGAAGACACGAAATTGTTGTTTTTGGACACCCCCCCCCCCCCTCTTTTTCTGCAACGTAATGTGCAGGAGGTCTGCTCCTTGAAAAATAAAATCAAACTTAACTGTTCAACATGGTAGGCCCGTAATGCGAATCACTTTGACTGAAACATGTCAATAAAGTTCAATTAAGATTGTGAAACAAATTGAGCAGCTTACTTGACTTGACTTGTGATAGTGGCAGAAACGTTGTTTTGTCTTCACAGGTGAGCACAGGTCTGCGACTGGAATACCTTTGTTACTGAAGTTGATAATAGACCTACGAGTGTGTACTCGTAAATTACTTCCTTAATTGATGGTTGTTTTTTCGGTATTGGGGCTTACAACTTTCGTGTTCGTTTCTAGTAATTCTGTTGACTGATTTGTTTGAAAAGTAGTCCTATGTTGGACCAAGAGGCAGGTAGGCATAGTGTGTGTCAAAGGCAAAGGCAAAAATTTAATTTTCAGATGGAACATTGAATAAGCAATAATGGTTTGCTTTTTTACATCAAGCCATCTATAACACAACAATTAAAGAAGGAAATAAACATGGAAAAAAAACCCACACACACACCACACACAAACAATGAATTAATAAGTTCATGCACGCACACACCAGAGTACTCGTATACACACACACTCTCCCTCTCCCTCTCCTCTCTCTCTCTCTCTCTCTCTCTCTCTCTCTCTCTCTCTCTCTCTCTCTCTCTCTCTATCTATCTATCTCTCTCTCTCTCATAAGCAAACATATAAAAGCTCAAATACATATATACATATATAACAATATACACAGGCACATTAATACTTCGAGTAATTTTCAGTGTGATAGAGGATCAAGATCATGATTCAGATCAATACACTACATCATATGAAACACGCTATAAATAAAATTGACAAGAATGTGATCAAGAAACCAACAGATCTCTTTGTCACACAGTATAAACTTGATTAGAAGACATGATCAAACTTAATATTATATTAATCATTAAATGGGTCTTCTTAAAACATCATCATGGAACCTTAACAGGCAACCGTTACCAGACGTAGACCTTGCATCAATGGTAGAAAGGAAGCAAACATTACACTTAGAATGAATATGATGTGTAGCAAACATAAACCTTTAATCTATGCGTACAAAACGTTAATATTAATTAGGTGAGTTTTTAATTTTTTCTTAAAATAGATTCCTGTTTTATATGCATTTCAATTTTTTTGGTAACTGGTTCCATAAGTTTCCACCTGAATAAAGAAAACTTGATTTGTATATATTGTTTTTTGGTCGAGGGAATGATAGTGAATGGCTATGTCTATGTCGGCTGGTTTCAAAAGTGCCCGTTATCTTTTTCGGAGCATTTCCGTTCACAACATTATGCGTACATATTGCTTTATTAAAGAAAAGTCTGCTGTGAAGTTTAGATTTTTATAGTTATCACTTGTTAAGGAACTTGATTTGAACAAAATTAATTTAACAGCTTTTTTATACATACGATGAACAATTTTCAAATTGGTCTCACTACAGTTATCCCACAATGTCGACGCATAATCAATCAATTATAGAATGTGGGCATTAAAAAAGAGCTTACGAGAATGAATATCTAATAAGTTTTTGATTTTAGTCAATTGGAATGTTTTTTGGGGAAAGACGTTTTCCCAAGGATACAATCTGATCAGTCCAAGAGAGATCTTTGTCAACAATGATGCCTAATATTTTATGAGAGTCAACTTCTTCAATTTTGTTATTTTGTATATATAAAGATGGAAATTTGTTCTTCATTTTTTGCCTTTTTTGCCTTGTTGTTATGTACATGCACTTTGTTTTGTTTGTATTTAAGGACATGTGATTTAATTCAGTCCAGGTGACTATTTTTTAAATACTATTTTGAAGCTTACATCCTAGTTCTTCGGCATCAGAATCACTGGAGTGAAGAGACGTATCGTCTGCAAACATTTCACATTTACTTGAAATAGAACAGGGTAAATCATCACATAAAGAGAAAAAAGAGAGGGCCAAGCACAGAGCCTTCAGGAACTCCATACTTAACTGGCAATCGTGCTGAAATTGTATTGTTTATAACCACTGACTGCACTCAATCGCTCAAAAGGATTATATCAGATTTTGTAATTCTGGGGTTAACTTGTAAAGTTCTAGTTTTCGTAGCAACAGAGAATGGTTAATCACATCAAAAGCTTTTTCAAAATCTATGAAGAGAATACCATTGAATTTATTGTCGTTTACACTACAAAGGCTATCAATAAAGGTGTTTTGTGTGTGTGTGTGTGTGTGTGTGTGTGTGTGTGTGTGTGTGTGTGTGTGTGTGTGTGTGTGTGTGTGTGTGTGTGTGTGTGTGTGTGTGTGCGTGCGTGCGCGGTGTGCGTGGTGTGCGTGTGTGTGCGCGCGCGCGCGCGTGTGTGCGTGTGTGCGTGCGTGCGCGCGCGCGCGTGTGTGTGTGTGTGTGTGTGTGTGTGTGTGTGTGTGTATGTGTGTGCTTCTTGGAACCGAGCCTACAGTTCTTGCAGTTGTTTGTGGAAATAGCCTTTGGATTAGAGCCCATAGCCTATATTGGTTTTTGACGAATACGTGCGCGCGTGTGTTAGCCTGGGGTCTTCCATATTGTCCCGTTCCCATTCAGCCCTTTGTGTAATGGAGAAAAAACAAACGGGAGTGCCATTTCAACTTTTCATTTCTTTTGCAGAAAAACGCACTCTCTTTCTCTCTCCTCCCCTCTCTTTCTCTCTCCTCCCATCTCTTTCTCTCTATTGTTGTGTTGCAACACAGAGACATGCACGCGCGCGCACGTACACACACACACACACACACACACAAACATGCACGCGCGCGCATGTACACACACACAAACACAGACATGAACGCGCGCACGCACACACACACACACATGTGCGCGCGCACACGCACACACACACATATATACACACACACACACACACACACACACACACACAAACATTTACACAATTATTATGGCCTACATGCTTCTCACTATCCCCCTCCCGTACACGTTGCAACAACTAGAGTACTGACGATTCTTTGCGTTGGTTGGGTCAGTGCGTGTCTCCCCTTGAAATCGTTGAGATTGTAAAGAAATTGCGTCATGCTCGCGTCATTATTCCAATGACGCTTATTTCTTCATGCTTCCATTTCCCCCCATTTTTCAACCGAAAGAGAACAACTTTCATGGAGTTAGACTGTAAGATTTGAATCTACTCATTTTACGTTAAGGTTTCCTCAAGGCACTTGGTGTGGGGTGAAAGTTGCTATGATTACATATAAGTGTATTATTATAGATAAAAATGCAACACCCGTAGGTATGA
>CM065698.1:42131690-42148650 GCA_017654935.2 Phymorhynchus buccinoides | reverse complement strand
GGTAAGGCCACTGGTTATGCACAAGGTTTTAGCCAAGCTTTCCATAGCGGAAGGAGCAGGATGTAGCCTGGTAAGGCCACTGGTTATGCACAAGGTTTTAGCCAAGCTCTCCATAGCAGAAGAGAGGAAAGCATCAAAACAGCTGAACCGTGCAAACTTAGACAACAAACTGGAAATTAGTATGAACAGACTCAGGAGAGTTTATGTAACATTTCCTGACGTAGGGACATCAAAATTTATGAGTCTATCATTGTTTATTTGGTATTTTAAAATCGGTAGCTAAGCAGACGAAAACGGAGGGCCGCCATTGAAAAAGAAGTCGCATATAATGCTTCTTCAACAAATGTTGTTTGAAAAAAATAAACTTAGCACGCAAATATTTGTATTTACCGCACATTATGTTTCTTTTACGTTTAATTTAGTAAAGTACAGCATTATTATTTTATATTCTATTAATTTATTACACATCCTTTTCATTTTAGCCAATCAGATTTTGAAAGCAGTCCCGGAACAAATGTAGGAACGAAAGTAAAATGACGCCAATGGTGCAAAGTGCTTTTCGTCATTGTTCCTAATTAAGTCATTAATTGCATTATTTTACGCAGCTTTGATTCCAATCGATTACAGAGGTGAGTAAGTAAGTGATTATGATTGTGCTTGTGTATAATGTGGAATGGGTACACTGATAGACTAGGTCTTGACTTCAACAGATTGAATTGAAAGAAACAAGTTAGATCTAGATACTATTACTAATATACTGTACACTCTTCTTCTTCTTCTTCTTCTTTCTCTTCTTCTTATAGGGCCTACGTTACTACGTAAAAGGCCCATGGTCACCGAGCTGACCATTCTGGCCCCTTTTCTTGGTTTATTGAACATCTAGATCTATTCTGGCCATGCCAGAGTATTGTAGAATGTACTCAGCCAGAGTAGCGATTGTGTAAAAAGCAAATGAGCATGTCAGTGGCGTAGGAACGTTTTCAAGCCGGGAGGGGGGGAGGGCAGGATTGCCACAACAAACCGGGGGGGGGGGGGGGGGGGGACGCAAGCGCACGGACAAGATGAATGGATGGATAGGTTAAATTACATGACTTAGTAAATCCTACAAAAATACTTTATTATTGTTATTTTTAAACATAATCATAATCAATGACATCAAAAAATATATGAATGAAATAAAACATGATGTGAATTGAAAGGAGACAATAAAAAAGCATAAAAATACAACCATGTTTGGGGCGGATCAGCCAGTCATGGAAGAGGGGAGGGGGTAGCTCCAAGTGGTCAGTTGGGGTGGTGTGATGGGTCTGGGGGGATTGCCTCCCAGAAGCTGATGATGATTTGAATGTAAAAGATGCAATCAAGGCTTCTCGTGAGAGAATAACTGTAGCATGGAACTACAATTTGTCTTCCTCTTTTTCTTTCCATTTTTTGTCTGAGGGTGTGTGGAACCCCTTCCCCCCTCAAATCCATCTTTGATGCAGTACCAAGTCCATGACAGCAATATGTAGTGAATGGGCTGAGACTATTAACTCTTTCATTTCCTTGTATCCTTTCTGGGTTTTTTTTGGGGGGGGTTGCCGTTATTAATTTTTGGGGGGCAGAGAGATACGTCTGCCCCCACCCCCCTCCTCGAAGCCCGGGGGGCAGCTGCCCCCCGCCGTTCTTACGCCAGTGCATGTGTGTGTGCGCACTCGTATGTGTGTGTTGTGTGTGTGCGCGCTTGTGTTTGTGTATCACAGTCTGTGTGTGTGTGTGTGTGGGAGGGGGGAGGTGTATATATATGTGTGTGTGTGTGTGTTGTGTGTCTCTTGTGTGTGTGGGTGTGTGTGTCTGTGTATATCTATGTGTATGTCTGTGTGTGAGTCTCTGTGTGTATGTGTCTGTGTGTGTGAGAGAGAGAGAGAGAGAGAGAGAGAGAGAGAGAGAGAGAGAGAGAGAGAGAGAGAGAGAGAGGAGAGAGAGTGAGAGTGAGAGAGAGATAGGGAGAGAGAGAGATAGGGAGAGAGAGAGAGGGAGAGAGAGAGAGAGAGAGAGAGAGAGAGATATGTGCGTTAATGACCAATCCCCCTCCCCTCTTTTTTGTGACTCGCACTAATATTATTGTTGTTGTTTTACCCTGACTTAAAGACTCCAGGGATCATCCCAACAGCTGAAGCCCTTGAACACCACGGTACAAATTCACCAGCAAGGGATGAGAACATTATGTGTGAGACCGTTTTTGATTACCCCGCCACGAGAGCAGCCGGAGGAAATTAATATTATTAAATGGATTTGCTTGCTGATGGAGTGTCAGTGACTTGAAAGGTTTGGTGTATAACAAATTGTTGCCAGGCATTGTCTTAACCAGTAATCAATAAAAAGCAATCATCCATTATATATCTAACTGTAGAGGGGTTAAAGAGGGAAATAAGTCATTTTGGGCAGATAAATGTTTTCATTATGGCTTTATTGTGCAGACTGACAGTGAATTATAATTACATCAGTCACTTTCAACAGTTTTTAGCTTTTTTCACTTACCTTTCGAAACGGTTATGCTTAGTTTACCTCATTCAGTCATTGGTCCCTTGCCATATGTTTTGTTTAATTATGTAACTATGTGATCTAAATGCTTCTGGCACTGAAGGGATTAAATGCTGAATTAAAAATGTTCCTACATCCTAAATCGACAAAAACACCATAAGAAACTATCATGCCAATTGTCATGCTTGTTATAATTATGAAAATCCGCAACACTAGATTTTCTTGTTGAATTAAAAGTTCCGTAATCAAAATGCCTTTGGCACCGAAGGGGTTAAATGTTGAATTGAACATATCTCTATATCAGAAATGGATAAACACACCATAAGAAACCACCATGTTAAATGTAATGGTTGTTACATGAAAATACCCAACTCTACATTTTTTTAATAAAATAACTCTTCACGATCAATATGCCATTGGCACTGAAGGGGTTAAAGGTTGAATTGCAATATTAATTGTCCCTGCATCACAAATTGATAAACACACCATAAGAAATTATCATGCCAAATTTCATACTTATTGTATAAAAATACCCAACACTAGATTTTTTATTTAATTATAACTGTCCTCGATCAAAATGCCCTTGGTACTGAAGGGGTTAAAGGCTGAATTGAAAATGTCCCTACATCAGAAATTGTTAAGCACACCATAAGAAAATGTCATGCCAAATTCCATGCTTGTTTCTTGAAAATGCATACCACTAGAAGTTTATTTACATATTACTATTTGCAATAAAATGTTCTTGGCATTGAAAGGGTTAAAGGCTGACTTTCAAATGTCCCTACGTCAGAATTTAGCAAAGACATCATAAGAAATGATCATGGCAAATTTCATGCTCGTTATATGAAAATGCTCAATACTAGAATTTGTTGTGGAATTAAAATTCTGCTATAAAAATGCATTTGGCATCGAAAGGGTTAAAGGCTGAATTGAAGGTATCCCTCTGTCAGAAATGAATAAACGCACCGTAAGAAACCACCATGCCAAATGTTATGCTTGTTACATGAAAATGCCCAACACTATAATATTTTTTAATCAAATAACTGTTTGCGATTAAAATGCGCTTGGCACTGAAGGGGTTAAAGCCTGAATTGCAAATGTCCCTACATCAGAAATTGATAAACACACCATAAGAAACTATCGTGCCAAATTGCATGCTTATTACATGAAAAGACCCAACACTAGAATTATTTTTAATTATAACTGCCCGCGATAAAAAGGTCCTTGGCACTGAAAGGGTTAAAGGCTGAATTGAAAATTTCCCTCCGTCAGAAATCAATAAACATGCAATAATAATAATAATAATAATAATAATAATAATAATAATAAAGAATATTTATATAGCGCGCATTCTAGGTGTGCTACTCATGGCGCTTTACACAAACTAAGAATCGCCCCACATACAAAATTACAGACATATCAAACATACTCAGATGCGCTCGCATACCCACCCTCACCCTCACGCTGTGACATATTCATAGACATAAAAACATGCATCTTCGCATAACACACAAACGGGTCCACACACACACACACGTACGCGCGCAAGCACACACGCACACACACGCACGCACGCACACGCATGCACACGCACGCACACACACACACACATACACACGCGCGCGCGCAATAAGAACCTATCATGCCAAAGTTCATGCTTGTTTTATGAAAATGCATACCACTAGAATTTTTTTTTTTTGGTCCACCCAAAAAATACACTTGGTACTGAAAGGGTTAAAGGCTAAATTTCAAATGTCCCTACGTCAGGAATTGATAAACACACCATAAGATACCATCATACCAAATTTCATGCTTGTTGCTTGAAAATGCACAATTCAGCCTTTATCTCTTCCACTAATAGCAGAAGGAGCAGGATGTAGCCTGGTAAGGCCACTCGTTATACACAAGGTTTTAGCCAAGCTCTCCATAGCAGAAGGAGCTGGATGTACCCTGGTAAGGCCACTCGTTATACACAAGGTTTTAGCTAAGCTCTCCATAGCAGAAGGAGAAGGATGTAGCCTGGTAAGGCCACTCGTTATACACAAGGTTTTAGCCAAGCTCTCCATAGCAGAAGGAGCAGGATGTACCCTGGTAAGGCCACTCGTTATACACAAGGTTTTAGCCAAGCTCTCCATAGCAGAAGGAGCAGGATGTACCCTGGTAAGGCCACTCGTTATACACAAGGTTTTAGCCAAGCTCTCCATAGCAGAAGGAGCAGGATGTACCCTGGTAAGGCCACTCGTTATACACAAGGTTTTAGCCAAGCTCTCCATAGCAGAAGGAGCAGGATGTACCCTGGTAAGGCCACTCCTTATACACAAGGTTTTAGCCAAGCTCTCCATAGCAGAAGGAGCAGGATGTATCCTGGTAAGGCCACTCGTTATACACAAGGTTTTAGCCAAGCTCTCCATAGCAGAAGGAGCAGGATGTACCCTGGTAAGGCCACTCGTTATACACAAGGTTTTAGCCAAGCTCTCCATAGCAGAAGGAGCAGGATGTAGCCTGGTAAGGCCACTCGTTATACACAAGGTTTTAGCCAAGCTCTCCATAGCAGAAGGAGCAGGATGTAGCCTGGTAAGGCCACTCGTTATACACAAGGTTTTAGCCAAGCTCTCCATAGCAGAAGGAGCAGGATGTAGCCTGGTAAGGCCACTCGTTATACACAAGGTTTTAGCCAAGCTCTCCATAGCAGAAGGAGCAGGATGTACCCTGGTAAGGTCACTCGTTATACACAAGGTTTTAGCCAAGCTCTCCATAGCAGAAGGAGCAGGATGTACCCTGGTAAGGCCACTCGTTATACACAAGGTTTTAGCCAAGCTCTCCATAGCAGAAGGAGCAGGATGTAGCCTGGTAAGGCCACTCGTTATACACAAGGTTTTAGCCAAGCTCTCCATAGCAGAAGGAGCAGGATGTAGCCTGGTAAGGTCACTCGTTATACACAAGGTTTTAGTCAAGCTCTCCATAGCAGAAGGAACAGGATGTAGCCTACCCTGGTAAGGTCACTCGTTATACACAAGGTTTTAGCCAAGCTCTCCATAGCAGAAGGAGCAGGACGTAGCCTACTTATTTTTCTTCTCTTTTTTTTATATAAAGTTTCTAAGGTCACTCTATACACAAGGTTTTTTTTTTTTTCTTTTTTTTTTTCTGTCCTTTTTGGGTGTTGTGTGTGTGCCCTTCGTTAGATTATAAGTAGTCGTGTTCGTAGAGAGACAGACAAATACAAAGCAAAATTTATTCGAAGGAGGCACTAACTCAAAGGTGAACTCATTGTGTGTTGGGGTTTTGCAGGCCAAAATGAACAGGACTGAAGGGGAGTACTGGGCAAAGCGACCCCTGACGCAGGAAATGATAAATTATGCAGCCAGTGACGTCATCGCTCTCGTTCCGGAAATGTACACTGAGCAGAAGCGGTAAGAAACTTCTTGGAATTTTATAAAATGACAATCAAAAATTATTTTGTACACTAGGAAAAGAAATACAGAATATGTACACTGACAATAGAACAGATACAGAATCTGTATACTAACAAAAGAACATAGAATATGTACACTAACAAAAGAACAGATACAGAAATGTACACTAACAAAAGAACAGATACAGAATCTGTACACTAACAAAAGAACAGATACAGAATCTGTACACTAACAAAAGAACAGATACAGAATCTGTACACTAACAAAAGAACAGATACAGAATCTGTACACTAACAAAAGAACAGATACAGAATCTGTTCACTAACAAAAGAACAGATACATGATTCTGTACACTAACAAAAGAACAGATACAGAATCTGTTCACTAACAAAAGAACAGATACAGAATCTGTACACTAACAAAAGAACATATGCAGAATCTGTACACAAACAATAGAACAGATACAGAATTTGTTCACTAACAAAAGAACAGATACAGATTCTGCACGCTAACAAAATATCAGATCTATGATTAACTGACTACGTGCAGTATAACATGTACGCAACCTTGATGGAGAGACACACAACATCAGTGGTTTATAGTTGTTTTTGCCGGATAAAAACAAATAAATAAGTCTTCATAGGGCATCCTAATGAAATTATACTCCTCCACATAAGGAACGTTTCTTCAAGCGCATAACACAAAGATGCCTCAGCCAAATCATTTGAAGATGTTTTCTTCAGTCGACAGGCTGTTAAACAAAGTTTCTAATTTTATTAGGCCTTTAAAAAAAAAATATACTTGACGCAATGCAATGGCTCAGCAGCACTTCTTTAGAAAGGGTCCTTGACTCTTGATACGCAGGAGAAGCTTATTTGCCTTTCGTAAACCTGAAAACAATTTCAGGAGAACCTAATAACAAACTTTAAAAAAAAAAAAAGGTTGTTTGTGTATGTGTACTTCAGGAGGGCCAGCTGATTATACATGTTACGGTTATTGCAACAGCTGCAGCAGCGGTAACAGTAGTAGTGGTAGTAGTAGTAGTTGTTGTTGTAGTAGTAGTAGTAATAGTAGTAGCAGCAGCAGCAGCAGTAGTAGTAGAATTAGATGTGACGAGGGAATGGGTTAAAAGGCTAAGTCTCCCGGCCCCTTCTCATCTAATAAATTTATATTTTGTGCCCGGGTTCTGGCTCATATGATTGAATGAAATACAAGTGGTAGTTTGCTCTAAATGGCAGACAGAGAGAAGTAGGTTTTTACATGAAAATTACAAAGCTTCCACTCTCATCAGTCTGACCAAAGGGTTCAGAATTATTTGACACTTGTATTTTATTTACTCACAAAATCTGCATAAGATTATGCAGCAATAAGAATAAAGCAGCTCAATGGTGCCAAAACAAAATATGAATGAAAAACAATGAAATCCGAAAGGATTTACAAGACTTTTGTCTTTCTAGAAGGTTAGGCCCCAAGCCGGAAGGGTCACTAATATTCTTAGGTGTCCTGGTTTCCAGTTATTGTTCTTTGCACTGTCTTAGGGACTTAGCTGTGTTGAAGTTCCTCCGTAGGGATCGGCGAGTGCTGGGTTGACTAGGCTTGCTCTAGTGTAGAGTAGCTCCCAGTCGTTCCGGTTGCGGCGTCGCAGGATGGCACATCAGAAGGCGGGTGTAGATCTCTATGGCTTAGAGACAAGGGGCTTCAGCCGGCAGGGAATTAGTGGTTCCCAACCGGCTAGAAGGCTGCCCTTGTGCAATAGCACTAATAACACATAACCTGAATTTCAGTTACCAAACTGAAATAACACATGACATGTGTACTGGAATCAACTATTATGATTCAGTAACACAAGTCAGCAAACATCACTCTCAGTCCAACACTTGGAAAGGAATGTTATCACAAGTTGCAAGGTTGCAACTCAGGGATCCCCTACTAAAAATATACAAAGGTGTTAGTAGGACTGGAATCCGGTTCTTGTACCAAAAGAGTTAAAGTCAAAAACACACACACAAATAATAAGTGCACATAATTAGAACAGCATGTTTCCCAATTCTTTACAATAACATATCTACTCCTTATTCATCATGGAACATAGCATCTAGATCAAAAATAGAATCAAACACAAACAAATTTCAATCACTTATTTTACACCCCTGCCACGTTCTATAATACTCACGAGTGGGGCTAATATGACTGGCTGGGAGAAATGTTGATTCTGCAATGTTGTTTCAGCCAGGTTTAGGAAGTCTTGTGAGCTAGAGAATGTTTTAGGCGGCTTTCTACTTTCCTCCCACTATTCAAATCTCCCTTTAATTTTAAACACCCGAGGGCCTATGATTGGGTTACTAGCCGTCGACAAGTCAGGAGACAACAGTCATGCGCATATTATTACATCATCATCACATGCCTAAAATTCCTATCCTGCCTGACGCGGTGTGTCAAGAGCGCGTGATCGGAAGGGAAATACGTGGATGAAAGAGATGCCGATTGTGGGTGTCACAAGCTAGAAGACAAGGGAGGTAACCGGGCTTCAAAGAGATAGCGCCTATAATCGGTGAACTGTTTGATGTCTCCAAATTGCAATTAAAGTGGCGGCCCTGAATAAAGAAAGAAGGGGGGGGGGATGTAGATTAAGAAAGTGGGGTGTGCGCGTGCCACCTTGTCACAAGTAGTAGTAGTCTTCATTATCGGCATCTTCGTTGTAGTAGTAGTAGTAGTAGTAGTAGTAGTCTTCATCATTGTCATCTTCGTTGTAGTAGTAGTAGTAGTAGTAGTAGTCTTCATCATCGTCATCTTCGTTGTAGTAGTAGTAGTAGTAGTAGTAGTAGTCTTCATCATCCTCATCTTCGTTGTAGTAGTAATAGTAGTAGTTGTAGTAGTAGTAGTAGTAGTAGTAGTAGTAGTAGTAGTACTAGTAGTTTTCATCATCGTCATTGTAGTAGTAGTAGTAGTAGTAGTAGTAGTAGTAAAAGTAATATTAAGCTTTGTAGGTGTTGTGTCAAGGGTGTCGAGTGGTGTTTGCCAGACTCATTCATTCTAGCACTACTGCTAAGCAGACGAGATGGTGAGGCTGTCCGTTCGACAGGGTGATCATTTATTAGTGCGCATGTCTGAAATGACGTACACCAACATCATAATCAAAGAGAGACAACTGCAGTAGTGCATACTGCATAAAGGTAACAGCGGTTATGTCCCTTACATTACCCCCCCCCCCCCCCACCCCACCCCATTAAGTGCAGAACTTCTTTCTCAATCTGTGCGTGCTTCTCTTCAGCTTTCTTCAATGTCCGGGAGGCGAAAGCTACTGGGTGAAGACCCTCATCGTGTGTCTGGAGCAAAACGCAGCCTAAGCCATAGCTGCTGGCGTTGGCTGACATGGTTGTTGATTTTGCCAGATCATAGTAGGCTAGCGTTGGTGCAGTGCTGAGCATTTCTTTCACTTTTTCAAACGCTGCTTTCTGATCACAGTCCCAAGTCCAGGCAACTTCTTTTCTTAATACGTCATTCAATATGGCTTGAGCAGTCGCAAGATGACAAACGTGGCGACCCAGAAAGTTCACCATCCCTAGGAAGTTCCTGAGCTCCTCCACGTTTGACGGTTCTCCCAGCTTTCTGATCGCTTCTATCTTGGATGGATCTGGCCTGACCCCTTCAGCGCTGATGATGTGTCCAAGAAAGGTAATTTCTTTCTTCTTGTACTCACACTTTTCTTCATTCAGCTTCAGTCCTGCACATTCTAGCCGTTCTTTCACTGTTTTCAAGAGTTTTTCATGCTCTTCCATGGTTTTGGAATGGAGGAGGGTTTCGTTAAAATAACAAATGACGCCATCAATGCCTTCTAGAGTTTCAGTCATTATCTGCTGAAAAATCTCAGGCACGCTTGAAATCCCAAATGGCAATCTCTTCATGAAGAACCGACCGAAAGGTGTGATAAATGTCGTAAGTTTCGCAGACTCTTGATGAAGCGGAATCTGCCCAAAGCCTGATTTGGCATCCAGCTTCGTGAAAACTCGGGAACCTTTGAGTTTGTGCACTATCTCCTCTACAGTGGGGATGATGTACCGTTCTCGCTGCACTGACTTATTGAGCTTCTTTAGATCAACGCAGATTCTGACGTTTCCATTTGGCTTCACAACAGGTACTATAGGACTACACCAGTCTGTTGGCTCTGTTATTTCTTCGATGATCCCGTTTTCTTTCATGGATTGCAGCTCCACCTTGACCTTTTCGTGCAGGGGAATAGGCACACGCCTCGCTGTTCCTACACTGTAGTGTTGAGCACCTTCTTTCAGTTTGATTTTGACAGACTTGCATTTCAGCTTGTTGAAAGAGACTTCAGTCACAACTCTCTGGATCAAGTTCAGAAAAGATGAAGTGTCCCTACTCAAAAGGTTCTCTGAAATATGATCAACAACGTAGACAGTCGTCGAGTGAGCCTTAACTGTAGCCTGGAAGCACCCGAGCTGTTGCCTTTTCCCTCCTGGGCTCATTAGAGTAACATTGTCGCACTTTGAGAACATAGGCCTTCCTAGTGACTGCCACGTTGCTTTGCTGAAAACATTGACGTCTGCCCCCGTGTCGATTTTGAAGGTGACCGGAGTTCCTACTACCTCAAGTTCTACTCGCCAAACACCCGTCGCACTTTCACTAGTTGCAGACTGAACAGCACCAACAAGGTATGTTACTTCATTAGCAGTCTCTACTTGACGAACATCCTTCACAGTCTTTTTCTCTGTTCTACAGACTTTCGCAAAATGGGACAGCTTGCCACACTTTTGTCATTTCTTCCCCTTTGCTGGGCACTTGCCTACCTCATGTTGACTCCCACACTTTCCACACTTGACTTTGTTCTGAGTCTGAGTTCTCTTGAAAGTTTTCTTGTAGGTTGCATCAACACTATGACTTGCGGCACCTCTTTGCTCTTCTAGTTGGTGTTTCACACTCTCCTACTGTCTAGCTTTGGCTACTGCTTGGACTAACGTCAGTCCCTCTTCAAATTGCAGTTTTTCTGACAACTCTCTGTCTTGTGCACCTAGGACTAACCTATCCCGAATAGTATCATCCTTGTCTGCAAAAGCACAATGTTTAGCAAGTTCATACCATTTTCTGACATAATCCTCTACACTTTCCCCGTCCTGCTGACGACGTTGATGGAACAGGGCCCTTTCATGTGTTACATTTTCTTTAGGCACAAAATACTCGTTGAATTTTCTCAACACGACATTGTAATTCTCATTTGTTTCATTTTCCCCATACTGAAACCTGGTGAAAATAGTCTCAGATTCTGGTCCCATTGTGTAGATGAGAGCACTCACCTGATACTTTTGAGTTTCTCGATCGAGTTTGGCGGCGACTCAAAATCGTTCCCATCTTTGCTTCCAGTTTCCCCACGAGTTTGGCTGGCGGCACTGAAAACGCTCAGGTGGCTTAGACATGGTCTTTTTTGTACTTTGTCAGTTGCAGAATTATTCTTGGTTTTACTTCTGACACCATGTTGTGTCAGGGGTGTCGAGTGGTGTTTGCCAGATAGATTCATTCTAGCACTACTGCTAAGCAGACAAGATGTTCGACAGGATGATCATTTATTAGTGCGCATGTCTGAGATGACCAACATCATAATCAAAGAGACACAACTGCAGTAGTGCATAACGCATAAAGGTAACAGCGGTTATGTCCCTTACATTACAGTAGGTTCATAATAGTAGCAGCAGCAGTGGTAGTAATAGTAGTAGTAGTAGTAGTAGTAGTAGTAGTAGTAGTAGTAGTAGTAGTAGTAGTAGTATTATTGTTGTTGTAGTAGTAGTAGTAGTAGTAGTAGTAGTAGTAGTAGTAGTAGTAGTAGTAGTAGTAGTAGTAGTAGCAGCAGTAGCAGCAGCAGCAGTAGTAGTAGTAGTCTTCATCATCATCATCTTCGTTGTAGGCCTAGAAGTAGTAGAAGTAGTAGTAGTAGTAGTAGTAGTAGAAGTAGTAGTAGTAGTAGTAGTAGTAGTAGTAGTAGTAGTAGTAGTAGTAGTAGTAGTAGTAGTTGTGCCTAGCAGCAGCAGCTGCAGCAACAGTACTTGTTGTTGTTGTTGTTGTTGTTGTTGTTGTTGTTGCTGCTGCTGCTGTAGTTGATACTATTTTGATTGCAGACTTCTGGAAAACATGGATCTAACAGCCACCTTTCAGCGGCGAGTGCAGCGAGAAATAAAGGCGGCTGCAGACACGGAGGAATGGAAAGCACTGAAGAAGGAGGAACTGGACATCGTCCTCAGCATTTTTAAGAAAGCCGCCGGAACTCTTGGAACACAGCGCTTCCAAGACATCACCGATGAGGTGACTGATTTACTAAGTGCATTTGCGCAAGAAAAACATTAACAGGAGTTTTGTTTATTTTGACTTGTCTAAAGGTTATGCATTAAGTGTTTAACAACAGAGATGCCAAGATTGTTCGTGAGATGATAGCAAGGGTGTTTTTTTCTCAAAAAATGGCCTTATGCAAATTATAGATATCAACCGTTCGCGCACTGAAACGACGCCTGTTCGAGAAGTGTAATGTAAAAAGACGTTAATATATTAACACGATAGATATTCAGGAATGTGATCCATTAAAGCCGTCTCAGACTGTTCGATCCAGTTGGATGAAAGTGGTTCTGACCTTTCCCTATTTTTCCTTTCTGTTGACAGAGAGAGTAGACATCACAAATGCACATTTTGGTTGTATGAAACTCTTCCAAACGGTCCGAAGGAATTGGCGACTGCGCCATTTACTTCCATCTCACTCAGGCAATTGTGGGAATACAGCCAATGCTTGCTGATAGTGAAGCCGGCACACGGCCACAAGTAATTGAAAGAAGTTCACAACTGCATTTTCTTTCAACTAAAAGGCTGGATAATGTGAAGCGGTTCCTATTCCCTCATAACGAAGAAGAAGAGTCTGATTAATGTCCTCCGTCCTGAAACAGGCACATGTGGGGCATTTGTAGATATAAAGATGGTGGGGCAATCCTGGAGGTACTGCAATACCAGGAAAGTCCCAAAGTTTTGTAAATTATAAGGATAGTTGTAAAAGCATCGGCCCTCATAACGCTAAACTTGACAGTTTCTGTCTGTCTCGTGCCTGGCAGAACGTGCTGGGAGCCCTGAACCACGTGCGCCTGAGCGAACTGGCCAACATGGACGACATCCAGGACCTGAAGCTGCAGCAGATGCAGGCCAGGCTGGATGAGGTGGAGCAGATGCTGAACAAGGTAGGTTATGTGTGAACTTAACCCCATGAACTGTGTGGTAGAGAGGGGAGCAAGGGTGGTTAGTGTAGGGAACTAAGAAATTGGGATGAAGAAGTGGAAAGGAAGGCAAAGCATAGGAGGTGTGAGAGTCTAGGAAAGAAAGGATTGGCTTTGAGTTTTGATTCATCTGTTGCACATCCTGTCTTGTCTTTGCTTGCGCATAGCCTAATAATTAGTTATGCACAATTGGCAGATAATGTCAGGATCTTCATTCTTTGTATCGTAAATATATGTAGGCATATTGATCGAAATTAAAATGTTGGCCATTATGTATTACAATCGCTTCCAATGTGTGTGTGTCTGTGTATACACGTTGGGTGGGTATAGTGTTAGAATTGCATAGTTATCATCCCTTGCTTTAATCTGCCATCCATGTTGGCAGAAATGTTTGATTTTATATGACTGTGGTTCCGGGTGACAAGTTGGCCAATCCTGAAGATTACTTTCTACCAGCCTTTCTCAATCCTGATTTCAGGAGCATGCCTGAACTACTTTCACCCATATTTTCTGCAGGGAAAGGACTTCGACGCCCACAGCATCTGCAAGCAGCTGTCTCCCTGGATCAAAGCTCTGGAAGGCCATCCCCTGATGAAGGAGCAGACCCAGCGCCTGATGACCAAGGTGGACCAGCTCATCCTGGAAGACATGAAAGCCAAGTACACCCAATCCACCCCAGCCCTCCACCTGGCCGATTACGAGAAGTGGATCCTCCGTCTCATCCGGCCCATGGGAGAACACGACGCTTCGATGTATCCCGTGCTGCTCCGCCTCCACTGGACGACCAAGCTAGAAGACCTGGAACTCAGCATCCAGAGGTTTCAGGCCAATCCCGGCAGCTACAGGGTTAACAAAGGCTACGTGAATATGCTGAGGTTCTACACCAGCGGGCCGGTGCCGGCCAGGGTGAAGGAGCTGGGGATTGGTTTTCTGAGGGATTTGGAGGCCTCAGGTAAGGTCAGTCATCCCCATTAGGGTGGTGGAGGAATGCGGAGAGGAGGAGCTGCTCAAGGGGGCGCCTTTCGTCATCGCCGATTTTAAAAGGGACTGGTTGCACGTCTCATCTGCATACAGCTTTTTTCATCGCTGATTTTATAAGTAGGCCCTACTAGTAGCTGTAATTGTCATCTACACGAAGTTTCTTTTATCGCCAATTTTATAAGTAGGCTCTACTAGTAGCTGTAATTGTCATCTACACGAAATTTCTTTTATCGCCGATTTTATAAGTAGGCTCTACTAATAGCTGTAATTGTCATCTAGATGAATGTTCTTTTATCGCTGATTTTTTAAGTAGGCCCTACTAGTAGCTGTAATTGTCATCTACACGAAGTTTCTTTTATCGCCGATTTTGCCAACTGCACTTGCCATCTTATATGTAGGAAGTTTTGTTGTTGTTTTTATTGCTGATTTGAAAAGAGATAGGCTGCGTTTTTCATCTATTGGACGAGCGTAGAGTGGCACAGTGGTAACGCGTTCGCTTCGTGTCAAGTAAACCCGAGTTCGAACCTGGAGTCTTTCGGATGAGACGATAAACCGAGGTCCCGTGTGCCCATGCACTTAGCACACGTTAAGCCTAGTGGCAACGAAAAAGTTGTCATTTGGTCAAAAGTTACCCCCCCCACCCCCTTTCCTTCCTCATCAATCACACACACAAAAATCGCATGAATAAAAACAAATTGGGTGCCGTGCCTCTGGCTGCGACGCGCTCTCCAGGTGGGAGCAACCCGATTTTCACAGAGATGCCTCTGTGACTATAAAGTACCTAATAAATAAATCTACCCAAAGTTTCTTTCATCGCCGATTTCTAAGGGGATTGGTTGCATTTTATATCTGCGCACTCTTTCACTATCAGTATCCCATTTTAAATGTTACGGTCTGTATCCCAATGATATAAACCTCTTGATTATGGTTAAACTCCGCGTTGTGTACATTTTGTAATGTCATACAGGAATTCCCCAGTACTTCAGTAATCCAGATTCTGTCCCTTTTCCAGACCCATCATAATTTTATTATATACTAATTTATCAACACAAGCAGCTTTATGGATAGCATTTTATTTTTATATGGAACCAAAAAGGGCACAGGCGCTTTCTATAACAGGTTTTAAAAATAAAATAATAATAATAATAATATGTTGTTGTTATGTGGCGGTCAAAATGTCAAGCAGATTCCGGAAATGAGTTCGAAGTTTGTAAATTTATATTAGCACATATTTGCGAGATCATGATTTTATTTCTTAAAACATAATGTAGGCCTATTTGATGTCATCGTTGTTCTATTACATTTACTATTCATGGTTTCGTGTTGTTGGTTTTTTACCTTGGAGATTTCTCAGAAAAGAACGACTGAATTAGAAGTGTATGCAACTGCTTTATTTAACCCTTTCACCGCCAATGTCGCATTTTAGCACCACATGTCACTAAAAAGGCATCAAATCAGGGCCTGTTATCTGAAGACCCTATTTTCTTAATTTTGGGAGATAAGGATAGGCCTAATGTTATACAGTCATGTCACAGAGGAATTCACAATATTGCAAATAATATTTTTTCTCTCCCCAGTTAACTTTAATGGCATAGTTTGGTTGAAAATGGCTGGCGGCGAAAGGGTTAATCCTGATTTCCTACACCGAGTAGCCCCATTTGCTTTTCTGTGCTTTGCATTGTTAACTATCAAAGAGGCTTTTTCTACGCAAATAAAAGTTATACAGAATTTGGTGTGTGCGTGTGTGTGTGTGTGTGTGTGTGTGTGTGTGTGTGTGTGTGTGTGTGTGTGTGTGTGTGTGTGTGTGTGTGTGTGTGTGTATGTGTGTGTGTGTGTGTGAGTGTGTATGTGTGTGTGTGTGTATGTGTGTGTGTGTGTGTATGTATGTGTGTGTGTGTGTATGTGTGTGTGTATGTGTGTGTGTGTGTATGTGTGTGTGTGTGTGTGCGTATGTGTGTGTATGTGTGTGAGTGAGTGTGCGTGCGTGTGTGTGTGTATGTGTGTGTGTGCGTGTGTATGTGTGTGTGTGCGTGTGTGTGTGCGTGCGTGTGCGCGCGCGTGTTGATTGTCACATGTGAATCCATGACTGTAAATAAAAGTGTCAGTTATAATATTAGATTACTACGAACAGAAAGTTACTTAAGATCTGTGTACACGTTAACATTATTCACAAAATATCTCTATTTCCCCATGGCAACACAGTGAGTTGTAAGTCATAATATGAATGTCCTAACACTGAGTTGCCATGGGGAAATAGAGATATTTTGTGAATATAGACCTTAAAGCAGCTTGCATTTTTGTGGATTTTTTTAATATTCCCATCATTATTTAAAACAAAAGCGTTTTTTTGTACACGGAACGTGACCATTTGTACAGTTAGGCCATACCCCAAAAATGATTTCCTTGCCTACTCACAAGTCCTGAAGTAGGTCTAATAGAACGACTACTATTTATCTTTACAGTCTCTTTATTATACTTTGATTCTCTCACTCTACTCACAGTCAGACTGACAGTATTTATAAATTCACTCTTTGAACTAAAATAAATGTCGCACATACTTTTTTTTCTTCTGAATTACATAGCAATAGTATCAGTCTTTCAGACATCCTTTTCTTCTTCTCTTTGACAACAGTGAATAAAACAAACAAACAAACAAACAAACCAAAAAGCGGAGAAAGAAACGCAAAGAAAGGCAAGCGTAAAGAAAGAAGCGAGACACACACGAAAAGCATCAATTTGCTGCTGAGAAGAAAGCCGAGTCAATGGGCTGTTGTCTTCGGC
>CM065698.1:42115978-42131190 GCA_017654935.2 Phymorhynchus buccinoides | reverse complement strand
TACCTTGATCAGCATCTCCTGCTCCACCTCATCCAGCCTGGCCTTCATCTGCTGCAGCTTCAGGTCCCGGATGACAGGGGGGAGTTCCATGTCGGCCAGTTCGCTCAGGCGCACGTAGTCCAGGGCTGGCAGCACGTTCTGCCAGGCACGAGACAGACAGAAGCTGTCAAGGTTAGCGTTATGAGGGCCGATGCTTTTACAACTATCCTTATATTTCAAAACACTTTGGGACTTTCCTGGTATTGTAGTACCTCCAGGATCGCCCCACCATCTTTATATCTACAAATACCCCACATGTGCCTGTTTCAGGACGGAGGACGTTAATCGGACTCTTCTTCTTCGTTTTGAGGGAATAGGAACCGCCTCTCATCTTCCAGCCTTTTAGTTGAAAGAAAATTCAGTTGTGAACTTCGTTCAATTACTTGTGGCCATGTGCCGTCTTCACACTATCAGCAAGCATTGGCTGTATTCCCACAACTGCCTGAGTGAGATGGAAGCAAATGGCGCAGTTGCCAATTCCTTCGGACCGGTTGGAAGAGTTTCATACGACCAAAATGTGCATTTGTGATGTCTACTCACTCTGTCAACAGCAAGGAAAAATAGGGAAAGGTCAGAACCACTTTCAGCCAACTGGATCGAACAGTCTGAGACGGCTTTAATGGATTACATTGCTGAATATCTATCACGTCAAAATAGTAACATTGTTTCACATTACACTTCTCGAACAGGCGTCGTTTCAATGCGCGAACGATTGATATCTATAACTAATGTATAAGGCTATTTTTTGAAGAAAAAACCCACCCTTGCTATCATCTCACGAACAATCTTCGCATCTCTGCTGTTAAAAAAGTAATGTATGACCTTTAGACAAGATAAAATAAACAAAACTCCCTATATTCATTTTTGTTCTTGCGCAAATGCACTTAGTCAATCAGTCACCTTATCGGTGATGTCTTGGAAGAGCTGTGTTCCAAGAGTTCCGTCCGCTTTCTTAAAAATGCTGAGGACGATGTCCAGGTCCTCCTTCCTCAGCGCTTCCCGTTCCTCCGTGTCTGCAGCCGCCTTTATTTCCCGCTGCACTCGCCGCTGAAAGCTGGCTGTTAGACCCATGTCTTCCAGAAGACTGCAATCGAAATATTATCAACTACAGCAACAACAACAGCAGTAACAACAACAACAATAACTACAACAACTACTGTTGCTGCAGCTGCTGCTGCTAGGCACTACTACTACTACTACTACTACTACTACTACTACTACTACTACTACTACTACTACTGCTCGCTGCTAGGGACTCTACTACTACTAGACTACTACTAAGAACCACAATTATCTACTACTACTACTAATTTACTACTATTTTACTACTACGTTACTACTAGCTATACGTCTCATACTACTGACTACTTTTACTACTACTACTACTAGTGCTGCTGCTACTACTATAACGAAGATGACGATGATGAAGACTACTACTACTACTACTACTACTACTACTACTACTACTACTACTACTACTACTACTAACTGCTGATGCTACTATGACGAACTGATGACTACTACTACTACTACTACTACTACTACTACTACTACTACTACTACTACTACTACTACTACTACTACTACTACTACTACTACTACTACTACTACTACTACTACTACTACAACGAAGATGACGATGATGAAGACTACTACTACTACTACTACTACTACTACTACTACTACTACTACTACTACTACTACTACTACTACTACTACTACTACTACTACTACTACTACTACTAACGAAGACTACTGATACTACTACTACTACTACTACTACTACTACTACTACTACGACTACTACTACTACTACTACTACTACACTACTACTACTACTACTACAACTACTGATTGAAGACTACTACTACTACTACTGCTGCTGTTGCTGCTGCTGCTGCTGCTGCTGCTGCTGCTACTGCTACTACTACTACTACTAACTACTACTACTACTACTACTACTACTACTACTACTACTACTACTACTACTACTACTACTACTACTACTGCTGCTGCTGCTGCTGCTGTTGTTGCTGCTACTATTACTACTACTACAACAACAAGTGCAACGCCGAGCGGCTGCAAAGTCCCCTCGCAGCATCGCCGAGCTACTCCGAAATCGGAATATGTCGGCTGTACACATACATAAAAACGCATCAAAACAGCACGTAACTACATAAAAACGCATGAAAACAGCACGAAACCGAATAGTTTTTTTATTATAGCCTTAGGGTTCGGACCCGTGATTTGCGCGCGCGCGATCATGCGCACACGAGCGCACAGAAAAATTCATGACAACTGTGTTATAGACCATTCATCAAGAAATGTTGTGAAAAAAACTGCATTGAAATACATGCAAAACTTCGCGAGATATTAGCGATTATGTGTTTTGGGGTTTGAACCCCGTAACTGGCGCGACCTTGACCTTAATGTAAAACTAAATATATCAGTGGATAGCTTGCATCTTGGCAAACTAGTATACCAAATTTGATGATGATAGACTGAATAGTTTTTGAGAAAAACGGAAGAATAGCCCGGACGGACGGACGGACGGAGGCACGCCGGAGGCACGGACTGATCAGACAGAAACAATAGCTCCCCGAGCCGTTTTCAGGTTTATGAAAGGCAAATAAGCTTCTCCTGCTCATCACGAGTTAAGGACCGCTTCAAACGACGTGTTGCTGAGCCGTTGCATTGCTTCAAATAAATCAAATAAGGCCTAATAAAATTTGAAACTTTGTTGACTGAAGAAAACATCTTCTTAATGATTAGGCTGAGGCATTTTGTGTTACGCGCTTATGTGGAGGAGTATAATTTTATTAGGATATTAGACTTATTTATTTATTTTTATCCCGCACAAACAACTACAAACCACTGATGTTGTGTGTCTCTCCATCAAGGTTGCGTACATGTTATACTGCACGTAGTCAATTAAACATAGATCTGATCTTTTGTTAGCGTGCAGAATCTGTATCTGTTCTTTTGTCAGTGTACAGATTCTGTATCTGTTCTTTTGTCAGTGTACAGATTCTGTATCTGTTCTTTTGTCAGTGTACAGATTCTGTATCTGTTCTTTTGTTAGTGTACATTCTGTATAATATGTTCTTTTGTCAGTGTACATATTCTGTATCTGTTCTTTTGTCAGTGTACAGATTCTGTATCTGTTCTTTTGTTAGTGTACAGATTCTGTATCTGTTCTTTTGTTAGTGTACAGATTCTGTATCTGTTCTATTGTCAGTGTACAGATTCTGTATTTCTTTTGTTAGTGTACAGATTAATTTTTGATTGTCATTTTATAAAATTCCAAGAAGTTTCTTACCGCTTCTGCGCAGTGTACATTTCCGGAACGAGAGCAATGACGTCACTGGCTGCATAATTGATCATTTCCTGCGTCAGGGGTCGCTTTGCCCAGTACTCCCCTTCAGTCCTGTTCATTTTGGCCTGCAAAACCCCAACACACAATGAGTTCACCTTTAAGTTAGTGCCTCCTTCGAATAAATTTTGCTTTGCATTTGTCTGGCTCTCTATGAACACGACTACTTATAATCTAACGAAGGGCACACACACAACACCAAAAAAGGACAGAAAAAAAAATAAGAGAAGAGAAACTTTATAAAAAAAAGAGAAGAAAAATAAGTAGGCTACATCCTGCTCCTTCTGCTATGGAGAGCTTGGCTAAACCCTTGTGTATAACGAGTGGCCTTACCAGGCTACATCCTGCTCCTTCTGCTATGGAGAGCTTGGCTAAAACCTTGTGTATAACGAGTGGCCTTACCAGGCTACATCCTGCTCCTTCTGCTATGGAGAGCTTGGCTAAAACCTTGTGTATAACGAGTGGCCTTACCAGGGTACATCCTGCTCCTTCTGCTATGGAGAGCTTGGCTAAAACCTTGTGTATAACGAGTGGCCTTACCAGGGTACATCCTGCTCCTTCTGCTATGGAGAGCTTGGCTAAAACCTTGTGTATAACGAGTGGCCTTACCAGGGTACATCCTGCTCCTTCTGCTATGGAGAGCTTGGCTAAAACCTTGTGTATAACGAGAGGCCTTACCAGGGTAGGCTACATCCTGCTCCTTCTGCTATGGAGAGCTTGGCTAAAACCTTGTGTATAACGAGTGACCTTACCAGGCTACATCCTGCTCCTTCTGCTATGGAGAGCTTGGCTAAAACCTTGTGTATAACGAGTGGCCTTACCAGGGTACATCCTGCTCCTTCTGCTATGGAGAGCTTGGCTAAAACCTTGTGTATAACGAGAGGCCTTACCAGGGTAGGCTACATCCTGCTCCTTCTGCTATGGAGAGCTTGGCTAAAACCTTGTGTATAACGAGTGGCCTTACCAGGGTACATCCTGCTCCTTCTGCTATGGAGAGCTTGGCTAAAACCTTGTGTATAACGAGTGGCCTTACCAGGGTACATCCTGCTCCTTCTGCTATGGAGAGCTTGGCTAAAACCTTGTGTATAACGAGTGACCTTACCAGGCTACATCCTGCTCCTTCTGCTATGGAGAGCTTGGCTAAAACCTTGTGTATAACGAGTGACCTTACCAGGGTACATCCTGCTCCTTCTGCTATGGAGAGCTTGGCTAAAACCTTGTGTATAACGAGTGACCTTACCAGGGTACATCCTGCTCCTTCTGCTATGGAGAGCTTGGCTAAAACCTTGTGTATAACGAGTGGCCTTACCAGGCTACATCCTGCTCCTTCTGCTATGGAGAGCTTGGCTAAAACCTTGTGTATAATGAGTGGCCTTACCAGGCTACATCCTGCTCCTTCTGCTATGGAGAGCTTGGCTAAAACCTTGTGTATAACGAGTGACCTTACCAGGATACATCCTGTTCCTTCTGCTATGGAGAGCTTGGTTAAAACCTTGTGTATAACGAGTGGCCTTACTGGGGTAGGCTACATCCTGCCCCTTCTGCTATGGAGAGCTTGGCAAAAACATTGTGTATAGCGAGGCCTTACCAGGGTAGTCTACATCCTGCTCCTTCGGCCCGAAAGACTTTACGACAGCTGGCGTTAAGGAGGTTTCCCAAGGGCCAGCTTAGGCCTACCTTTCTTTGGCGGCACCACTAAAACAGAGTGCAAATGCCTCGTAAATACCTAAAGTGGGCTAGGGTTATGGTTTTAAACTAGTTAAAACTGAGTTGGTTCTTCAGGTTCAAAGCAGGTTTTATCCTGTGTTTGTGTTGCAAAGCCAGAGTTCGTACAATAATTTCCTATAGTGCTGAGTAATCAAGGTACAGCTTGATCTGTTTGTGGAAGACTATGACTCTGAAACTATAAGGAGAACGTTTGCACTGTCACTTACTGCTACCAAAGGGATTGGTTGGCCTTTTGAAACTTTCCACAAAGCTAAGATTATCTGTCCTCAAATCCCTTTGGTCTATGTGCAAAACATTTCTGCTATAAACAAAATTTACCCCAGTCCACCCACACAGCAGCTGCCCCTCAGTCCTTGTCGGAAACAACAGTCTGGCATACCTACCACCACAACGTCCTTGTTATCCAGCAAGGAAGCTTTCTCTGGACAGTAGATGGCACACACGGTGCTCAGCTTACCGCGTGACGGGAGCAGGATACCTTCTGATATCTGGATTTCACGGTGCGCCACCTGGGTGTCGTGCACGTTCCGCAACTTTACATCGTGCTGGAAGTAGAGCGCCTCTGCATCGTTCTTTGCTGAGTGCAGTACCTGAGCATCGAAGAGACGTGTTTAAAAAATGAGTTGGTGATTGACGAATGCGTGCTTTGCAATAAATGAAATTCACTCTTTTGGCTATAAATGTGAAATATCTTCGATTCATGGAATGGTGGCATAAGCCCCATTGATTAGGCTAATTTGTATTTATCCACATATAATAATTATGTTCAAACCAAGAAACAGATCTCGCACTTTAAATAATATTAGGGCGTATCTAGTGCTTTACACAGGCCTATCTGGTCTTGGAAGATGGATTCCAACTTTTGTCTTTGGAAATAAAATTATGAATTAACAAATTCAGCAACCTGGTGCTTTTACAAGGTTGGGGTAACTCAAGTTTAAATCTGGTAGACAGTTGTCTTGCACTTGTGAAGTACATCAACCCATGATCTAACAGTTCATGGTTTTTCGTTGTTGTTGTTTGTTGTTTGTGTGTGTATTGGAGTGGGTGTGTGTTGTTTCTTGAGAGCCTGGTCTGAATGGCAACACACACTAACAACACATGGCATTTCATATACCTTCACGATGGCGTCATTTTCCAAAAGACGCTTCAGTCCGCCATCTTTGAACATCAGGGGCTCTCGCTGCACGTCGAAGAGGAATGCGCGTTCGGAGGGCGTGGCCACTTGCAGCAGGGTCAAAGGTCCCGTGCGGCTGAGGTGGACGCCTTCAGAATCCACGGCCAGCACTGTCTCCCTTTCCAGACTGGCCACCACTGACTGACACGACAACAGCGTGTCCACTACGCTGGTCTGTGCTGATGCCTGCATGCTGATGCTGATCTTGGCCTGCTGACACGGTACGAGTTTTGTTCACACTGGTTTTTATTCTCCTACTAAGACTTATGTGTGATTAAACAAAAATGTTTAACAGTAAACTGCATTTTCCAGTGGTAGAGAACGGATTGTTGAAGCGTGTGTGGTAGCGAACGGGTCCGTGCTATTTGCCACTCCAAGTACGGTTATTAACGCCCTTGACGGCAAGAGTTAAGCCCTTGTTGATCAGTATCCAAAAGGGCATAAACGCTTGCAAAAGGCAGCCATTAAGTGGCCTCAAATAGGGTTAGTGGCGAGAGTTATGCCCTTGTATGGTCAGTACTCAACCATCTTCCTCCACCCACCAAGGGCATTCACTCTTGTAAAAGGCGTTCTTTGCAGTGGCCAATAGTAGCCTCAAAGAAGCCATGTGATTGTCGGCCGGTGATGGTTTGATTTACATCTAATTAGGCGTTTCCTCCGAGCCGAATAATTGTTTGTCGGTGATGCTGGAGTCAGCATCTGTGTAGATTTCTTGTCTTAGATGGAGTTGGCATCTGTGAGGCGGTAGGAGACTTTTAGCATTGTGAGGCAAGCCAAAAGGCTGTCCAGGTGCTCCTGTAGTCCACTTGTCTTGTCGCTAGTGTTGGTGAGCAGTCTTCCCCTCCAAAGGCTGCCTTCAGGGCCACCAGGCTACCTGCTCCGTACCGGAAGTTGATGTTATCGCAAACTGTCAGGAGACATACAGGCTAGTCGAGTCGTCTCTGTAGGCGGGCGTGGTCCTTCAAGAGGGGACCCCAGCCTTCCCAACAGTGGGTGATGCTGTGCCAGCGGCCCATCCCAGGAGATAAGGCTGTGTCTCCCATCCTCTGGGCAACAGCACAGCCAAAGCCCAGTGCTGGGTTCCGGCGGATCATTGACGAAGTCAAATCTGCAGAGATGATCCAAGTCGCTGTACACTGTCCTGTCAGTTTGCAAGTTGCTCGACTCCCATCTGGTGAGGGAGGAGAACTTTGTCGCCCTTCCTACTATCTGCCACTTAGTAGGACTTCGATAGCAATCTGCCACCTTGCTTCGGGATCAGCTGCCCATACAGAGAGAGTTTGTATAATCGACCCTCTCTGCACGGACCCCCAAATGGGAATCTGTGATGTGATTGTCCCCACTACACGTTTTTATACAAGGACTTAGCAGAGAGAGAGAGAGAGAGAGAGAGAGAGAGAGAGAGAGAGAGAGAGAGAGAGAGAGAGAGAGAGAGAGAGAGAGAGAGAGAGAGAGAGAGAGAGAGAGAGAGAGAGAGAGAGAGAGAGAGAGAGAGAGAGAGAGTCAAAAGTCAACGTCAAAGTAAAACATATGTTAATTGTTAGGCCTCTGGCCCATAACAATGGAGTTCACACACACAAAAAAGTATTGCATATATATATATATATGAGCAACAAACAAAAAAAGAATAAAGACACACCAAAAAACAACAGCAAACAAAACATAGTTACAAACATTCTAGGACCTGGATGTTGCTCTACATCTCCGCACACAACAGCAAGAACCTCAGATTGGGTGAACAGACAAAGTCATGAACTGATGCAGTGTCAATGTACCGGTCATGGGGGCATGGGGTGCCAATCGGACATCCTGCCTCTCAACAATTCCAGTCACATCATTTCGGCAAAACAAAGCATGTTCACAGTTTCCAGCCATGTCACCATGTCCCTCCCCACTTACTGTCATTACCAGGCAGAAAGGAGCAGCGTAGAAGATAGCTGCAGACAGAACCACCCACACAAAGAACACAGCAATGTCCAGACCGCTGCACACTTCACCCACTGTCTTTTCACTGTCACGGAGTTGTCTCCTTTTCATCTTCTTGTAAAGCAAGACAGGAATAGTTTGAGCAAACCCACCAACGGCACAACGATAGGAGTCCAATGACACTGGCATGGTGTGATGTAGTAGCGTTCAAACACAATTACATAAAACAAAAAACAAAAACTAAACAACACCCTCTTTTAGTCACTATTAGGTGAAAAAGGTACACACACTTCTGTTTATAGTCACTACTAGGTGCGCAAAGGAAACAACACCACAACTCAGTCCATTTCTTTGTATTACACACTCGCAATTATTCGTATTCTTTCTTCTTTTCTACTGTAGTAGGTTTCAACGGCAAAACTTGCAAACAGCTGTGGCCTATTGAAGGTTTTTGTTTGTGGCACAAACCTATAACTCACTTTGTCGGTGGTCTGTCGGTCCAAAATTGTCGCACTTCAAATCGAGGCTGCACTTCAAATTGAGGCTGCTCTTTAAAATGATGTATTTTAAAGCGTACAAAATTACAGACACTACAACAGACACGACGAGTATGCGGTGCTTCTTTCGATGAGCATAAGTAGGATACATAGTTTTAAATGTTTTCCAAAAGATATAAAAAGTTACGAAATGGTGCAGAGATAAATTCTGGTTTACAGATTAAAATTATTGAAAATGACTCATGTTGGAGTGGTAAAAATAGACCGCACGCCACAAACTATTGCGATTCGCGCTTTTTTTTGTTTGTGTCCACAAACCTATAACTATTGTCGGTCTGTCGGTAACGTGCACTTCAAATTGAGGCTGCTCTTTAAAATGATGTTTCGTAAGCAATTGATATAGACAATTGAAGACGGGCAAAACACGTCTTATCGCCAAGCCGTCAACTTGAGAACTCCTGAGAGAGAGAGAGAGAGAGAGAGAGAGAGAGAGAGAGAGAGAGAGAGAGAGAGAGAGAGAGAGAGAGAGAGAGCGAACGCACCAGTAGTCAGTACACCTCATAATCACATTCATCTCACAAAAACTCACAGGGAAACACCAAACAGACTTACAAACGGACAGAAACACATAGGCTATGCACTTAGTGGGAGTGTTATTTTCCTGGGGAGTGTGTGTTTCCGAGGCGCAGTATTTTTTCCTGTATAGGGGAGTGCTTTGTTCCCTAAGAAAGCACTTCTTAAAAACACTCCCAGTATTATAGGGAAAAATGACCCCGCCGTGTTTTTTTAAATTTTTATCCGGCTACACCGGCTGGCCCGGCCCGGCCATGACCGATCCATTTATTTTCCAAACAAAAAGAAAGAAAGAATTATTTTTAAAAAGGGAAAGAACTGAAAAAAGAAGGATTTGTTTGAGTAAAGGGAAGGAACTCTCGTAATTAACTCCCTTCGCCGAAGTTATTTTTGGCACCTACTCGCCTTGCAAAGTGAGGGCAACAGCCACAAGAAACAGAACCAAGTTCATCCCCAGAAAAAGGATGACCAGATCGTGACAAGGGGAAGGAACTCTCGTAATTAACTCCCTTCACCGAAGTTATTTTCGGCACCTGTTCGCCTTGCAAAGTGAGGGCAACAGCCACAAGAACACAGAACCAAGTTCATCCTCAGAAAAGGATGACCCAGATCAGTTTAGTATGACTACCACCCACACGTACAGTACACAACAACAGTGGTATAGAGTTGTTCACAAACAATGTTTATCTTTGTGTGAAAGAGATTCGAAACAATGGTCTCAATACACGTTAACATTTTTCACTCTTTTCCCATGAAAACACGGTGATACGCAAGTGATTTGATGAGAAGCATATGTACGTGTTGGTCCCTCTTTTTACACTTACACTGGTTAAAAGGTTGTGGCGGTAGCCAATGAGGTTTAGCCGAGGTGTGGTTACCGCTACACCTATCTGTATTGTTTAAAAAGTCGTGACTTTACTGGTGTTGCCCTGCCTCCGGGCATTGCTTCCAGCATTGTTCCCACCATCTTTGTATTTACAAATGTTCCATGCGTGTCTGTTCCAGACCGAGAGGACGTAAAGCACCTTTCTTTCTTTTCTTCTTCGTGTGGGTCCCTCTAACTTTATAAATAGTAATGTACGTCCCATAATTTTTATTATGATCGGGAGGACGGAAAGCAATAATTTTAAAAAAAACGTGTGGGTACGCTGTGTGGGTGCGCATGCGCGTGTACGTGTGTGCGTGTCTGAGTGCGCATGTGTGTGTGTGTGTATGTGTGTGCGTGTCTGTGCCGTGCGCGTGTGTGTGTGTGCGTGAGTGCGCGCGCGCGTGTGTGTGTGTGCGCGTGCGTGTGTATCTGTACGTGTGTGTGCGTGTCTGCGTTGTACGCGTTCTTGCGTGCGTGTGTGCGCGCGCGCGTATGTCTTGTGTATGTGTGTACCCGCCACCCACCCAGGCCCTATCTGGCCCTAATTATGGTAAACAGTTTCCTGGAAACCGACTAGTGTTTATTTCGCTGGCAAGTTTCGGTTCCGGGTACAGTTGTTTGTCTATTTGTGTCGATTAATTTCACGTAAAGTGCCAGCATGGTGCTGCCTATATAATGACTATTTCGGGAGTCTATGTATCGTCATCGTCTTTCGTTTTCGCGTCTGACGCGGTCCTTCCTAGAAATTACTCTAGTCCTATACCCATCGATTTCCTGTAAAAATGGCCTGCCTAAGGTGTGTGTGTGTGTGTGTGTGTGTGTGTGTGTGTATGTGTGTGTGAGTGAGTGTGTGTGTATACTTATGTGTGTTTGTGTTTGGTATTTTGGTAGTCCTATACCCATCGATTTCCTGTAAAATGGCCTGCCTTAGGTGTGTGCCTTAGGTGTGTGTGTGTGTGCGTGTGTGTGTGTGTGAGAGAGTGAGTGAGTGTGTGCATACTTATGTGTATGTGTGTTTGGTATTTTGGTATTGAGACGTCTCTGTGAAATTCGGGTTGTTCCCACCCGGAGAGTGCGTGGCAGCCAGAGGCGCACCACACATTATTATTATGTTCTGTTGTTTTTTTGCATGCGATTTTTGTGTGTGACTGATGCGGAAGGAAAGGGGGTGGTGGTCAATTTTGCCCAAATGACAACTATTTCGTTGCCACTGGGTTTAACGTGTGCTAAGTGCATGGGCAGATGGGACCTAGGTTTATCGTCCCATCTGAAAGGCTCCACGTTTAGACCATAAGGCCTAGTGCAGAGTGAGAGGAACAATCTCCTGTACCCAGTTATGAACTCGGGTTTACTGTGCATGAGCGAACGCGTTACCCCTGTGCCACTGTACACCTTATTTTTATAGTTGTGTGTGTGTGTGTGTGTGTGTGTGTGTGTGTGTGTGTGTGTGTGTGTGTGTGTGTGTATGTATGTGTGTGTGTGTGTGTGTGTATGTGTGTGTGTGTGTGTGTGTGTGTGTGTGTGTGTGTGTGTGTGTGTGTGTGTGTGTGTGTGTGTGTGTGTGTGTGTGTTGTGTGTGTGTGTGTGTGTGTGTGTACGCGCGAGTGTGTTTGTGTGTGTGTGTGTGTGTGTGTGTTGAACAGTTTAATTGTCTATTGACACAAGTGATCTTAGACAAAGTAAGAGAGAGAGAGAGAGAGAGAGGGGGGGGGGAGAGAGAGAGAGAAGAAGAAGACGGGTTAACATAATGAAACCTTAAACATAGCTATCATAACATACAATGAAACACTCAGATCAACGGTAAAGATAAGGAAGCATAATGTTAATAATAATAATAATAATAATAATAATAATAATAATAATAATTAGCATTCATAGCGCCTAATTTTAAAAAAGCACTAAGCGCATACAATAATAAATGAATAAACCAGCAAGCAATATATATAAAGAAACGACAAAAATATATTATACACACGCGCACACGCGCACACGCACGCACTAATCACAGACACACGCACGCACTAAACAGACACGCACACACAAACACACACACGAACGCACCACACGCGCACACGCACACGCACACACACACACGCACACGCAACACACACGCACAAACAACACGCATGCGCACAAACACACGCGGATGGAAGGGGCACAGTACTTTGAAAAGAAATATAGCAGGCTATGATTTGAAAAGAGTAGTTTTGAGAGAAGACTTAAATGAAGAATGGGAGTTGGCAGAACGTAGAGGTAAAGGGAGTCCATTCCAAGAGAAGGGAGCCTGGAAAGAGAAGGAGCGTTCGCCAAGGGTCTTAATCGAAACAAGTTAGCATAAAACAAATCCACAAAAGGTAAGAAAACAATAGGACGTTGAACAAGTCCTAACACGATGTCACAAATTAATAGGGATCTTGCAAAAACCTCCTTCATATAAATTTCTGAAAATAAAGTTGAGAGAGAGAGAGAGAGAGAGAGAGAGAGAGAGAGAGAGAGAGAGAGAGAGAGAGAGAGAGAGAGAGAGAGAGAGAGAGAGAGAGAGAGAGAGAGAGAGAGAGAAGAGAGAGAGAGAGAGAGAGAGAGAGAGAGAGAGAGAGAGAGAGAGAGAGAGAGAGAGAGAGAGAGAGAGAGAAAAGCTAAGCTAACAGATAAGCTGGGTAGCTATTTTACACCATTGCCCTCAAAACAAAATAAACAATCAAAGCACACAGAGAGAGAGAGAGAGAGAGAGAGAGAGAGAGAGAGAGAGAGAGAGAGAGAGAGAGAGAGAGAGAGAGAGAGAGAGAGTGCAAATGCGAATCATTTATTCAAATAGGCCATGGTCCCTTATGAAGGGGAAATAAACAAACAAGGATCAACAGCCATAAAAAAAGGAATACAAATCATTATCAATAATCAATACACATGATACTAGTGTCGCTACATATAACAATTGCTTCAGTCAGATGGCAGTTAATATCCAGTCAGAACATGGCAGAAGAAGGACTATGAAATAGCAATTTCTCTAAATTTGAAAGCTTTATACATAAAAAGGGCCAGATTACGAATATCATTTTCCTTCTTTGAAGCTAACAAGGTTGATTTAAACGCACATGGATTATGAATATATTTCTGTGGGGTATTTTGTTGTCGGATATCAATTAAGGAGAGAGAGAGAGAGAGAGAGAGAGAGAGAGAGAGAGAGAGAGAGAGAGAGAGAGAGAGAGAGAGAGAGAGAGAGAGAGAGAGAGAGAGAGAGAAAAGAGAGATTGTGTGTTTGCGCGGGGGCAGTAGGGGAAGTGGGTAGCATTAGAAAAAGGGGGGGGGGGGGGGGGAATGCATACCAGAAAATGGCATTTTCTTCCGACATCTGTTGTGCCTAAAAGATCGTCCCATGAGAAAATTAGGTCCTAATACTAAATATATATATATATATATATATATATATATATATATATATATATATATATATATAACACAAAAATAAAGAAAACTACAACAAATCCGTGGTCGTTCCAATTTTAATTCAAGCTTTCGAGAGGGTGTCCTCTCTTCTTCGGGAATGACACACACTGGTAAAGAGAGTCACACGTAAACAAACAAAATAATGACGTACAATGATGACCCTACATAGCAACAACACTGACGTAAAGTTATGAATGACCATTGCTTTGCTTACGTTTCTTTTATCACACACACGCACACACACACATACACACAACACACACACACACACACACACACACACACACACACACACACCCCCACACCCACACACACACACACACATACACAAACACACACACACACACACACACACACACACACACACACGCACGCATCTTGCAGTATAAAACCTTTTTCGAGTGTATAAAAATGATTGAGAGAGAGAGACTCCGCACCACCCAGAAGTGTATGGGTTAATACAGCAAATAAATAAATAAACAACATTACACAAAACTTCATGGCAGTCAATGTTTTATTAAAAACAACAAATTTTCGTTTGTCTAAAAGCAAACTTTCTCAAGTAACCAACTACTGTACACACACACAAGTGATTTTCTATCTGTGAAAAAATGTTTTTATATACACTAGCCTTTTTTTGTATTCACTGAGCTTAAATCACTAAGTTCCAAGTTTCAGTATCTCAATAATCACGTAGTGAACTCTCCTCATTGTTGTCTTCACTCCAACCTCGTTTCTACGGTTATCTTCTATTTTTTTTCCCCTCAGTTCACCCTCTCTCTACATTATTTTGAATTCTTATTAACTCACTTTGATCCTTGCGAGTTTGATAGCAACATACATACATATGAAAATATTTGCACGATATGTTAAAACCAAAACATATATATATATATATATATATATATATTAAAACAGATATTAAATATTAAAAATTAAAAATTAAAATGTCGAAATGCTTCACTACCATCATATTAGAAATTTCATACATAATTTTCCTAACTTAGTTTTTATTATACACACGACCGGTAATTTTCTTATATGCCGATGTTAAATCTTTAGTAAAACCTTTTATAGCCAACAGTGTGACCCTATATTACATAGGATTCGTTGTTCCAAAAATATAACCAAAGCTTCAGACCTGTTCTGTAATATGTGTCATATATTATTATTATACATATGTAATAGTGTGCAGAGAGAGAGGTAATGTGTTATCACAATATATATATAAAACGAAGTAATAAATCAATAAATATGTTAACAAATGAATCAAAAAGTAGAACCAGTAGAAATAAATAAATGTAAATAAGTAAATGATTATTAGAAATCTCATCTTTAGTAATTAGCACGTTTACGGTTTTTAGTTTTACGCAGGCATCGAGTTGGAAAGACACGCGAATTTAACAGACTCGAAAAATAATTTATCAAGTCCTACAAATGTAATATGTCGTTTGCTAATGTATTCTGTGCTTGTGGAATATCGCTTTTAAAGACCCACTGACCCACCATTAAGTCCCTTGATTTTTTTCTGGGTAGTTCTGACCCACATTCAAATTCCCCCAATTTCAAGTTGAGTCTGCTCTTTAA
>CM065698.1:42096555-42115478 GCA_017654935.2 Phymorhynchus buccinoides | reverse complement strand
TGGCACAGGGGTAACGCGTTCGCTCATGCACAGTAAACCCGAGTTCATAACTGGGTACAGGAGATTGTTCCTCTCACTCTGCACTAGGCCTTATGGTCTAAACGTGGAGGCTTTCGGATGGGACGATAAACCAATGTCCCGTCTGCCCATGCACTTAGCACACGTTAAACCCAGTGGCAACGAAATAGTTGTCATTTGGTCAAAATTGACCACCACACCCTTTCCTTCCGCATCAGTCACACACAAAAATCGCATGCACAAAAACAACAGAACATAATAATAATGTGTGGTGCGCCTCTGGCTGCCACGCACTCTCCGGGTGGGAACAACCCGAATTTCACAGAGACGTCTCAATACCAAAATACCAAACACACATACACATAAGTATGCACACACTCACTCACTCTCACACACACACACACACGCACACACACACACCTAAGGCACACACCTAAGGCAGGCCATTTTACAGGAAATCGATGGGTATAGGACTACCAAAATACCAAACACAAACACACATAAGTATACACACACTCACTCACTCACACACACACACACACACACACACACACACACACACACACACACACACACACACACACACACACACACACACACACCTAAGGCAGGCCATTTTACAGGAAATCGATAGGTATAGGACTAGAGTACTTTCTAGGAAGGACCGCGTCAGACGCGAAAACGAAAGACGATGACGATACATAGACTCCCTAAATTGTCATTATATAGACAGCACCATGCTGGCACTTTACGTGAAATTGATCGACACAAATAAACAAACAAACAACTATACCCGAAACCGAAACTTGCCAGAGAAAAAAACACTTGTCGGTTTCCAGGAAACTGTTTACCATAATTAGGGCCAGATAGGGCCTGGGTGGGTGGCGGGTACACACATACACAAAATATACGCGCGCGCGCACACGCACGCAAGAACGCGTACAACACAGACACGCACACACACGTACAGATACACACGCACGCGCACACACACACACGCGCGCGCACTCACGCACACACACGCGCGCACGGCACAGACACGCACACACATACACACACACACACATGCGCACTCAGACACGCACACACGTACACGCGCATGCGCACCCACACATGCGTACCCACACGTTTTTTTTTAAATTATTGCTTTCCGTCCTCCCGATCATAATACAAATTATGGGACGTACATTACTATTTATAAAGTTAGAGGGACCCACACGAAGAAGAAAAGAAAGAAAGGTGCTTTACGTCCGTCTCGGTCATTTGCAAATACAAAGATAGTGGGAACAATTGGAAGCAATGCCCGGAGGCAGAACACCAGTAAAGTCACGACTTTTTAAACAATACAGATAGGTGTAGCGGTAACCAATGCTCGGAAACCTCATGGCTACCGCCACAATCTTTTAACCAGTGTAAGTGTAAAAAGAGGGACCAACACGTACATAGGGGAAGACGGGGTAAAAAGCGCATGGGCGGGTAAGAAGCCCACCCCAATTATCTCATGAAATGTAGCAAATTTCAGTCTCATTTTGCCCTCGAGCGTTAATGTTTAGCATTCGTCTCATGGGCCAATTTGACTGAATCTTCTTTATTTCAGTGATAAGGGGTGGGCTTCTTACCCGCCCATGCGCTTTTTACCCCGTCTTCCCCTATGCTTCTCATCAAATCACTTGCGTATCACCGTGTTTTCATGGGAAAAGAGTGAAAAATGTTAACGTGTATTGAGACCATTGTTTCGAATCTCTTTCACACAAAGATAAACATTGTTTGTGAACAACTCTATACCACTGTTGTTGTGTACTGTACGTGTGGGTGGTAGTCATACTAAGCTGATCTGGGTCATCCTTTTCTGAGGATGAACTTGGTTCTGTTTTCTTGTGGCTGTTGCCCTCACTTTGCAAGGCGAACAGGTGCCGAAAGTAACTTTGGTGAAGGGAGTTAATTACGAGAGTTCCTTCCCCTTGTCACGATCTGGGTCATCCTTTTTCTGGGGATGAACTTGGTTCTGTTTTCTTGTGGCTGTTGCCCTCACTTTGCAAGGCGAGTAGGTGCCGAAAATAACTTCGGCGAAGGGAGTTAATTACGAGAGTTCCTTCCCTTTACTCAAACAAATCCTTCTTTTTTCAGTTCTTTCCCTTTTTAAAAATAATTCTTTCTTTCTTTTTGTTTGGAAAATAAAATGGATCGGTCATGGCCGGGCCGGGCCAGCCGGTGTAGCCGGATAAAAATTTCAAAAAACACGGCGGGGTCATTTTTCCCTATAATACTGGGAGTGTTTTTAAGAAGTGCTTTCTTAGGGAACAAAGCACTCCCCTATACAGGAAAAAATACTGCGCCTCGGAAACACACACTCCCCAGGAAAATAACACTCCCACTAAGTGCATAGCCTATGTGTTTCTGTCCGTTTGTAAGTCTGTTTGGTGTTTCCCTGTGAGTTTGTGTGAGATGAATGTGATTATGAGGTGTACTGACTACTGGTGCGTTCGCTCTCTCTCTCTCTCTCTCTCTCTCTCTCTCTCTCTCTCTCTCTCTCTCTCTCTCTCTCAGGAGTTCTCAAGTTGACGGCTTGGCGATAAGACGTGTTTTGCCCTGTCTTCAATTGCTTACTTCACGTTCTATAAAAAAAACAAGCGCGGATTCGCAATCGTTTGTGGCGTGCGACAATTGAAAACGAAACATCATTTTAAAGAGCAGCCTCAATTTGAAGTGCAGCCTCGATTTGAAGTGCGACAATTTTGGACCTACCGACAGACCGACAAAGTGAGTTATAGGTTTGTGGATTGTGCCACAAACAAAAAAAGCACGGAATCGCAATAGTTTGTTGCACGCTGTCTATTTTTACCACTCCAATCATGAGTCGCTTCCCCTGGCTTTTCAATAATTTTAATCTGTAAACCTGGGACGGTTGTATTCATGTCGAGATAGCATGAGACTTAGCATGATGCTAACTTAGAAGCTCTTCCAAAAGTCCTATTAAATCCTATAGGACATTGGAAGAGCTTCTAAGTTAGCATCATCTCATGCTATCTCGACATGAATACCGTCCCAGTAGAATGTTATCTCTGCACCATTTCGTAACTTTTTATATCTTTTGGAAAACATTTAAAACTATGTATCCTACTTATACTCATCGAAAGAAGCACCGCATACTCGTCGTGTCTGTTGTAGTGTCTGTATTACGTATGTTTATTATTTTGTACGCTTTAAAATACATAATTTTAAAGAGCAGCCTCAATTTGAAGTGCAGCCTCGATTTGAAGTGCGACAATTTTGGACCGACAGACAAAGTGAGTTATAGGTTTGAGCCACAAACAAAAACCCTCAATAGGCCCTACAGCTGTTTGCAAGTTTTGCCGTTGAAACCTACTACAGTAGAAAAGAAGAAATAATACGAATAATTGCGAGTGTGTAATACAAAGAAATGGACGGAGTTGTGGTGTTGTTTCCTTTGCGCACCTAGTAGTGACTATAAACAGAAGTGTGTGTACCTTTTTCACCTAATAGTGACTAAAAGAGGGGTTTTTTAGTTTTAGTTTTTTGTTTTATGTGATTGTGTTTGAACGCTACTACATCACACCATGCCAGCGTCATTGGACTCCTATCGTTGTGCCGTTGGTGGGTTTGCGCAAACTATTCCTGTCTTGCTTTACAAGAAGATGAAAAGGAGACAACTCCGTGACATTGAGAGAAGACAGTGGGTGAAGTGTGCAGCGGTCTGGACATTGCTGTGTTCTTTGTGTGGGTGGTTCTGTCTGCAGCTATCTTCTACGCTGCTCCTTTCTGCCTGGTAACGACAGTAATATTTGATCAAAGAAACCACAAACACCACTAACTGTGTAAAATAAAAGTAAAAGATTGTGCTGGTTTACTTTTCGTCCCAATGGGGGACAGACAGTGTATGAGCAAGTACATAGAGAGATCTCTTTCGAATTTATGGAATTCTCGTCAGTATGTATATCTGCTAACAAACACTGTCTTGTGGATCAACCCCAACAGGAAGACATTTCTGATAAAAGAATGGTGTCTTCTCTGTACTAGGCCGAAAAGTCCACAATTTAAGCAAACCAGCACAAGGTGAAAAGAAAAATGAAGAACATTTTGGGTAAAATAGATAAGTTATTAAAATGCGGAAATAGCGATTTGAAAAATTTAATACATGTGGGTAGAAAGAGCCAACCACTGAGGTGATCCTCTAATTAAAGGGATGCAAGTAAACCTTGTAGTGTAGCTACTCCCTGAACCCAACATGTAAAGAACTGGAAAGTCAGTGCATAAATAAAGAGTTGGCAGTGGATCCAATATTGGATGCCTGTGGCACACACCGAAGTGGAATATAAGTATGAACAAACTATACCACAAAACACTACCAACCCTCCATGCACTGTACAAATGTGGACAAAAAGTAAACCAGTACAATCTTTTACTTTTATTTTACACAGTTAGTGGTGTTTCTGGTTTCTTTGATCAAATATTATCTCCCACCATTATGGTGAGAACCACTGGCATCCTTTATGGATCCACCACTATTAACAGTGTCATTTTAAGCTATAAAGCCATTTCAAGCCACATTTGTACAGTGCATGGAGGGTTGGTAGTGTTTTGTGGTATAGTTTGTTCATAATGGTAATGACAGTAAGTGGGGAGGGACATGGTGACATGGCTGGAAACTGTGAACATGCTTTGTTTGGCCGAAATGATGTGACTGGAATTGTTGAGAGGCAGGATGTCCGATTGGCACCCCATGCCCCCATGACCGGTACAATGACACTGCATCAGTTCATGACTTTGTCTTTTCACCCAATCTGAGGTTCTTGCTGTTGTTGTGCGGAGATGTAGAGCAACATCCATGTCCTAGAATGTTTGTAACTATGTTTTGTTTGCATATAATACGTGTTTTTGCTGTTGTTTTTTGGTGTGTCTTTATTCTTTTTTTGTTTGTTGCTCATATATATATATATATATATATATATGCAATACTTTTTTTGTGTGAACTCCATTGTTATGGGCCAGAGGCCTAACAATTAACATATTTTTTACTTTGACATTGACTTTTGACTCTCTCTTCTCTCTCTCTCTCTCTCTTGCTACTTCCTTGTATAAAACTTGTGGTGGGGACAATCACATCACAGATTCCCATTTGGGGGTCCGTGCAGAGAGGGTCGATTATACTGACTCTCTCTGTATGGGCAGCTGATTCCGAAGCAAGGTGGCAGATTGCTATCGAAGTCCTACTAAGTGGCAGATAGTAGGAAGGGCGACACAGTTCTCCTCCCTCACCAGATGGGAGTCGAGCGACTTGCAAACTGACAGGACAACGTACAGCGACTTGGATCATCTCTGCAGATTTGACTTCGTCAATGATCCGCCGGCACCCAGCACTGGGCTTTGGCTGTGCTGTTGCCCAGAGGATGGGAGACACAGCCTTATCTCCTGGGATGGGCCGCTGGCACAGCATCACCCACTGTTGGGAAGGCTGGGGACCCCTCTTGAAGGACCACGCCCGCCTACAGAGACGACTCGACTTGCCTGTATGTCTCCTGGCAGTTTGCGACAACATCAACTTCCGGTACGGAGCAGGTCGCCCGGTGGCCCTGAAGGCAGCCTTTGGAGGGGAAGACTGCTCACCAACACTAGCGACAAAACAAGTGGACTACAGGAGCACCTGGACAACCTTTTGGCTTGCCTCACAATGCTAAAAGTCTCCTACCGCCTCACAGATGCCAACTCCATCTAAGACAAGAAATCTACACAGATGCTGACTCCAGCATCACCGACAAAAAATTCTTCGGCTCGGAGGAAACGCCTAATTAGATGTAAATCAAACCATCACCGGCCGACAATCACATGGCTTCTTTGAGGCTACTATTGGCCACTGCAAAGAACGCCTTTTACAAGAGTGAATGCCCTTGGTGGGTGGGGGAAGATGGTTGAGTAGTGACCAAACAAGGGAATAACTCTCGCCACTAGCCCTATTTGAGGCCACTTAATGGCTGCCTTTTGCAAGCGTTTATGCCCTTTTGGATACTGATCAACAAGGGCTTAACTCTTGCCATCAAGGGCGTTAATAACCCTACTTGTAGTGGCCAATAGCACGGACCCGTTCGCTACCACACACGCTTCAAGAGTCCGTTCTCTACCACTGGAAAATGCAGTTTACTGTTAAACATTTTTGTTTAATCACACATAAGTCTTAGTAGGGAGAATAAAAACCAGTGTGAACAAAACTCGTGTCAGCAGGATCAGCATCAGCATGCAGGCATCAGCACAGACCAGCGTAGTGGATACGCTGTCGTCGTGTCAGTCAGTAGTGGCCAGTCTGGAAAGGGAGACAGTGCTGGCCGTGGATTCTGAAGGCGTCCACCTCAGCCGCACGGGACCTTTGACCCTGCTGCAAGTGGCCACGACCTCCGAACGCGCATTCCTCTTCGACGTGCAGCGAGAACCCCGCATGTTCAAAGATGGCGGACTGAAGCGTCTTTTGGAAAATGACGCCATCGTGAAGGTATATGAAATGCCATGTGTTGTTAGTGTGTGTTGCCATTCAGACCAGGCTCTCAAGAAACAACACACACCTCCAATACACACACAAACAACAAACAACAACAACGAAAAACCATGAACTGTTAGATCTTGGGTTGATGTACTTCACAAGTGCAAGACAACTGTCTACCAGATTTAAACTTGAGTTACCCCAACCTTGTAAAAGCACCAGGTTGCTGAATTTGTTAATTCATAATTTTATTTCCAAAGGCAAAAGTTGGAATCCATCTTCCAAGACCAGATAGGCCTGTGTAAAGCACTAGATACGCCCTAATATTATTTAAAGTGCGAGATCTGTTTCTTGGTTTGAACATAATTATTATATGTGGATAAATACAAATTAGCCTAATCAATGGGGCTTATGCCACCATTCCATGAATCGAAGATATTTCACATTTATAGCCAAAAGAGTGAATTTCATTTATTGCAAAACACGCATTCGTCAATCACCAAATCATTTTTTAAACACGTCTGTTCCATGCTCAGGTACTGCACTCAGCAAAGAACGACGCAGAGGCGCTCTACTTCCAGAACGGGGTAGAGTTGCGGAACGTACACGACACCCAGGTGGCACACCGTGAAATCCAGATATCAGAAGGTATCCAGCTGCCGCCACGCGATAAGCTGAGCGCCGTGTGTGCCATCTACTGTCCAGAGAAAGCTTCCCTGCTGGATAACAAGGACGTTGTGGTGGTAGGTATGCCAGGCTGTCGTTTGCGACAAGGACTGAGGGGCAGCTGCTGTTTGGATGGACTGGGGTAAATGTTGTTTATAGCAGAAATGTTTTTCACATAGGTGCATCCCCACTTTGAAGGCCAAAGGGATTTGAGGACAGATAATCTTAGCTTTGGGGAAAGTTTCAAAAGACCAACCAATCCCTTTGGTAGCAGTAAGTGACAGTGCAAACGTTTCCCTTATAGTTTGAGAGTCATAGTCTTTCACAAACAGATCAAGACCTTGATTACCCAGCACTATAGAAAATCATTGTACAAACTCTGGCTTTGCAACACAAACACAGGATAAAACCTCCTTTGAACCTGAAGAACCAACTCAGTTTTAAGTAGTTTAAAACCATAACCCTAGCCCACTTTAGGTATTTACGAGGCATTTGCACTCTCTTTTAGTGGTGCCGCCAAAGAAAGGTAGACCTAAGCTGGCCCTTGGGGAACCTCCTTAACACCAGCTGTCGTAAAGTCTTTCGGGCAGAAGGAGCAGGATGTAGCCTACCATGGTAAGGCCACTCGTTATACACAAGGTTTTAGCCAAGCTCTCCATAGCAGAAGGAGCAGGATGTAGCCTGGTAAGGCCACTCGTTATACACAAGGTTTTAGCCAAGCTCTCCATAGCAGAAGGAGCAGGATGTAGCCTGGTAAGGCCACTCGTTATACACAAGGTTTTAGCCAAGCTCTCCATAGCAGAAGGAGCAGGATGTAGTCTACCCTTGTAAGGCCACTGGTTATACACAAGGTTTTAGCCAAGCTCTCCATAGCAGAAGGAGCAGAAGGAGCAGGATGTAGCCCCTGGTAAGGCCACTCGTTATACACAAGGTTTTAGCCAAGCTCTCCATAGCAGAAGGAGCAGGATGTAGCCTGGTAAGGCCACTCGTTATACACAAGGTTTTAGCCAAGCTCTCCATAGCAGAAGGAGCAGGATGTAGCCCTGGTAAGGCCTCTCGTTATACACAAGGTTTTAGCCAAGCTCTCCATAGCAGAAGGAGCAGGATGTAGCCTGGTAAGGCCACTCGTTATACACAAGGTTTTAGCCAAGCTCTCCATAGCAGAAGGAGCAGGATGTAGCCTGGTAAGGCCACTCGGTAGCCAAGCTCTCCATAGCAGAAGGAGCAGGATGTAGCCTCCACTCGTTATACACAAGGTTTTAGCCAAGCTCTCCATAGCAGAAGGAGCAGGATGTAGCCTGGTAAGGTCACTCGTTATACACAAGGTTTTAGCCAAGCTCTCCATAGCAGAAGGAACAGCACTCGTTATACACAAGGTTTTAGTCAAGCTCTCCATAGCAGAAGGAACAGGATGTACCCTGGTATGTAGCCTACCCTGGTAAGGTCACTCGTTATACACAAGGTTTTAGCCAAGCTCTCCATAGCAGAAGGAGCAGGATGTAGCCTACTTATTTTTCTTCTCTTTTTTTTATAAAGTTTCTCTTCTCTTATTTTTTTTTTTTCTTTTTTTTTTTTTTTCCTTTTTTTGTGTTGTGTGTGTGCCCTTCGTTAGATTATAAGTAGTCGTGTTCGTAGAGAGACAGACAAATACAAAGCAAAATTTATTCGAAGGAGGCACTAACTCAAAGGTGAACTCATTGTGTGTTGGGGTTTTGCAGGCCAAAATGAACAGGACTGAAGGGGAGTACTGGGCAAAGCGACCCCTGACGCAGGAAATGATAAATTATGCGGCCAGTGACGTCATCGCTCTCGTTCCGGAAATGTACACTGCGCAGAAGCGGTAAGAAACTTCTTGGAATTTTATAAAATGACAATCGAAACCTAATCTGTACACTAACAAAAGAAATACAGAATCTGTACACTGACAATAGGACAGATACAGAATCTGTACACTAACAAAAGAACAGATACAGAATATGTACACTAACAAAAGAACAGATACAGAATCTGTACACTGACAAAAGAACACTGTACACTAACAAAAGAACAGATACAGAATCTGTACACTAACAAAAGAACAGATACAGAATCTGTACACTGACAAAAGAACAGATACAGAATCTGTACACTAACAAAAGAACAGATACAGAATCTGTACACTGACAAAAGAACAGATACAGAATCTGTACACTGACAAAAGAACAGATACAGATTCTGCACGCTAACAAAAGATCAGATCTATGTTTAATTGACTACGTGCAGTATAACATGTACGCAACCTTGATGGAGAGACACACAACATCAGTGGTTTATAGTTGTTTGTGCGGGATAAAAATAAATAAATAAGTCTAATATCCTAATAAAATTATACTCCTCCACATAAGCGCGTAACACAAAATGCCTCAGCCTAATCATTCGAAGATGTTTTCTTCAGTCAACAAAGTTTCAAATTTTATTAGGCCTTATTTGATTTATTTGAAGCAATGCAACGGCTCAGCAACACGTCGTTTGAAGCGGTCCTTAACTCGTGATGAGCAGGAGAAGCTTATTTGCCTTTCATAAACCTGAAAACGGCTCGGGGAGCTATTGTTTCTGTCTGATCCGTCCGTGCCTCCGGCGTGCCTCCGTCCGTCCGTCCGTCCGGCTATTCTTCCGTTTTTCTCAAAGACTATTCAGTCTCTCATCATCAAATTTGGTATACTAGTTTGCCAAGATGCAAGCTATCCACTGATATATTTAGTTTTACATTAAGGTCAAGGTCGCGCCAGTTACGGGGTTCAAACCCCAAAACACATAATCGCTAATATCTCGCGAAGTTTTGCATGTATTTCAATGCAGTTTTTTTCACAACATTTCTTGATGAATGGTCTATAACACAGTTGTCATGAATTTTTCTGTGCGCTCGTGTGCGCATGATCGCGCGCGCTCAAATCACGGGTCCGAACCCTAAGGCTATATATAAAAAAAAAACTATTCGGTTTCGAGCTGTTTTCATGCGTTTTTATGTAGTTACGTGCTGTTTTGATGCGTTTTTATGTATGTGTACAGCCGACATATTCCGATTTCGGAGTAGCTCTACGATGCTGCGAGGGGACTTTGCAGCCGCTCGGCGTTGCACTTGTTGTTGTTGTAGTAGTAGTAGTAATAGTAGCAGCAGCAACAGCAGCAGCAGCAGCAGCAGTAGTAGTAGTAGTAGTAGTAGTAGTAGTAGTAGTAGTAGTAGTAGTAGTAGTAGTAGTAGTAGTAGTAGTAGTAGTAGTAGTAGTAGTAGTAGTAGCAGCAGTAGTAGTAGTAGTAGTAGTAGTAGTAGTAGTAGTAGTAGCAGTAGTAGTTTTCGTAGTAGTGTAGTAGTCTTTATCATCGTCATCTTCGTAGTAGTAGTAGTAGTAGTAGTAGTAGTAGTAGTAGTAGTATTAGTAGTAGTAGTAGTAGTAGTAGGTAGTAGTATCAGTAGTAGTAGTAGTAGTAGTAGTAGTAGTAGTAGTAGTAGTAGTAGTAGTAGTAGTAGTAGTAGTAGTAGTAGTAGTAGTAGTAGTAGTAGTTGTAGTAGTAGTAGTAGTAGTAGTAGTAGTAGTAGTAGTAGTAGTAGTAGTAGTAGTAGTAGTAGTAGTAGTAGTAGTAGTAGTAGTAGTAGTAGTATAGTAGTAGTAGTAGTAGTAGTAGTAGTAGTAGTAGTAGTAGTAGTAGTAGTAGTAGTAGTAGTAGTAGTAGTAGTAGTAGTAGTAGTAGTAGTAGTAGTAGTAGTAGTAGTTGTAGTAGTAAAAAGCGTCTTCGGGTAAGAAGTCATCATCGTCAATTATCTCATGTTAAAATTTAGTAGTAGTAGTAGTAGTAGTAGTATGAGACGTGCTAGTAGTAACGTAGTCGTCTCAGTAGTAGTAAAATGTAGTAGTAGAAATTTCTTCATCGTTCATGAGATAATTGGGGTTATAGTAGTAGTAGCAGCCCATGCGTAGTAGTAGTAGTAGTAGTAGTAGTAGTAGTAGTAGTAGTAGTAGTAGTAGTAGTAGTAGTAGTAGTAGTAGTAGTAGTAGTAGTAGTGCCTAGCAGCAGCAGCTGCAGCAACAGTAGTTGTTGTTGTTTGTTGTTGTTGTTGCTGTTGTTGTTGCTGTAGTTGATACTATTTTGATTGCAGACTTCTGGAAGACATGGATCTAACAGCCAGCTTTCAGCGGCGAGTGCAGCAGGAAATAAAGGCGGATGCAGACACGGAGGAATGGAAAGCGCTGAAGAAGGAGGAACTGGACATCGTCCTCAGCATTTTTAAGAAAGCCGCCAGAACTCTTGGAACACAGCGCTTCCAAGACATCACCGATGAGGTGACTGATTTACTAAGTGCATTTGCGCAAGAACAAGAATGAATAGGAGTTTTGCTTATTTTATCTTGTGTAAAGGTTATACATTAAGTGCTTAACAACAGAGATGCCAAGATTGTTCGTGAGATGATAGCAAGGGTGTTTTTTTCTCAAACAATAGCCTTATGCAAATTATAGATATCAACCGTTCGCGCATTGAAACGACGCCTGTTCGAGAAGTGTAATGTAAAAAGACGTTAATATATTAGCACCATAGATATTCAGGAATATGATCCATTAAAGCCGTCTCAGACTGTTCATCCAGTTGGATGAAAGTGGTTCTGACCTTTCGCTATTTTTCCTTTCTGTTGACAGAGTGAGTAGACATCACAAATGCAAAGTTTGGTCGTATGAAACTCTTCCAAACGGTCCGAAGGAATTGGCAACTGCGCCATTTACTTCCATCTCACCCAGGCAGTTGTGGGAATACAGCCAATGCTTGCTGATAGTGAAGCCGGCACACGGCCACAAGTAATTGAAAGAAGTTCACAACTGCATTTTTTTTCAACTAAAAGGTTGGATAATGTGAAGCGGTTCCTATTCCCTCATAACGAAGAAGAAGAGTCCGATTAATGTCCTCCGTCCTGAAACAGGCACATGTGGGGCATTTGTAGATATAAAGATGGTGGGCTGATCCTGGAGGTACTGCAATACCAGGAAAGTCCCAAAGTTTTGTAAATTATAAGGATAGTTGTAAAAGCATCGGCCCTCATAACGCTAAGCTTGACAGTTTCTGTCTGTCTCATGCCTGGCAGAACGTGCTGGGAGCCCTGAACCACGTGCCCCTGAGCGAACTGGCCGACATGGACCTCCCCCCTGTCATCCGGGACCTGAAGCTGCAGCAGATGCAGGCCAGGCTGGATGAGGTGGAGCAGGAGATGCTGATCAAGGTAGGATATGTCTGAACTTAACCCCATGAACCGTGTGGCAGAGAGGGGAAGACCCGAAGGCAAGGGTGGTTAGTATCTTCATTCTTTGTATCGTAAAGTCTAAAAATCAATATGTCGGCATATTGGTCAAAATTAAAATGTTGGTCATTATGTATTACAATCGCTTCCAATGTGTGTGTGTCTGTGTATACACGTTGGGTGGGGATAGTGTTAGAATTGCATAGTTATCATCTCTTGCTTTAATCTGCATCCATGTTGGCAGAAATGTTTGATTTTATATGACTGTGGTTCCGGGTGACAAGTTGGCCAATCCTCAAGATTACTTTCTATCAGCCTTTCTCGATCCTGATTTTAGGAGCATGCCTGAACTACTTTCACCCATATTTTCTGCAGGGAAAGGACTTCAACGCCCACAGCATCTGCAAGCAGCTGTCTCCCTGGGTCATAGCTCTGGAAGGCCAACCCCTGATGAAGGAGCAGGCCCAGCGCCTGATGACCGAGGTGGACCAGCTCATCCTGGAAGTCATGAAAACCAAGTACACCCAATTCACCCCAGCCCTCCACCTGGCCGATTACGAGAAGTGGATCCTCCGTCTCATCCGGCCCATGGGAGAACACGACGCTTCGATGCATCCCGTGCTGCTCCGCCTCCACTGGACGACCAAGCTAGAAGACCTGGAACTCAGCATCCAGAAGTTTGAGGCCAATCCCGACAGCTTCAGGGTTTACGAAGGCTACGTGAAGATGCTGAGGTTCTACACCAGCGGGCCGGTGCCGGCCAGGGTGAAGGAGCTGGGGAGTGGTTTTCTGAGGGATTTGGAGGCCGCGGGTAAGGTCATTCATCCCCAGTAGGGTGGCGGAGGAATGCGGAGAGGAGGAGCTGCTCAAGGGGGCGCCTTTCGTCATCGCCGATTTTAAAAGGGACTGGTTGCACGTCTCATCTGCATACAGCTTTTTTCATCGCTGATTTTATAAGTAGGCCCTACTAGTAGCTGTAATTGTCATCTACACGAAGTTTCTTTTATCGCTGATTTTATAAGTAGGCCCTACTAGTAGCTGTAATTGTCATCTACACGAAGTTTCTTTTATCGCTGATTTTATAAGTAGGCCTTACTAGTAGCTGTAATTGTCATCTACACGAAGTTTCTTTTATCGCTGATTTTATAAGTAGGCTCTACTAGTAGCTGTAATTGTCATCTAGATGAATGTTCTTTTATCGCTGATTTTATAAGTAGGCCCTACTAGTAGCTGTAATTGTCATCTAGATGAATGTTCTTTTATCGCTGATTTTATAAGTAGGCCCTACTAGTAGCTGTAATTGTCATCTAGACGAAGTTTCTTTTATCGCCGATTTTCAACTGCACTTGCCATCTTATATGTAGGAAGTTTTGTTGTTGTTTTTATTGCTGATTTCTAAAAGAGATAGGCTGCGTTTTTCATCTATGGACGAAGTAGAACCACAGTGGTAACGCGTTTTTATCTTAGGCCGTAGCTGTCAAGTCTTTTCGATGAGACGGATGAATGTTCGAACCGAGGTCCCGTGTGCCCATGCACTTAGCACACGTTAAACCCAGTGGCAACGAAAAAGTTGTCATTTGGTCAAAAGTTTACCCCCCCACCCCCTTTCCTTCCTCATCAATCACACACACAAAAATCGCATGAATAAAAATAATGGGTGGCGCACCTCTGGCTGCGACGCGCTCTCCAGGTGGGAGCAACCCGATTTTCACAGAGATGCCTCTGTGACTATAAAGTACCTAATAAATAAATCTACCCAAAGTTTCTTTCATCGCCGATTTCTAAGGGGATTGGTTGCACTTTATATCTGCGCACTCTTTCACTATCAGTATCCCATTTTAAATGTTACGGTCTGTATCCCAATGATATAAACCTCTTGATTATGGTTAAACTCCGCGTTGTGTACATTTTGTAATGTCATACAGGAATTCCCCAGTACTTCAGTAATCCAGATTCTGTCCCTTTTCCAGACCCATCATAATTTTATTATATACTAATTTATCAACACAAGCAGCTTTATGGATATCATTTTATTTTATATGGAACCAAAAAGGGCACAGGTGCTTTCTATAACAGGTTTTAAAAATAAAATAATAATAATAATAATATGTTGTTGTTATGTGGCGGTCAAAATGTCAAGCAGATTCCGGAAATGAGTTCGAAGTTTGTAAATTTATATTAGCACATATTTGCGAGATCATGATTTTATTTCTTAAAACATAATGTAGGCCTATTTGATGTCATCGTTGTTCTATTACATTTACTATTCATGGTTTCGTGTTGTTGTTTTTTTACCTTGGAGATTTCTCAGAAAAGAACGAATGAATTAGAAGTGTATGCAACTACTTTATTTAACCCTTTCACCGCCAATGTCGCATTTTAGCACCACATGTCACTAAAAAGGCATCAAATCAGGGCCTGTTCTCTGAAGACCCTAGTTTCTTAATTTTGGGAGATAAGGATAGGCCAAGTGTTATACATGTCACAGAGGAATTCACAATATTGCAAATAATATTTTTTCTCTCCCCAGTTAACTTTAATGGCATAGTTTGGTTGAAAATGGCTGGCGGCGAAAGGGTTAATCCTGATTTCACTACACCCAGTAGCCCCATTTGCTTTTCTGTGCTTTGCTTTGTTAACTATCTAAGAGGCTTTTTCTACGCAAATAAAAGTTATACAGAATTTGGTGTGTGCGTGCATGCTTGCATGTGTGTGTGTGTGTGTGTGTGTGTGTGTGTGTGTGTGTGTGTGTGTGTGTGTGTGTGTGTGTGTGTGTGTGTGTGTGTGTGTGTGTGTGTGTGTGTGTGTGTGTGTGTGTGTGTGTGTGTGTGTGTGTGTGTGTGTGTGTGTGTGTGTGTGTGTGTGTGTGTGTGTGTGTGTGTGTGTGTGTGTGTGTGTGTGTGTGTGTGTGTGTGTGTGTGTGTGTGTGTGTGTGTGTGTGTGTGTGTGTGTGTGTGTGTGTGTGTGTGTGTGTGTGTGTGTGTGTGTGTGTGTGTGTGTGTGTGTGTGTGTGTGTGTGTGTGTGTGTGTGTGTGTGTGTGTGTGTGTGTGTGTGTGTGTGTGTGTGTGTGTGTGTGTGTGTGTGTGTGCGTGTGCGCGCGCGTGTTGATTGTCACATGTGAATCCATGACTGTAAATAAAAGTGTCAGTTATAATATTAGATTACTACGAACAGAAAGTTACTTAAGATCTGTGTACACGTTAACATTATTCACAAAATATCTCTATTTCCCCATGGCAACACAGTGAGTTGTAAGTCATATTATGAGTGTCCTAACACTGTGTTGCCATGGGGAAATAGAGATATCTTGTGAATATAGACCTTAAAGCAGCTTGCATTTTTTGTGGATTTTTTTAATATTCCCATCATTATTTAAAACAAAAGCGTTTTTTTGTACACGGAACGTGACCATTTGTACAGTTAGGCCATACCCAAAAAATGATTTCCTTGCCTATTCACAAGTCCTGAAGTAGGTCTAATAGGACGACTACTATTTATCTTTACAGTCTCTTTATTATACTTTGATTCTCTCACTCTACTCACAGTCAGACTAACAGTATTTATAAATTCACTCTTTCAACTAAAATAAATGTCGCACATACTTTTTGTTCTTCTGAATTAGTATCAGTCTTTCACACATCCTTTTCTTCTTCTCATTTTACAACAGTGAATAAAACAAACAAGCAAACAAACAAACAAAAAAGGAGAGAAAGAAACGCAAAGCATCAATTTGCTGCTGAGAAGAAAGCCGAGTCAATGGGCTGTTGTCTTCGGCTCTCATCGGCTTTCTTCGTCAGCAGGACGGAAACACACGAAGAGTGGCGGAATTTAACGAAGTTTGTTCAGAGCGGCGAGGACCATGATAAGGGAAATAGGGTGGAACACAGTTGCAGAGTGGTGGCCTGAAAGAAGAAAAAAAAGTACACACACTTTTTGTTGATATTGTCCCAAGTAGCATACATACACACCTACACACATGTGGTCACACACATGCACACACGCACGCACGCACACGCACACACACGCACGCACGTACGTTATGACGTTCTACTAAAGCTTAAGTGGGAAACTAAACGTTTACTTAATTTAGAAAGTAACAACGCTTAGTTTCCCACTTAAGCTTTAGTATAACTTCATAAAATTAAGCACTGAAGAGCCAGCCTAGTCACCCCAGCACTCACCGATATCCTGACAGAGGAAACTTACTTAAGCTAAGTCCTTGGGACAGTGCAAATCATTCTAACTACCCCGGACACTTGATAATATAAGTGACCCTTCCGGCTTGGGGCTAAACTTTTCAGACAGACAAAAGTCTTGTATAATCCTTTCGGATTTTAGTTTTCCTACATATTTTGTTTTGGCGCCGTTGAGCTGCTTTCTTATTGCTGCATAATCTGTTATGCAGATTTGTGAGTAAATAAAATACAAGTGTACAAATAGTTATGAACCCTTTGGTCAGACTGATTAGAGTGGAAGTTTTGTAATTTTCATGTAAAAATCTACTTCTCTCTGTCTGTCATTTAGAGCAAATCTACCACTTGTATTTCCTTCAATCATACGAGCCAGAACCCGGGCAAAAATATAAATCTATTGGATGAAAAGGGGCCGGGAAAGTTGCTCATCTCCCACACGCTAGAGAAGTGGGCTAAAGGAAAATGATCTCATTGAAAAATGTAACACTTTAAAACTCTTCCCCTAGAGACTTCACCTTTAGCTCAGCGATTCATCCCCTCGTCACAAAGACTTTGGGGAGAACATTAAAAATTTTCTTTAATAATATGAAGAAAATCTTTTTATGAATAAATAAGTTTGGGAGAAAAAAAAAGGTTAATGACTTGCTGGTTGAGACGAGAGGCGATTCTTGAAAGTCTCAATCGTCTCAGATGTCACTATTTCTTCCTTGAGGCTGTTCCATTCTCTAACAGTTCGCGGGAAGAAGCTGTTTTTACGACTTCAGTGCTGCAAGTACATTTGTTTGATCTTTATCTGGCAACTTACTTGTCCATGGTATTTGCAGTCATTGTTTCTTTCGCAAAGGTATTGGTGTGAAGAGAATATTCTACCTCATGAAATAAGTACCCATTCCTCATTCGAAGTGTTTGCCTGTCCGCCATTGTGAATTTTACGAAACTAAGTGGCATGGCTTTGTACATCGATTTATCGGCAAAGATGTAGATTTGCACCCTCCTGCTCTATTTCTAACCGTGGTTAGGCTTAGGGTTAGGGTTAGGATGGTTATAGTTCGCATGCGAAGGGTACTTATTTCATGGGAGCTACTTATTTCTCAAGACACTGGAATGCGTAAAGTATGACTTTTCATAAATCTTCCCACGCTCTTTACACAACTGGAAAGAGACAGTTAAATAATATTATTTCAAGGGGACTACATCCATGGCTGCAACAGAACCAGCAAAAAGATGATGGCGGTTATCTACTGCAAGAAGAAGAAGAAGAACAACAAGAAGAAGAATGGTCGCCATGTTGTAAATAATTTCGCGTTGTTTCCGCTCGTGACGTTTTGTTACGCAGTTATTTCCCTTCAGCATGAAGTAGTGAAACTGAAAGTGAAAATAGGATCTCGGACTATTGTTGTAACAAACGCATTCAGACTTAACCAAGGCTTGATTTGCACCTTAAGGAGTGGCTGAAAACTTATTTTTACCCAAAGAGACTATCATTTATTAACACATGCTGAGTAACGTTAGTACAACAACAGAACCGTAAAAAAAGATGATGGTGGTTGTTCGAAGAAAGAAGAAGAAGAAGACAAAGGTTCTCCAGGAAAAGTGGTGACTCGACAGCTGAATCCAGTTCATAGGAATCATGGGCAGACTACAATGGGCCCGAAAAAAGAACAAGAATGGTGGTTGTGAAGACAGAAGTAAGAAGACAATGGTTCTCCAGGAAAAGTGGTGACTCGACAGCTGAATCCAGTTCATAGGAATCAAGGAACAATGGGCCCGAAAACATTACAAGAAGTTTGGTGTGAACAGAAAGTAGCAGTGTGTGTGCGTGTGTGTGTGTGTGTGCGCGCGCGCGCATACGTGTGTGTGCATACATGTGTGTGTATGAACGGTGTGTGTGTGTGTGCGCACGCAGCGCGCGTGTGTGTGTGTGTGTGTGTACGCGAGTACTTGCGTGCGTGTGTGTGTGCGCGCACGTGTGCTTGTGTGTGTAATAGGGTTATTTTGTTAGCAGAGTATAAACAGCTACCGTAGGCCTATATACACGCACGCACGCACGCACGCACGCACACGCACGCACGCACACGCACACACGCACCCCCCCCCCCCCCCACACACACACACAGAGTCAAAATCGCACCCGTCGTGTTGACTGGCCCGCCCTTTAGAGACACTGAACCAGACAGACAGAGAGAGGCCATGACAGTGAGACAGACAGAAAGACATTGAGAGATCGAGAAGGATATCGATATTGGAAATACGTAGGTCTATAATTATGCTACAGCCATTAATGCCGTAAGG
>CM065698.1:42076010-42096055 GCA_017654935.2 Phymorhynchus buccinoides | reverse complement strand
AATTAGTTATGCACAATTGGCAGATAATGTCAGGATCTTCATTCTTTGTATCGTAAATATATGTAGGCATATTGATCGAAATTAAAATGTTGGCCATTATGTATTACAATCGCTTCCAATGTGTGTGTGTCTGTGTATACACGTTGGGTGGGGATAGTGTTAGAATTGCATAGTTATCATCCCTTGCTTTAATCTGCCATCCATGTTGGCAGAAATGTTTGATTTTATATGACTGTGGTTCCGGGTGACAAGTTGGCCAATCCTGAAGATTACTTTCTACCAGCCTTTCTCGATCCTGATTTCAGGAGCATGCCTGAACTACTTTCACCCATATTTTCTGCAGGGAAAGGACTTCGACGCCCACAGCATCTGCAAGCAGCTGTCTCCCTGGATCAAAGCTCTGGAAGGCCATCCCCTGATGAAGGAGCAGGCCCAGCGCCTGATGACCAAGGTGGACCAGCTCATCCTGGAAGACATGAAAACCAAGTACACCCAATCCACCCCAGCCCTCCACCTGGCCGATTACGAGAAGTGGATCCTCCGTCTCATCCGGCCCATGGGAGAACACGACGCTTCGATGTATCCCGTGCTGCTCCGCCTCCACTGGACGACCAAGCTAGAAGACCTGGAACTCAGCATCCAGAGGTTTCAGGCCAATCCCGGCAGCTACAGGGTTAACAAAGGCTACGTGAATATGCTGAGGTTCTACACCAGCGGGCCGGTGCCGGCCAGGGTGAAGGAGCTGGGGATTGGTTTTCTGAGGGATTTGGAGGCCTCAGGTAAGGTCAGTCATCCCCATTAGGGTGGTGGAGGAATGCGGAGAGGAGGAGCTGCTCAAGGGGGCGCCTTTCGTCATCGCCGATTTTAAAAGGGACTGGTTGCACGTCTCATCTGCATACAGCTTTTTTCATCGCTGATTTTATAAGTAGGCCCTACTAGTAGCTGTAATTGTCATCTACACGAAGTTTCTTTTATCGCCAATTTTATAAGTAGGCTCTACTAGTAGCTGTAATTGTCATCTACACGAAATTTCTTTTATCGCCGATTTTATAAGTAGGCCTTACTAGTAGCTGTAATTGTCATCTAGATGAATGTTCTTTTATCGCTGATTTTCTAAGTAGAACTTACTAGTAGCTGTAATTGTCATCTAGATGAATGTTCTTTTATCGCCGATTTTGTCAACTGCACTTGCCATCTTATATGTAGGAAGTTTTGGTGTTGTTTTTATTGCTGATTTGAAAAGAGATAGGCTGCGTTTTTCATCTATTGGACGAGTGTAGAGTGGCACAGTGGTAACGCGTTCGCTTCGTGTCAAGTAAACCCGAGTTCGAACCTGGAGTCTTTCGGATGAGACGATAAACCGAGGTCCCGTGTGCCCATGCGCTTAGCACTCGTTAAACCCAGTGGCAACAAAAAAGTTGTCATTTGGTCAAAAGTTACCCCCCCACCCCCTTTCCTTCCTCATCAATCACACACACAAAAATCGCATGAATAAAAAAAAATGGGTGCCGTGCCTCTGGCTGCGACGCGCTCTCCAGGTGGGAGCAACCCGATTTTCACAGAGATGCCTCTGTGACTATAAAGTACCTAATAAATAAATCTACCCAAAGTTTCTTTCATCGCCGATTTCTAAGGGGATTGGTTGCATTTTATATCTGCGCACTCGTTCACTATCAGTATCCCATTTTAAATGTTACGGTCTGTATCCCAATGATATAAACCTCTTGATTATGGTTAAACTCCGCGTTTTGTACATTTTGTAATGTCATACAGGAATTCCCCAGTACTTCAGTAATCCAGATTCTGTCCCTTTTCCAGACCCATCATAATTTTATTATATACTAATTTATCAACACAAGCAGCTTTATGGATAGCATTTTATTTTTATATGGAACCAAAAAGGGCACAGGCGCTTTCTATAACAGGTTTTAAAAATAAAATAATAATAATAATAATATGTTGTTGTTATGTGGCGGTCAAAATGTCAAGCAGATTCCGGAAATGAGTTCGAAGTTTGTAAATTTATATTAGCACATATTTGCGAGATCATGATTTTATTTCTTAAAACATAATGTAGGCCTATTTGATGTCATCGTTGTTCTATTACATTTACTATTCATGGTTTCGTGTTGTTGGTTTTTTACCTTGGAGATTTCTCAGAAAAGAACGACTGAATTAGAAGTGTATGCAACTGCTTTATTTAACCCTTTCACCGCCAATGTCGCATTTTAGCACCACATGTCACTAAAAAGGCATCAAATCAGGGCCTGTTCTCTGAAGACCCCAGTTTCTTAATTTTGGGAGATAAGGATAGGCCAAGTGTTATACAGTCATGTCACAGAGGAATTCACAATATTGCAAATAATATTTTTTCTCTCCCCAGTTAACTTTAATGGCATAGTTTTGGTTGAAAATGGCTGGCGGCGAAAGGGTTAATCCTGATTTCCTACACCGAGTAGCCCCATTTGCTTTTCTGTGCTTTGCATTGTTAACTATCAAAGAGGCTTTTTCTACGCAAATAAAAGTTATACAGAATTTGGTGTGTGCGTGTGTGTGTGTGTGTGTGTGTGTGTGTGTGTGTGTGTGTGTGTGTGTGTGTGTGTGTGTGTGTGTGTGTATGTGTATGTGTGTGTGTGTGTGTGTGTGTGTGTGTGTGTGTGTGTGTGTGTGTGTGTGTGTGTGTGTGTGTGTGTGTGTGTGTGTGTGTGTGTGTGTGTGTGTGTGTGTGTGTGTGTGTGTGTGTGTGTGTGTGTGTGTGTGTGTGTGTGTGTGTGTGTGTGTGAGTGTGCGTGCGTGTGTGTGTGTATGTGTGTGTGTGCGTGTGTGTGTGTGTGTGTGTGCGTGTGTGTGTGCGTGCGTGTGCGCGCGCGTGTTGATTGTCACATGTGAATCCATGACTGTAAATAAAAGTGTCAGTTATAATATTAGATTACTACGAACAGAAAGTTACTTAAGATCTGTGTACACGTTAACATTATTCACAAAATATCTCTATTTCCCCATGGCAACACAGTGAGTTGTAAGTCATATATATGAGTGTCCTAACACTGAGTTGCCATGGGGAAATAGAGATATTTTGTGAATATAGACCTTAAAGCAGCTTGCATTTTTGTGGATTTTTTTAATATTCCCATCATTATTTAAAACAAAAGCGTTTTTTTGTACACGGAACGTGACCATTTGTACAGTTAGGCCATACCCCAAAAATGATTTCCTTGCCTACTCACAAGTCCTGAAGTAGGTCTAATAGAACGACTACTATTTATCTTTACAGTCTCTTTATTATACTTTGATTCTCTCACTCTACTCACAGTCAGACTGACAGTATTTATAAATTCACTCTTTGAACTAAAATAAATGTCGCACATACTTTTTTTTCTTCTGAATTACATAGCAATAGTATCAGTCTTTCAGACATCCTTTTCTTCTTCTCTTTGACAACAGTGAATAAAACAAACAAACAAACAAACAAACCAAAAAGCGGAGAAAGAAACGCAAAGAAAGGCAAGCGTAAAGAAAGAAGCGAGACACACACGAAAAGCATCAATTTGCTGCTGAGAAGAAAGCCGAGTCAATGGGCTGTTGTCTTCGGCTCTCATCGGCTTTCTTCGTCAGCAGGACGGAAAGACACGAAGAGTGGCGGAATTTAACGAAGTTTGTTCAGAGCGGCGAGGACCATGACGGGAAATAGGGTGGAACACAGTTGCAGAGTGGTGGCCTGAAAGAAGAAAAAAAAGTACACACACTTTTTGTTGATATTGTCCCAAGTAGCATATATACACACCTACACACATGTGGGCACACACGCACGCACGCACACGCACACACACGCACGCACGTACGTTATGACGTTCTACTAAAGCTTAAGTGGGAAACTAAACGTTTACTTAATTTAGAAAGTAACAAAGCTTAGTTTCCCACTTAAGCTTTAGTAGAACTTCATAAAATTAAGCACTGAGGAGCCAGCCTAGTCACCCCAGCACTCACCGATATCCCGACAGAGGAAACTTACTTAAGCTAAGTCCTTGAGACAGTGCAAATCATTCTAACTACCCCGGACACTTGATAATATAAGGGACCCTTCCGGCTTGGGGCTAAACTTTTCAGACAGACAAAAGTCTTGTATAATCCTTTCGGATTTTAGTTTTCCTACATATTTTGTTTGGGCGCCGTTGAGCTGCTTTCTTATTGCTGTATAATCTGTTATGCAGATTTGTGAGTAAATAAAATACAAGTGTACAAATAGTTATGAACCCTTTGGTCAGACTGATTAGAGTGGAAGTTTTGTAATTTTCATGTAAAAATCTACTTATCTCTGTCTGTCATTTAGAGCATATCTACCACTTGTATTTCCTTCAATCATACGAGCCAGAACTCGGGCAAAAATATAAATCTATTGGATGAAAAGGGGCCGGGAAAGTTGCTCATCTCCCACACGCTAGAGAAGTGGGCTAAAGGAAAATTTGGTAAAGGTAAAGATGTGCTTTACCGAAAATGCTCTCATTGAAAAATGTAACACTTTAAAACTCTACCCCTAGAGACTTCACCTTTAGCTCAGCGATGCATCCCCTCGTCACAAAGACTTTGGGGAGAACATTCTTTTTTTAAAAATAATATGAAGAAGAAAAATTTATAAATAAATAAGTTTGGGAGAAGAAAAAAAGGTTAATGACTTGCTGGTTGAGACGAGAGGCGATTCTTGAAAGCCTCAATCGTCTCAGATGTCACTATTTCTTCCTTGAGGCTGTTCCATTCTCTAACAGTTCGCGGGAAGAAGCTGTTTTTATGACTTCAGTGCTGCAAGTACATTTGTTTGATCTTTATCTGGCAACTTACTTGTCCATGGTATTTGCAGTCATTGTTTCTTTCGCAAAGGTATTGGTGTGAAGAGAATATTCTAGCTCATGAAATATGTACCCATTCCTCATTCGAAGTGTTTTCCTGTCCGCCATTGTGAAATTTACGAGACTAAGTGGCATGGCTTTGTACATGGATTTCTCGGCAAAGATGTAGATTTGCACCCTCCTGCTCTATTTCTAACTGTGGTTAGGGTTAGGGTTAGGATGGTTATAGTTCGCATGCGAAGAGTTCTTATTTCATGCGAGTTACTTATTTCTCAAGACACTGGAATGCGTAAAGTATGACTTTTCATAAATCTTCCCACGCTCTTTACACAACTGGAAAGAGACAGTTAAATAATATTATTTCAACGGGGACTACAACCATGGCTGCAACAGAACCATCAAAAAGATGATGGCGGTTATCTACTGCAAGAAGAACAAGAAGAAGAAGTAGAATGGTCGCCTTGTTGTAAATAATTTTGCGTTGTTTCCGCTCGTGACGTTTTGTTACGCAGAGTTATTTCCCTTCAGCATGAAGTAGTGAAACTGAAAGTGAAAGTAGGATCTCGGACTATTGTTGTAACAAACGCATTCAGACTTGATTTGCACCAAGGAGTGGCTGAAAACTTATTTTTACCCAAAGAGACTATCATTTATTAACACATGCTGAGCAACGTTAGTACAACAACAGAACCGTAAAAAAAGATGATGGTGGTTGTTCGAAGAAAGAAGAAAAAGAAGACAAAGGATCTCCAGGAAAAGTGGTGACTCGACAGCTGAATCCAGTTCATAGGAATCAAGGAACAATGGGCCCGAAAAAATAACAAGAAGCTTGGGTGAACAGAAAGTAGCAGTGTGTGTGTGTGCGTGTGCGTGTGCGTGCGTGCGCGCGCATACGTGTGTGCGTGTATACATGTGTGTGTGTGAATGGTGTGTGTGTGTGAACGGTGTGTGTGTGCGCGCAGTTGATTGAGGGTTAGAGTAGGCCTACGGTCACACATACAATTCTGCTGCAGTTGGGGTTCATCAAAATGCCTGTCAGATGCCTTTAAAAATATTTTTAATAAAACTTATTTACTTCAAATCTGTCTGCCTGTCTCTCTCTCTCTCCCTCCCTCCCTCCTGTAGTGTTGTCTTCGTCTCTGCCTCGACCTCTCTGTGTGTGTGTGTGTGTGTGTGTGTGTGTGTGTGTGTGTGTGTGTGCACGAGCATGCCACGCTTATATTTTGTAAGTCAAGAGGCAACCATACAGAGAAACATAGAGATTAAGAGAGAGAGAGAGAGAGAGAGAGAGAGAGAGAGAGAGAGAGAGAGAGAGAGAGAGAGAGAGAGAGAGAGAGAGAGAGGGAGTATGTGTGTGTGTGTGTGTGTGTGAGAGAGAGAGAGAGAGAGAGAGAGAGAGAGAGAGAGAGAGAGAGAGAGAGAGAGAGACAGACAGACAGACAGACAGACAGAAAGAAAGAGACTGACAGAGACAGCATTGGTGCACAGATTGGATCATTTATGTGGCAAAATTGTGGCAGTATCTTAAGGATTCGGGAAAGCGTACTAACGTTGGATGTACACATCGTCCTAACGTGGAAAATACGTTTAGTCCTAACGTGGAATGTACGGTTGGGCCTAACGAGGGGAAAGTCACGTCCGTCCTAACGTGGAATGTACGCTTCGTCCTAATGTGGAATGTACGGTTGGGCCTAACGTGGGGAAACTCCCGTCCGTCCTAACGTGGAATGTACGCTTCGTCCTAACGTGGAATGCACATTTCGTACATGCAGGGTTAAAAAATAAAACCTCTACACATGAAGAATCTACTTTGGTTCAAAACTGTTAAAGATTGCCATAAACAGTCAGCAACAAATTAAACAGTAATCAGTCTCTGTTTCCACGTTAGGACGATTTTTATTCCCAAGTTATTCCTGGGATCTATATGATCACTACATTGTCCGACAATGATTACTTTTTATGAAAAAAAAGTTGCAATATGCCCAAACAAAAACAGCTGAGTTTTGTTTTCCACATTAGGCTGAACAGGAATGCACGAAATGCACATTCCAAGTTAGGGCGAAAGGGAGTTTTGCCACATTAGGCCCAATGGGACATTCCACATTTGGACAAAATGTATGTTAAATGTATTTTAAAATTGTGTTCTGCTTTTACTGGAGTATTTGTTCGTATTCGTCCAGTTTGTTAATTACAATATTGCAGTGTTATTAGTTATTAGTTTATATTCTTTAATTGATGATAAATGTGTTTACTGTTGTTTTTCTTATGTGCACCTGTCTGCAATTTCTCTGTTATGAGATAATAAAGATGATTTGATTTGATTTGATTTGAAATGTACAAGACGCCATTTTCCTTTCCACCTTAGGACGATTTTGCACTTTTTCACATTATTCCACGGGTGCAAGAATTCCACGTTGGGTCCACATTATTCCAGGAACCCAAGGATTCATAATAGTAGAACAACGTTGTATCTTTGTCATGTCTTTATTTTCTTGCGGTTTAGTCGTTGTCAAGTTTTCGAAAAAATAAGTTGCCACAATATCTTAAAGTTTCATTGTAACAAATGTGTTGTTGTAATGTAGCTTTGTTTTTTGTTTTGTGTGTGTGTGTGTGTGTGTGTGTGTGTACACTCTGTGTGTGTGTGTGTGTGTGTGTGTGTGTGTGTGTGTGTGTGTGTGTGTGTACACACTCTGTGTGTGTGTGTGTACACTCTGTGTGTGTGTGTGTGTGTGTGTGTGTGTGTGTGTGTGTGTTCTAAATGTGAAGCAATAGGATTCAGTGTCGTAGATTGCTGATCATGATATCTATGGCTCCATTTTCAATGCGTTAGGTGCTTAAATGGACAGTAGATGATCACGGTGTTGGCGAAACTTAACAGTATTCAAGCAGATACTTACATTTTAGTTACTGGTTATAATCATCGCGTTACTCACCGTTCTACTCAGAGAGAATAGAGTGTTTGAATACGGCTTAATTGTCAATCTCAGACAAGGGTCTGTGCATTATTTCTATCACTTCTTGCACAGAGATAAGATCTAGTGGTGTTGTCTTGATATAATCTGTTCCCAGGGCTCCCAATCGTCCCGCAAAACAAGGGGTCCCAGGGACTCCTTCACGTACTGCATAGAGTGTCCTAGAGGCAGGATAGAGGGTCCCAGTGGCATTGCGAATGCTAAAAAGAATTTTTCTAGTGCATCCATGGGACCACCTACACATTCTTTTAGAGGGTCCTTTAGAATGTTAGTACTTCATAGACCCCGAAATGGGGGTCCCTGGGAGCCCTGGTTCATCATACTTTTTTTCAAGAAATGTTCAAGTTTGACTATTATGTTTTTGAACTACAGTGCACCCTCCCTTTTAAGATAAGACTCCCTCTATGATGTGACCCAAACATGTTTCACTGATTGTTTTCCCCCTTCATATCTGGACAACTGAGTGTCCACCTCCCTATTAAGATAAGACTCCCTCTAAGATGTGACCCAAACATGTTTCACTGATTGTTTTCCCCCTTCATATCTGGACAACTGAGTGTCCACCTCCCTTTTAAGATAAGACTCCCTCTAAAATGTGACCCAAACATGTTTCACTGATTGTTTTCCCCCTTCATATCTGGACAACTGAGTGTCCACCTCCCTTTTAAGATAAGACTCCCTCTATGATGTGACCCAAACATGTTTCACTGATTGTTTTCCCCCTTCATATCTGGACAACTGAGTGTCCACCTCCCTTTTAAGATAAGACTCCCTCTAAGATGTGACCCAAACATGTTTCACTGATTGTTTTCCCCCTTCATATCTGGACAACTGAGTGTCCACCTCCCTTTTAAGATAAGACTCCCTCTAAGATGTGACCCAAACATGTTTCACTGATTGTTTTCCCCCTTCATATCTGGACAACTGAGTGTCCACCTCCCTTTTAAGATAAGACTCCCTCTATGATGTGACCCAAACATGTTTCACTGATTGTTTTCCCCCTTCATATCTGGACAACTGAGTGTCCACCTCCCTAAAGACCCCTCCCAATAAAGACCTTTTTTGGCTGTTTTTTCGAAGTCTTAATAGGGACGTTCCACTGTAATTCTTTTGTTTTGTTGTTTAAAGGGGCACCCTGACGGATGAGTTTTTACAAGAAACACGTCCAGATCAGCAGGAAAACACCCTTTACAGAGATCGCAACACTCACTTTGCTCTGGTTTCCTAAAAATCAAGTCGTCAAAAAGGCGATTCCTCCTTGGCGGAGGTGCTGGAAGTCAAATTTTTCACCCAAAGGGAAGGCGTGTGCCGTCTCTTTTTTAATGGCCGCCTGTGTTTAGACCATATCGTTTGCATGAACTTTTCGCAATACAAGCCTCTTTTTTTTGTTTGGAATTGTATACAGTTTATCTAAAGGAGTTTCGCTTACAACAAAGGAAATAGCTCCTTTTTGTTTAGTTTTTACTGCACTACAAAAAAAGAAAACGCTTCAACCACAATGAGTGACCCTCCCCATCCAAAATGGCTACTCTCTCCGGCATCTCCGTGAAGGAAGAATCGCCGTTTTGACGGTTTAATTTATAAGAAACCAGAGCAAAGTGAGTGTTCCGATCCTTGAAAAGGCTGTCTTTCTGGTTATCTCGACGTGTTTCTTGCAGAAACTCATCCGTCCGAGTCCACCTTTAACCTTTACCGGATCATGCTTTTGACTACACAGACATGATGGCGGGGGTCTTCCACGACCCCCTACTCAGCAAAGAGCGAATTCCTAGGTGTTTATCCCTGTCCGGATGGCGGGGGTCTCCCACGACCCCTACTCAATGCACTGCAGTGCTCTTTAAAGTAGGGGTCGTGGGAGACCCCCGTCATCCAGACAGGTATATCAAATTTACGCGTCATAATTGTTTTTTTATTACGTCATTTATATTTTATACATATTAATGAAATTTAACACACTTAAAGACATTTACGGTTTGGACAAAGTCATCAAATTTCATGAAGATTGCTTAAATAGTTTTAGAGATATAACATGTTTTGTGTGTCAAGGGGTCGTGGGCGACCCCAGGGTTAAGTGATGACAAATTTGTGTTGTTGTTTTCTGACCATGCATTTATATGTGTGTTTGTGTGCACGTGCTGCTGTGTAAAGGTTAAAAACCTGTGTGTTCTTAAGCATGTATTAAAAGGGGTCTAAAAGGGAGATGTGTTTATCATGTACACACGTTACTGATTCCAGACACAGTTGTTAAAGAACTACACCATTCCAAAGAAATTAAAATTATTATTTTTAGGATTCCTCTCTATCATATAGGGTGGAATCGTATTGCTATTGTACTATTTCTTCTTTTTCTTTATATATCTGATTGTTAAATCGGGGTGGGTTTTTTGTTGTCTCAGTGAATTTATTATTATATGTATAATATACATTGACATTTCTGAATAAAGATTTATTAAAAGTGTATGGTTTATATGTTTTGTATGCTTTACCTTTGTCTTTAAAACACACACACACACACACACATACATATACACACATGCATGCACGAATGCACTCATGATCTGAACACAGACAAACAGTAGGCCTACACAGACGCACGCATACATTAATATGCTTATTTTCATGGATATTTTACGCCATGATTGAAACTGCCCTGACTGTCCGACATTTGGGTACCTTCCTCTACGTTTGTTGCAATTTCCGACTATTGCCACGTCAGAACTTAAAAACGTCGGACTAGCGTGATGTAGGCCTACCGGTTAGTGGGGTAGTTATCCAATGTATAACTGACTCATGAAAAGATAACTCTCAGGTTTGAAAAAAAGAGTTAATGTAACCTAAATGTGTCACGTTTAAAAGGGACATAACCAGTGTTTCTGTCCTCTCTACTCATATAGGGAAAAGGGACCGGATGCAAAGATATTCTAAAAGGGTAAGATGGATTACTTAAAAGCTCGGCGAACCGGGCTGATAGAGTTATCGTTAGTGGGGACGTGTACACTATTCACAGTGGAGGCTATCCAAAAACTCAGACTGGAACTTGAACGGAGAATTCAACTGGCCTATCGATGTGTAAAATGTGTCACGTTTCAAAGGGACATAACCAGTGTTTCGATCTGTCCTCACTACTCATATAGGGAAAAGAGACCGGATGTTTATCTTCCCCTGTACAGTCTTTGCCGGATGTTAGTCTTTCTTTTCAGTGTCTTTGATCTAGTTTCTTTTAAGTATCCTTGATTACTTGACAACTGTTGTTTCTTGAGATAAATGTGTTAAAATTGTTGTTGACATTTTTGTTTGTCTGTTGTTTTTTTAACCCTCCACTGTCCCCGCCTTTCTTTTCGCGTTCTTTTATTCTTTTTTAATGATTTTTTTTTGGGAGGCAGCTCATTTTTTTTTTTTTTTCCTTTTTTTTCCAACATACTCTCTCTCTCTCTCTCTCTCTCTCTCTCTCTCTCTCTCTCTCTCTCTCTCTCTCTCTCTCTCTCTCTCTCCCTCCCTCTCTTACATTTGTATGTGTGTGAACTACTACAATGGACATTATTTTGTTGGCGAACGTTTAGTGTTATTTTTTATACAAAAATGTCTGGGTTTCTGTCTGACCTAGTGTGTGGTGTATTGATTCATTCATTCCGTTTGGTGTGCTGTTTATGAATGTGAGTGCGTGTGTCGACGTGTTCCGAGTAAGTATGACAATATGTACCGATAAAGACCAAAAAATTGTATACTTTAAATAAATACTGCTCGTCCTTCCATTTTTACCCCCCTTGTCCCGAAAATCGAAAATTACATGGACAAGGCCAAGTAGAGAAGGAAATAAAACAAACATGGAAAAAAAACCCCACTCATAACAACGAGGAAAAAAAGAAAGAATCCTATACGAATCCACAATCTCCTAAATCAGAGGATCCCCCCGGTGTCAACCCTTGTAGTGAAAAAACTACTACAAGGGAGACTAGAAGGACTCTAAGTGAAGAGATAGCTGATGTAGGGACGTAAGTGTGTGTGTGTGTGTGTGTGTGTGTGTGCGCGCGTGTGTGTGTGCGTGGTCTGTGTGTGATAACATATGTCTACATGCACGTGTGTTATGCTTTTGTACCTTCTTCTTACAATTATCAACTAACATGGAGAGGACAAATGTTAACATAATTATGTCTACAAAAAATATTTCCGGTTAAGAAATCCATCCAATACTTCCTTCTTATTTCGTTCTATCCATACATGCACATAACAATCCAACACACCCTTTAACAAAAAAACTTAACACCCCAAAGAATATGTACCTAACTAACAATAGGGGAAGACGGGGTAAAAAGCGCATGGGCGGGTAAGAAGCCCACCTCAATTATCTCATGAAATGAAGCGAATTTCAGTCTCATTTTGCCCATGAGACGAGCGTTAATGTCTAGCATTCGTCTCATGGGCAAATTTGACTGAAATTTTCTTTATTTCATGAGATAATTGGGGTGGGCTTCTTACCCGCCCATGCGCTTTTTACCCCGTCTTCCCCTAGTGGTCGAAATACAAAAATCAATAGATATACAAGAGCATATACTAATATGGATGGTTTTACATAAGGTACGAGGTGGATAGCTTTGTTTGTCTGTTTTTGTATCCGCCCACCATCATGACATGGGGGTGAAGAGTCATGGGAAAGGGTTACACTGAGCTTACCTAAGTACTTTGCACAAGCTCAGTGACACTGACCACTGGTCAACCACATCAAAAATTGTTCATTTGAACTCCTAATACACTAATTTGCAGTCAAACAGTGAAAATAGGCCAAAGTGACCACTGGTCAGTGACACTGACCACTGGTCAACCACATCAACAATTGTTCATATGATCTCCTAATACACTAATTAGCATTCAAACGGTAAAATTAGGCCAAAGTGACCAGTGTCAGTGGTTAGACACAGAGAGAGAGAGAGAGGAAGGACATAATTTCCCATAGGAATCATTTCACTAGATAGTCGTAAAGCCAAGCTACTATATGATGAAAACCTTAGTATTACTACTAACTGAATAATTGAACTAAATAACATCAAAACGCTACATACACTCACACACGCACATGAAGGTGAAATAAACACTACACACGGCGAATAAAACCAAATTTTCCTCTTTAAAAAGACTTTGACGAGGTGACAACACACTAAGCTTAACAATGACGGCAGTCATTTATTACTACTAACTGCTGAAAAAAATAGTAGTCTTTTCATGTGTGTTCAGTTCAGTGCAGTGGTTTATTTAACGTCTGTTCACCATTGATGATATTAGACGAAAAATTAAAGAAAACAGCAGTAATAAAGTAAATCTATAACTAATAATTATTACCGTATTCATAAGTAGGCCAACTAAATGAAAGAGCAATATTAACTAATTGAAATCAATGAAAGACATATCAAAGCAATTTTACAACTTCAGATGGAGCAACTTATTAGTTGCAATATTAATGATGAAAGAGCTGGATTACCGATAATATTTGACTGACATTTTGAAAGTTGATAACGTCAACATAATTATTTGTCTCAAGCTCTATACATTGGAGTTAAGATAGGACATTCTATCAACAAAATGACGCACTGTGTGTGTGTGTGTGCGTGCGTGCGTGTGCGCGCGGGTTCATGTCTGTATGTATGTGTGTGTGCGCGCGCGCGTCACGTGCACGTGTCTATGCTGCAACACAACAACAGAGAGAAAGAGAGGGGAGGAGAGAGAAAGAGAGCGTTGCTTTTTTGCAAAAGAAATGAAAGGGTGAAATGGCAAAATTCGCGTGTCTTTCTAACTCTATGCCTGCGTAATACTACTAAAAACCGTAAACGTGCTAATTACTGAAGGTGAGTTTTCTAATAATCATTTACTTACTTATTTACACTGATTTATTTCTACTGGTTCTACTTTTTGATTCATTTGTTAGCATATTTATTTATCTATTACTTCGTTTCATATCTTTTAGGCACAACAGATGTCGGAAGAAAATGCCATTTCTGGTATGCGTATCACCCCCCCCCCCCCCCCCCTTTCTAATGCTACCCACTTCCCCTACTGCCCGCGCGCAAACACACAAACTCTCTTTCTCTCTCTCTCTCTCTCTCTCTCTCTCTCTCTCTCTCTCTCTCTCTCTCTCTCTCTCTCTCTCTCTCTCTCTCTCTCTCTCTCTCTCTCTCTGTGCTTTGATTGTTTATTTTGTTTTGAGGGCAATATGGTGTAAAATAGCTACCCAGCTTATCTGTTAGCTTAGCTCTCTCTCTCTCTCTCTCTCTCTCTCTCTCTCTCTCTCTCTCTCTCTCTCTCTCTCTCTCTCTCTCTCTCTCTCTCTCTCTCTCTCTCTCTCTCTCTCTCTCTCTCTCTCTCGCTCACTCTCTCTCTCTCTTTCTTTTGTCCAAAATCACTTATGTGAATAGATGATTGAAACACACACATACACAACTATATAAATAAGGTGTACAGTGGCACAGAGGTAACGCCTTCGCTCATGCACAGTAAACCCGAGGGTAAAGGTAAAGATGTGCCACCCCCCCTGCAAGTTCGTACCTCCGTACAGGGTATTTTTCCTCTCACTCTGCACTAGGCCTTAAATATGGTCTGAACGTGGAGTCTTTCGGATGGGACGATAAACCGAGGTCCCGTACGTGTGCCCATGCACTGTAGTTAGCACATGTTAAACCCAGTGGCAACGAAATAGTTGTCATTTGGTCAAAATTTACCACCACCCCCTTTCCTTCCCCATCAGTCACACACAAAAATCGCATGCAAAAAAAAAATATATATAAAAATAATAATAATGTGTGGCGCGCCTCTGGTTGCCACGCATTCTCAGGTGGGAACAAACCGAATTTCACAGATCAGAGACGTCTCAATACCAAACTACCAAACACACACACACATAAGCACACACACACTCACTCACTCGCACACGCACACGCGTACGCGCACACGCACACCTAAGGCAGGCCATTTTACAGGAAATCGATGGGTATAGGACTAGAGTACTTTCTAGGTATAGGACCGCATCAGACGCGAAAACGACAGACGATGACGATACAGATGCTATAATGTGAACTTTTCGTTCAATTTTGACACGAAAAGTACACCATAGGCCTAAACCTGGTTGGGATGAATAACTAAGGAATAAGTGGTTATTCAATTTCAGGTGGTAATATGTAAAATTCGACCAATGAGAAACTTAAGGAAGTAGATCCTTTTTCTGATCAACCAATCAGAAAAACAGGAAGTCTGGCTTGATAGTTAATTTTATTGTTAATTAACTTAATTGCAGTAAATAATAATTGAATATACATTGGAATGTTCTCTTTATGTTGTTGATCAGGAAATATACGAAAATTGTAGTTTAATTCTGACTATAAGGTGTTCAAGTTTACATGTGTTGGAGAATTGACCAATAGATAATCAGGTCATTACAAGTCTTTGTTGGGTAGGCTATATAGGTTGTAACCTTAGGCCAAATCACTACAAAAAATGTTCAAATTCTGATCGCTTCTCGGCCTTTTGGCTAAGACAGTGATTCAGGAACATAAATTTTTGTTTATATCCTGGTTTGTTTGTTCAGCCCGTCGTACATGGCGAAAGCCGATACGCGACGTTAAACTGAACTTCCATCCAAATCACTCTCTCTGACCTGCTATCTCGATCACTACCTGTACATCCTCCTATGGGGAGCGATCATCCTTGTTGGGCTGTGTGTTCTGCTGAGCTTGAAATAAACACCAAAATAAACCACTCCACGTGGCCCTGTGGTTAATTGGAGAGAAAGAGACCTCTAAGTTCCTTCCCCCTCCTCTACAACCCTGCAAAACCCCCTTACCCCCCTTTCTACCCTTCGAACACATAGACTCCCTAAATTGTCATTATATAGACAGCACCATGCTGGCACTTTACGTGAAATTGATTGACACAAATAGACAAACAAACAACTATACCCGAAACCGAAACTGGCCAGCGAAATAAACACTAGTCGGTTTCCAGGAAACTGTTTACCATAATTAGGGCCAAATAGGGCCTGGGTGGGTGGCGGGTACACACATACACAACACATACGCGCGTGCGCACACGCACGCAAGAACGCGTACAACGCAGACACGCACACACACGTACAGACACACACGCACGCACGCACTGACACACACGCGCGCGCGCGCGCGCACTCACGCACACGCACACGCGCACGGCACAGACACGCACACACATGCACACACACATGCGCACTCAGACACGCACACACGTACACGCGCATGCGCACCCACACATGCGTACCCACACGTTTTTTTATTTTATTGTTTTCCGTCCTCCCGATCATAAGAGATCATATGGGACATTACTATTCATAAAGAAAAAAAAAGGTGCTTTACGTCCTCTCGGTCTGGAACAGACACATAATTATGGGACATTTGTAGATACAAAGATGGTTGGAACAATGCTGGAAGCAATACCCGGAGGCAGTGCAACACCAGTAAAGTCACGATTTTTGTAAACAATACAGATAGGTGTAGCGGTAACCACGCCTCGGCTAAACCTCATTGGCTATGGTACCGCCACCATCTTTTAACTAGTGTAAGTGTAAAAAGAGGGACCAACACGTACATATGCTTCTCATCAAATCACTTGCGTATCACCGTGTTTTCATGGGGAAAGAGTGAAAAATGTTAACGTGTATTGAGACCATTGTTTCGCATCTCTTTCACACAAAGATAAACATTGTTTGTGAACAACTCTCTACCGCTGTTGTTGTGTACTGTGTGGGTGGTAGTGATACTAAGCTGATCTGGGTCATCCTTTTCTGAGGATGAACTTGGTTCTGTGTTCTTGTGGCTGTTGCCCTCACTTTGCAAGGCGAGTAGGTGCCGAAAATAACTTCGGCGAAGGGAGTTAATTACGAGAGTTCCTTCCCCTTATTCAAACAAATCCTTCTTTTTTTCAGTTATTTCCCTTTTTTTAAATAATTCTTTCTTTCTTTTTGTTTGGAAAATAAAATGGATCAGTCATGGCCGGGCCAGCCGGTGTAGCCGGATAAAAGTTGTTTTTTTTAAACACGGCGGGGTCGTTTTCCTAGGGAAAAATACTGGGAGTGTTTTTAAGAAGTGCTTTCTTAGGGGAAAAAAGCACTCCCCTATCCAGGAAAAAATACTGCGCCTCAGAAACACACTCCCCAGAAAAATAACACTCCCACTAAGTGCATAGCCTATGTGTTTCTGTCCGTTTATAAGTCTGTTTGGTGTTTCCCTGTGAGTTTGTGTGAGATGAATGTGATTATGAGGTGTACTGACTACTGGTGCGTTCGCTCTCTCGCTCGCTCTCTCTCTCTCTCTCTCTCTCTCTCTCTCTCTCTCTCCCTCTCCGGCTCTCTCTCCCTCTCCGGCTCTCTCTCCCGCTCTCTCTCTCTCTCTCTCTCTCTCTCTCTCTCTCTCTCTCTCTCTCTCTCTCTCTCTCTCTCTCGCTACGTCCTTGTATAAAACTTGTGGTGGGGACAATCACATCACAGATTCCCATTTGGGGGTCCGTGCAGAGAGGGTCGATTATACTAACTCTCTCTGTACGGGCAGCTGATCCCGAAGCAAGGTGGCAGATTGCTATCGAAGTCCTATTAAGTGGCAGACAGTAGGAAGGGCGACACAGTTCCCCTCCCTCACCAGATGGGAGTCGAGCGACTTGCAACCTGACAGGATAACGTACAGCGACTTGGATCATCTCTGCAGATTGGACTTCGTCAATGATCCGCCAGCACCCAGCAGTGCGCTTTGGCTGTGCTGTTGCCCAGAGGATGGGACACGCAGCCTTATCTCCTGGGATGGGCCGCTGGCACAGCGTCACCCACTGTTGGGATGGCTAGGGACCCCTCTTGAAGGACCACGCCCGCCTACAGAGACGACTCGACTTGCCTGTATGTCTCCTGACAGTTTGCGACAACATCAGCGGAGCAGGTCGCCCGGTGGCCCTGAAGGCAGCCTTTGGATGGGAAGACTGCTCACGAACACCAGCGACAAGACAAGCGGACTACAGGAGCACCTGGACAACCTTTTGGCTTGTCTCACGATACTAAAGTCTCCTACCGCCTCACAGATGCTAACTCCATCTAAGACAAGAAATCTACACAGATGCTGACTCCAGCATCACGGACAAGCAATTCTTCTGCTCGGACTCCGTCCGAATGTTCCAGCAACAAACGGTGCATCCTCACGTGTCAGGGGTGTGCTACGTGTTCTGGAATCATCCACGACGGCAGCCACGTCAAGACTCCTGTCCCATCATCACCTGCTTCTTCATCACCTCCATCTCACCGGGAAGACCCAGTCTTCAGGAACATTGTCTATAAGAGGAAATGCCTAATTAGACGTAAATCAAACCATCACCGGCCGACAATCACATGGCTTCTTTGAGGCTACTATTGGCCACTGCAAAGAAAACCTTTTACAAGAGTGAATGCCCTTGGTGGGTGGGGGAAGATGGTTGAGTACTGACCAAACAAGGGCATAACTCTCGCCACTAACCCTATTTGAGGCCACTTAATGGCTGCCTTTTGCAAGCGTTTATGCCCTTTTGGATACTGATCAACAAGGGCTTAACTCTTGCCATCAAGGGCGTTAATAACCCTACTTGTAGTGGCAAATAGCACGGACCCGTTCGCTACCACACACGCTTCAAGAGTCCGTTCTCTACCACTGGAAAATGCAGTTTACTGTTAAATATTTTTGTTTGATCACACATAAGTCTTAGTAGGGAGAATAAAAACCAGTGTGAACAAAACTCGTGTCAGCAGGCCAAGATCAGCATCAGCATGCAGGCATCACCACAGACCAGCGTAGTGGACACGCTGTCGTCGTGTCAGTCAGTGGTGGCCAGTCTGGAAAGGGAGACAGTGCTGGCCGTGGATTCTGAAGGCGTCCACCTCAGCTGCACGGGACCTTTGACCCTGCTGCAAGTGGCCACGACCTCCGAACGCGCATTCCTCTTCGACGTGCAGCGAGAACCCCGCATGTTCAAAGATGGCGGACTGAAGCGTCTTTTGGAAAATGACGCCATCGTGAAGGTATATGAAATGCCATGTGTTGTTAGTGTGTGTTGCCATTCAGACCAGGCTCTCAAGAAACAACACACCCTCCAATACACACACAAACAACAAACAACAACAACGAAAAACCATGAACTGTTAGATCATGGGTTGATGTACTTCACAAGTGCAAGACAACTGTCTACCAGATTTAAACTTGAGTTACCCCAACCTTGTAAAAGCACAAGGTTGCTGAATTTGTTAATTCATAATTTTATTTCCAAAGGCAAAAGTTGGAATCCATCTTCCAAGACCAGATAGGCCTGTGTAAAGCACTAGATACGCCCTAATATTATTTAAAGTGCGAGATCTGTTTCTTGGTTTGAACATAATTATTATATGTGGATAAATACAAATTAGCCTAATCAATGGGGCTTATGCCACCATTCCATGAATCGAAGATATTTCACATTTATAGCCAAAAGAGTGAATTTCATTTATTGCAAAACACGCATTCGTCAATCACCAAATCATTTTTTAAACACGTCTGTTCCATGCTCAGGTACTGCACTCAGCAAAGAACGACGCAGAGGCGCTCTACTGCCAGAACGGGGTAGAGTTGCGGAACGTGCACGACACCCAGGTGGCACACCGTGAAATCCAGATATCAGAAGGTATCCAGCTGCCGCCACGCGATAAGCTGAGCGCCGTGTGTGCCATCTACTGTCCAGAGAAAGCTTCCCTGCTGGATAACAAGGACGTTGTGGTGGTAGGTATGCCAGGCTGTCGTTTGCGACAAGGACTGAGGGGCAGCTGCTGTTTGGATGGACTGGGGTAAATGTTGTTTATAGCAGAAATGTTTTTCACATAGGTGCATCCCCACTTTGAAGGCCAAAGGGATTTGAGGACAGATAATCTTAGCTTTGGGGAAAGTTTCAAAAGACCAACCAATCCCTTTGGTAGCAGTAAGTGACAGTGCAAACGTTTCCCTTATAGTTTGAGAGTCATAGTCTTTCACAAACAGATCAAGACCTTGATTACCCAGCACTATAGAAAATCATTGTACAAACTCTGGCTTTGCAACACAAACACAGGATAAAACCTCCTTTGAACCTGAAGAACCAACTCAGTTTTAAGTAGTTTAAGACCATAACCCTAGCCCACTTTAGGTATTTACGAGGCATTTGCACTCTCTTTTAGTGGTGCCGCCAAAGAAAGGTAGAC
>CM065698.1:42060479-42075510 GCA_017654935.2 Phymorhynchus buccinoides | reverse complement strand
ACCGCTACACCTATTGATGTTTACAAAAAATCGTGACTTTACTGGTGTGCACTGCCTCCGGGTATTGCTTCAGCTATTGTTCCAAACCACTTTGTATCTACAAATGTCCCATAATTATGTGTCTGTTCCAGACGAGAGGACGTAAAGCACCTTTTTTTTTCTTTATGAAGATTAATGTCCCATATGACTCTCTTATGATCGGGAGGAGGGATAAACAATAAAATAAAAAAAACGTCGTGGGTACGCATGTGTGGGTGCGCAATGCGCGGTGTTACGTGTGGTGCGTGTCTGAGTGCGCATGTGTGTGTGCAGTGTGTTGCTGTCTGTGCCGTTGCGCGTGTGCGTAGTGCGTGAGTGCGCGCGCGCGCGAGCGTGTGTTCAGTGCGTGCGTGCGTGTGTGTCTGTACGTGTGTGTGCGTGTCTGCGTTGTACGCGTGCTGCGTGCGTGTGCGCAACGCGCTTAGTGTTGGTATGTGTGTCCCGCCACTCACCAGGGCACTATTTGGCCTAATCCTGGTAAAAACAGTTTCCTGGAAACCGACTAGTTTTTATTTCGCTGGCCAGTTTCGGTTTCGGGTATAGTTGTTTGTTTTGTCTATTTGTGTCAATCAATTTCACGTAAAGTGCCACATGGTGCTGTCTATATAATGACAATTTAGGGAGTCTATGTGTTCGAAGGGTAGAAAGGGGGGTAAGGGGGTTTTGCAGGGTTGTAGAGGAGGGGGAAGGAACTTAGAGGTCTCTTTCTCTCCAATTAACCACAGGGCCACGTGGAGTGGTTTATTTTGGTGTTTATTTCAAGCTCATCAGAACACACAGCCCAACAAGGATGATCACTCCCAATAGGAGGATGTACAGGTAGTGATCGAGATAGCAGGTCAGAGAGAGTGATTTGATGGAAGTTCAGTTTAGCGTCGCGTATCGGCTTTCGCTATGTATGACGGGCTGAACAAACCAACTAGGATTATAAACAAAAATTTATGTTCCTTAATCACTGTCTTAGCCAAAAGGCAGAGAAGCGATCAGAATTTGAACATTTTTTGTAGTGATTTGGCCTAAGGTTACAACCTATATAGCCTACCCAACAAAGACTTGTAATGACCTGATTATCTATTGGTCAATTCTCCAACACATGTAAACTTGAACACCTTATAGTCAGAATTAAACTACAATTTTCGTATATTTCCTGATCAACAACATAAAGAGAACATTCCAATGTATATTCAATTATTATTTACTGCAATTAAGTTAATTAACAATAAAATTAACTATCAAGCCAGACTTCCTGTTTTTCTGATTGGTTGATCAGAAAAGGATCTACTTCCTTATGTTTCTCATTGGTCGAATTTTACATATTACCACCTGAAATTGAATAACCACTTATTCCTTAGTCATTCATCCCAACCAGGTTTAGGCCTATGGTGTACTTTTCGTGTCAAAATTGAACGAAAAGTTCACATTATAGCATCTGTATCGTCATCGTCTGTCGTTTTCGCGTCTGATGCGGTCCTATACCTAGAAAGTACTCTAGTCCTATACCCATCGATTTCCTGTAAAAATGGCCTGCCTTAGGTGTGCGTGTGCGCGTACGCGTGTGCGTGTTGCGAGTGAGTGAGTGTGTGTGTGCTTATGTGTGTGTGTGTTTGGTAGTTGGTATTGAGACGTCTCTGATCTGTGAATTCGGTTATTTGTTCCCACCTGAAGAATGCGTGGCAGCCAGAGGCGCGCCACACATTATTATTATTTTTATATATATTTTTTTTTTGCATGCGATTTTTGTGTGTGACTGATGAGGAAGGAAAGGGGGTGGTGGTAAATTTTGACCAAATGACAAATTTTTCGTTGCCACTGGGTTTAACATGTGCTAACTACAGTGCATGGGCACACGGGACCTCGGTTTATCGTCTCATCCGAAAGACTCCACGTTCGGACCATATTTAAGGCCTAGTGCAGAGTGAGAGGAAAAATACCCTGTACGGAGGTACGAACTTGCAGGGGGGGTGGCACATCTTTACCTTACCCTCGGGTTTACTGTGCATGAGCGAAGGCGTTACGTTACCTCTGTGGACCACTGTACACCTTATTTTATATAGTTGTTGTATGTGTGTGTTTCAATCATCTATTCCATAAGTGATTTTGCACAAAAGAGAGAGAGAGAGAGAGAGTGAGCGAGAGAGAGAGAGAGAGAGAGAGAGAGAGAGAGAGAGTGTGTGTGAGAGAGAGAGAGAGAGAGAGAGAGAGAGAGAGAGAGAGAGAGAGAGAGAGAGAGAGAGCTAAGCTAACAGATAAGCTGGGTAGCTATTTTACACCATATTGCCCTCAAAACAAAATAAACAATCAAAGCACAGAGAGAGAGGAGAGAGAGAGAGAGAGAGAGAGAGAGAGAGAGAGATGAGGAGAGAGAGAGAGAGAGAGAGGAGAGAGAGAGAGAGAGAGAAAGAGAGTTTGTGTGTTTGCGCGCGGGCAGTAGGGGGAAGTGGGTTCAGCATTAGAAAGGGGTGGGGGGGGTGATACGCATACCAGAAATGGCATTTTCTTCCGACATCTGTTGTGCCTAAAAGATATGAAACGAAGTAATAGATAAATAAATATGCTAACAAATGAATCAAAAAGTAGAACCAGTAGAAATAAATCAGTGTAAATAAGTAAGTAAATGATTATTAGAAAACTCACCTTCAGTAATTAGCACGTTTACGGTTTTTAGTAGTATTACGCAGGCATAGAGTTAGAAAGACACGCGAATTTACTGAACAGACTCGAAAATTAATTGTCCTACACATGTAATATGTCATTTGCTAATTTATTATACGTGCTTGTAGAATATCGCTTTTAAGAAGACACAACGGTTTTTGTGTGTTTTGTCTCCTCTGTTTTTGTGCAACATGATGACGATTGTGCAGGTGGTCTGCTCCGCTTGAAAAAATAAGAGTCTAACTTAACTGTTCAACGTACGTGGTTGGCCTGTAATGCGAATCACTTTGACTAAAACTGACTGCAACATGTCAATAAAGTTCAATACAAGATTGCGAAACAAACTGAGCAGCTTACTTGACTTGACTTGACTTGTGAGAGTGGTAGAAACGTTGTTTTGCCTTCACAGGTGAGCACAGGTATGTGACTGGAATACCTTTGTTACCGAAGTTGATAATAGGCCTACGTACGTGTGCTTACTCGTAAAATACTTCATTGATGGTTGTTTTTTCGGTATTAGGGCTTACAACTTTCCTTTTCGTTTCTGTTGACTGATTTGTTTGGAAAGTAGGCCTATACTGGATCGACTGGCAGGTAGGCCTAGTGCTGGTGTGTGTGTGTGTGTGCTTCTTGGAACCGAACCAACAGTTCTTGCAGTTGATTGTGAAAACAGCCTTTTGATTAGAACCTATATATAGCCTATATTGGTTTTGGACGGTTGGTGACGTCCATATTGTCCCTTTCCCATTCAGCCCTTTGTGTAATGGAGAGAAAAAACCCGGAGTGCCATTTCACCCTTTCATTTCTTTTGCAAAAGAATCCGCTCTCTTTCTCTCTCCTCCCCTCTCTTTCTCTTCTGTTGTTGTGTTGCAACATAGACACATGCACGTGACGCACGCGCGCGCACACACACATACATACAGACATGAACCCGCGCGCACACGCACGCACACACAATGCGTCATTTTGTTGATAGAATGTCCTATCTTAACTCCAATGTATAGAGCTAGAGACAAATATGTTGACGTTATCAACTTTCAAAATGTCAGTCAAATATTATTGGTAATCCAGCCCTTTCATCATAAATATTGCAACTAATAAGTTGCTCCATCTGAAGTTGTAAAATTGCTTTGATATGTCTTTCATTGATTTCAATTAGTTAATATTGTTCTTTCATTTAGTTGGCCTACTTATGAATACGGTAATAATTATTAGTTATAGATTTACTTTATTACTGCTGTTTTCTATTATTTTTCGTCTAATATCATCAATGGTGAACAGACGTTAAATAAACCACTGCTACTGAAACTGAACAAACACACACACATGAAAAGACTACTATTTTTTTCAGCAGTTAGTAGTAATACTAAGGTTTTCATCATATAGTAGCTTGGATTTACGACTATCTAGTGAAATGATTCCTGTGGGGAAATTATGTCCTTCCCTCTCTCTTTCTCTCTCTCTCTCTCTCTCTCTCTCTCCCCCCCTCTCTCTCTCTGTCTAACCACTGACACTGGTCACGTTGGCGTAATTTGTACCGTTTGAATGCTAATTAGTGTATTAGGAGATCATATGAACAATTGTTGATGTGGTTGACCAGTGGTCAGTGTCACTGACCAGTGGTCACTTTGGCCTATTTTCACTGTTTGGCTGCAAATTAGTGTATTGAGTTCAAATTTAAATTTTTTGATGTGGTTGACCAGTGGTCAGTGTCACTGAGCTTGTGCAAAGTACTTAGGTAAGCTCAGTGTAACCCTTTCCCATGACTCTTCACCCCCATGTCATGATGGTGGGCGGATACAAAAACAGACAAACAAAGCTATCCACCTCGTACCTTATGTAAAACCATCCATATTAGTATATGCTCTTGTATATCTATTGATTTTTGTATTTCGACCACTAGGGGAAGACGGGGTAAAAAGCGCATGGGCGGGTAAGAAGCCCACCCCAATTATCTCATGAAATAAAGAAAATTTCAGTCAAATTTGCCCATGAGACGAATGCTAGACATTAACGCTCGTCTCATGGGCAAAATGAGACTGAAATTCGCTTCATTTCATGAGATAATTGGGGTGGGCTTCTTACCCGCCCATGCGCTTTTTACCCCGTCTTCCCCTATTGTTAGTTAGGTATATATTCTTTGGGGTGTTAAGGTTTTTTTTAAAGGGTGTGTTGGATTGTTATGTGCATGTATGGATAGAACGAAATAAGAAGGAAGTATTGGATGGATTTCTTAACCGGAAATATTTTTTGTAGACATAATTATGTTATGTTAACATTTGTCCTCTCCATGTTAGTTGATAATTGTAAGAAGAAGGTACAAAAGCATAACACACGTGCATGTAGACATATGTTATCACACACAGACCACGCACACACACACGCGCGCACGCACACACACACACACACACACACACACACTTACGTCCCTACATCAGCTATCTCTTCACTTAGAGTCCTTCTAGTCTCCCTTGTAGTAGTTTTTTCACTACAAGGGTTGACACCGGGGGGATCCTCTGATTTAGGAGATTGTGGATTCGTATAGGATTCTTTCTTTTTTTCCTCGTTGTTATGAGTGGGTTTTTTTTTCCATGTTTGTTTTATTTCCTTCTCTACTTGGCCTTGTCCATGTAATTTTCGATTTTCGGGACAAGGGGGGTAAAAATGGAAGGACGAGCAGTATTTATTTAAAGTATACAATTTTTGGGTCTTTATCGGTACATATTGTCATACTTACTCGGAACACGTCGACACACGCACTCACATTCATAAACAGCACACCAAACGGAATGAATGAGTCAATACACCACCACACACTAGGTCAGACAGAAACCCAGACATTTTTGTATAAAAAATAACACTAAACGTTCGCAACAAAATAATGTCCATTGTAGTAGTTCACACACATACAAATGTAAGAGAGGGAGGGAGAGAGAGAGAGGGAGAGAGAGAGAGAGAGAGAGAGAGAGAGAGAGAGAGAGAGAGAGAGAGAGAGTATGTTGGAAAAAAAAGGAAAAAAAAAAGATGAGCTGCCTCCCAAAAAAAAATCATTAAAAAAGAATAAAAGAACGCGAAAAGAAAGGCGGGGACAGTGGAGGGTTAAAAAAACAACAGACAAACAAAAATGTCAACAACAATTTTAACACATTTATCTCAAGAAACAACAGTTGTCAAGTAATCAAGGATACTTAAAAGAAACTAGATCAAAGACACTGAAAAGAAAGACTAACATCCGGCAAAGACTGTACAGGGGAAGATAAACATCCGGTCTCTTTTCCCTATATGAGTAGTGAGGACAGATCGAAACACTGGTTATGTCCCTTTGAAACGTGACACATTTTACACATCGATAGGCCAGTTGAATTCTCCGTTCAAGTTCCAGTCTGAGTTTTTGGATAGCCTCCACTGTGAATAGTGTACACGTCCGCACTAACGATAACTCTATCAGCCCGGTTCGCCGAGCTTTTAAGTAATCCATCTTACCCTTTTAGAATATCTTTGCATCCGGTCCCTTTTCCCTATATGAGTAGAGAGGACAGAAACACTGGTTATGTCCCTTTTAAACGTGACACATTTAGGTTACATTAACTCTTTTTTTCAAACCTGAGAGTTATCTTTTCATGAGTCAGTTATACATTGGATAACTACCCCACTAACCGGTAGGCCTACATCACGCTAGTCCGACGTTTTTAAGTTCTGACGTGGCAATAGTCGGAAATTGCAACAAACGTAGAGGAAGGTACCCAAATGTCGGACAGTCAGGGCAGTTTCAATCATGGCGTAAAATATCCATGAAAATAAGCATGTTAATGTATGCGTGCGTCTGTGTAGGCCTACTGTTTGTCTGTGTTCAGATCATGAGTGCATTCGTGCATGCATGTGTGTATATGTATGTGTGTGTGTGTGTGTGTGTGTTTTAAAGACAAAGGTAAAGCATACAAAACATATAAACCATACACTTTTAATAAATCTTTATTCAGAAATGTCAATGTATATTATACATATAATAATAAACTCACTGAGACAACAAAAAACCCACCCCGATTTAACAATCAGATATATAAAGAAAAAGAAGAAATAGTACAATAGCAATACGATTCCACCCTATATGATAGAGAGGAATCCTAAAAATAATAATTTTAATTTCTTTGGAATGGTGTAGTTCTTTAACAACTGTGTCTGGAATCAGTAACGTGTGTACATGATAAACACATCTCCCTTTTAGACCACTTTTAATACATGCTTAAGAACACACAGGTTTTTAACCTTTACACAGCAGCACGTGCACACAAACACACATATAAATGCATGGTCAGAAAACAACAACACAAATTTGTCATCACTTAACCCTGGGGTCGCCCACGACCCCTTGACACACAAAACATGTTATATCTCTAAAACTATTTAAGCAATCTTCATGAAATTTGATGACTTTGTCAAAACCGTAAATGGCTTTAAGTGTGTTAAATTTCATTAATGTGTATAAAATATAAATGACGTAATAAAAAAACAATTATGACGAGTAAATTTGATATACCTGTCCGGATGACGGGGGTCTCCCACGACCCCTACTTTAAAGAGCACTGCAGTGCATTGAGTAGGGGTCGTGGGAGACCCCCGCCATCCGGACAGGGATAAACACCTAGGAATTCGCTCTTTGCTGAGTAGGGGGTCGTGGAAGACCCCCGCCATCATGTCTGTGTAGTCAAAAGCATGATCCGGTAAAGGTTAAAGGTGGACTCGGACGGATGAGTTTCTGCAAGAAACACGTCGAGATAACCAGAAAGACAGCCTTTTCAAGGATCGGAACACTCACTTTGCTCTGGTTTCTTATAAATTAAACCGTCAAAACGGCGATTCTTCCTTCACGGAGATGCCGGAGAGAGTAGCCATTTTGGATGGGGAGGGTCACTCATTGTGGTTGAAGCGTTTTCTTTTTTTGTAGTGCAGTAAAAACTAAACAAAAAGGAGCTATTTCCTTTGTTGTAAGCGAAACTCCTTTAGATAAACTGTATACAATTCGAAAAAAAAAAAAGAGGCTTGTATTGCGAAAAGTTCATGCAAACGATATGGTCTAAACACAGGCGGCCATTAAAAAAGAGACGGCACACGCCTTCTCTTTGGGTGAAAGAATTTGACTTCCAGCACCTCCGCCAAGGAGGAATCGCCTTTTCCACGGCTTGACTTTTAGGAAACCAGAGCAAAGTGAGTGTTGCGACCTCTGTAAAGGGTGTTTCCCTGCTGATCTGGACGTGTTTCTTGTAAAAACACATCCGTCAGGGTGCCCCTTTAAACAACAAAACAAAAGAATTACAGTGGAACGTCCCTATTAAGACTTCGAAAAATCAGTCAAAAAAGTCTTTATTGGGATGGGTCTTAATAGGGAGGTGGACACTCAGTTGTCCAGATATGAAGGGGGAAAACAATCAGTGAAACATGTTTGGGTCACATCATAGAGGGAGTCTTATTTTAAAAGGGAGGGTGCACTGTAGTTCAAAAACATAATAGTCAAACTTGAAAATTTCTGGAAAAAAAGTATGATGAACCAGGGCTCCCAGGGACCCCTATTTCGGGGTCTATGAAGTACTAACATTCTAAAGGACCCTCTAAAAGAATGTGTAGGGGGTCCCATGGATGCACTAGAAAAATTCTTTTTAGCATTCGCAATGCCACTGGGACACTCTATCCCGCCTCTAGGACACTCTATGCAGTACGTGAAGGAGTCCCTGGGACCCCTTGTTTTGCGGGACGATTGGGAGCCCTGGGAACAGATTATATCAAGACAACACCACTAGATCTTATCTCTGTGCAAGAAGTGATAGGAATAATGCACAGACCCTTGTCTGAGATTGACAATTAAGCCGTATTCAAACACTCTATTCTCTCTGAGTAGAACGGTGAGTAACGTGATGATTATAACCAGTAACTAAAGTGTAAGTATCTGCTTGAATACTGTTAAGTTTCGCCAACACCGTGATCATTTACTGTCCATTTAAGCACCTAATGCATTGAAAATGGAGCCATAGATATCATGATCAGCAATCTACGACACTGAATCCTATTGCTTCACATTTAGAACACACACACACACACACACACACACACACACACACACACACACAGAGTGTACACACACACACACCCACACCCACACCCACACACAGAGTGTACACATACAAACACAACACAAAAAACAAAGCTACATTACAACAACACATTTGTTACAATGAAACTTTAAGATATTGTGGCAACTTATTTTTTCGAAAACTTGACGACTAAACCGCAAGAAAATAAAGACATGACAAAGATACAACGTTGTTCTACTATTATGAATCCTTGGGTTCCTGGAATAATGTGGACCCAACGTGGAATTCTTGCACCCGTGGAATAATGTGAAAAAGTGCAAAATCGGCCTAAGGTGGAAAGGAAAATGGCGTCTTGTACATTTCAAATCAAATCAAATCAAATCATCTTTACTATCTCATAACAGAGAAATTGCAGTCAGGTGCACATAAGAAAAACAACAATAAACACATTTATCAACAATTAAAGAATATAAACTAATAACTAATAACACTGCAATATTGTAATTAACAAACTGGACGAATACGAACAAATACTCCAGTAAAAGCAGAACGCATTTTTAAAATACATTTTGTTCTAATGTGGAATGTCCCATTGGGCCTAATGTGGCAAAACTCCCTTTCGCCCTAACTTGGAATGTGCATTTCGTCCTAACGTGGAAAATTCCTGTTCAGCCTAATGTGGAAAACAAAACTCAGCTGTTTTTGTTTAGGCATATTGCAACTTTTTGTTCATAAAAAGTAATCATTGTCGGACAATGTAGTGATCATATAGATCCCAGGAATAACTTGGGAATAAAAATCGTCCTAACGTGGAAAAAGAGACTGATTACTGTTTAATTTGTTGCTGACTGTTTATGGCAATCTTTAACAGTTTTGAACCAAAGTAGATTCTTCATGTGTAGAGGTGTTTTTTTAAAACACTGCATGTACGAAATGTGCATTCCACGTTAGGGCGGACGGGAGATTCCCCATGTTAGGCCCAACCGTACATTCCACGTTAGGACGAAGCGTACATTCCACGTTAGGACGGACGGGAGTTTCCCCACGTTAGGCCCAACCGTACATTCCACGTTAGGACGAAGCGTACATTCCACGTTAGGACGGACGGGAGTTTCCCCACGTTAGGCCCACCTGTACATTCCACGTTAGGACGAAGAGTACATTCCACGTTAGGACGGACGGGACTTTCCCCTCGTTAGGCCCAACCGTACATTCCACGTTACGACTAAACGTATTTTCCACGTTAGGACGATGTGTACATCCAACGTTAGTACGCTTTCCCGAATCCTTAAGATACTGCCACAATTTTGCCACATAAATGATCCAATCTGTGCACCAATGCCCGATCGCAGATGTGTTAAGCCAATAGACGTGAGTTGTGAAATCAGTATAGCACTAAAGGGCCAGCCACATGTCAACTAAAATCGCACGACTGTACGATACGATTCGATCATGTGGTCTCTGACTGGTCTCATACAGTCGTGCGATTTTAGCTGACGTGTGGCTGGCCCTTAACCAACAAACAAAACATGACATTGTGTCAACCAATCAGCAATGAACAGTTATATGACATCATAGTATACTACAACAAATCCTTAAAGGTGGACTCGGACGGATGAGATTTTGCAAGAAACACGTCAAGATCATCAGAAAGACTGCCTTTTCAAGGATCGGAACACTCCCTTTGCTCTGGTTTCCTGGAAATTAAACCATCAAAATGGCGATTCCTCCTTGGCGGAGATGCCGGAGAAAGTAGCCATTTTGGATGGGGTGGGTGTAGGTCACTCATTGTGGTTGAAGCGTTTTCGTTTTTTGTACACAATTGTAGTGCAGTGGAAAACAAATTGGAGCTATTTCCTTTGTTGTGAGCGAAACTCAATTAGATAAACAGTATAAAATTAAAAAAACAAAAAACAAAAAAACACTTGTATTGCGAACATTTTGTGCAAACGATTTGGCGGCCATTAGAAAAGAGACGGCACACGCCTTCTCTTTGGGTGAAAGAATGACTTCCAGCACCTCCGCCAAGGAGGAATCGCTGATTTGACGGTTTGATTTATAGGAAACCAGAGCAAAGTGAGTGTTGCGATCTCTGTAAAGGGTGTTTTCTGGTGATCTCGACGTGTTTCTTACAAAACACTCATCTGTCAGGGTGCCCCTTTAAGATACTGCCAAAATTTGGCATGCAGAAACTCCATTCTTGCTTCAAGACTTGTGCAGAAATAGTTTGCAGAAATCACAATGACTCCATTTAAAGGTTGAAATACATGTTAGTTTTCACTCTTTTCCCATGACAACACTGTGATCATTAGCAGAGTGTCACTGTGTTGCCATGGGGAAAGAAAAAAAACCTAACAATGCATATTTTGACCTTTACACACACACATGGGGAAAGAGAAAAAAACTAACAATGCATATTTTGACCTTTACACACACACACTGACACAGTTTCCTACAATGAATCCTTAAGATATTGCTGCAATTCTGTCAAAGTTTAGAAACTTGCTTCTTGCTTCAAGACTCTTGTGTAGAAATAGTCGAAATCCTAACAAACAAACAATGAAAAGTTCACTACAACAAATCCTTAAAATATTGCTGTAATTCCGCCATATAGAAACTCAATTCTTGCACCAAGACTCAAGTACAGACGTTAAGCCCACAGACGTGAATTGTGAAATCAGTTATAACACCAAACCAATAAACAAAACAATGACATTGTGTCACAAATAAACAATGAACAGTTATTTGAAATTATATCAACAGTGTATTGCAAAGATTCCTTAAGATATTGTCGCAATTCTGCCATATAGAAGGCCGATTCCCGCACCAAGACTCAAGTTTAGATGCTAAGTCCACAGACGTGAGTTGTGAAATTAGTATAACACCAACCAAGAAACATTGTGTCACAAATAAACAATGAACAGTTACATGACATCACAGTCTACTACAACGAATCCTTAATATATTGCTGCAACTCCGCCATATAGAAACCGGATTCTTGCACCAAGGCAAGGGCGTAGATGTTAAGGACATAGATGCGAGTTGTAAGATTAGTATAACACCAGCCAACAAACAAACAATGAACAGCTACATGACATCACAGTCTACTACAACGAATCCTTAAGATATTGCCGCAACTCCGCCATATAGAAACCCGACTTGCACCAAGGCGCGGGCATAGACATGAAGCACATAGATGAGAGCTGTCAAATCAGCATAGCACTAACCAGAATTTAAACAATGACACTGTGTTAACAATATGACAAATGACATCATAGTAACAGTTTACTACAATGAATCCTTTAGATATTGTAGTGATTCTGACATATTTTAGAAACTTGATTCTTGCTTCAAGGCTCATGTGTAGAAATAATATAGATACTAACAATGACTCAATGTAAACAGTTCACTACAACGAATCCTTAAAATATTGCCGCAACTCCGCCATATAGAAACCCGACTCTTGGACCAAGGTGCGGGCATAGACGTGAAGCCCACAGACATGGATTGCGAAATCAGTACAACACCAAACCAATAAACAAAACAATGAACAGCTACATGACATCACAGTCTACTACAGCGAATCCTTAAGATATTGCCGCAACTCCGCCATATAGAAACCGGACTCTTGCACCAAAGGAGGGCGTAGATGTTAAGGACATAGACACGAGTTGTGAAATTAGTATAACACCAACAAACAAACAAAACAATGACACTGTGTTAACAAACAAACAATGAACAGCTACATGACACCACAGTCTACTACAACGAATCCTTAAGATATTGCTGCAACTCCGCCATATAGAAACCAGACTCTTGGACCAAGGCGCGGGCATAGACATGAAGCCCACAGACATGAATTGTGAAATCAGTACAACACCAAACCAACAAACAAAATAATGACTCTGTGTCAACAAATAAACAATGAACAGCTACATGACACCACAGTCTACTACAACGAATCCTTAAGATATTGCCGCAACTCCGCCATATAGAAACCGGACTCTTGCACCAAGGCGCGGGCATAGACGTGAAACACTCAATAACATGCCAGATGACATCATAGTAACAGTTTACTGCAATGAATCCTTTGGATATTAAAGTGATTCTGCCATAAACTTGACTTGCTTCAAGGCTCATGTGTGGAAATAATAGAAATACTAACAATGACTCCATGTAAACAGTTCACTACAACGAATCCTTAAGATATTGCCGCAACTCCGCCATATAGAAACCGGACTCTTGCGCCAAGGCGCGGGCGTAGACATTAAGCACGTAGATGAGGGTGAGGAAGTCGGTGGTGCTGAAGAGGGTGTCGGCCAGAGCGAAGCCCAGGGTGGAGGGGATGAAGCCCCGCCCGTACTCCACCATCCACGTCTCCGCCTCCCACGACACCGACGTTGCTTCTCCCCATGCGTGGAACACTGTGTCACCTGAACCGTGTCAAACCAATGCTCACAATGTCATGAAATGTAGTATGTTGTAATGTAATGCAGACCTGTTTACCCTTAAATGCAACACCCGTAGGTACGATGCGCATACACCCGTACACAGTGACCAATTTGTCATTGTCTTCAAAAATCCGCTTGCTTCTCGAAAACGGTTTCAGTTACAAACCAGTGTGTGTGTGTGTGCGTGTGTCTGTGTGTGTGTGTGTGCACGAGCATGCCACGCTTATATTTTGTAAGTCAAGAGGCAACCATACAGAGAAACATAGAGATTAAGAGAGAGAGAGAGAGAGAGAGAGAGAGAGAGGAGAGAGAGAGAGAGAGAGAGAGAGAGAGAGAGAGTATGGTGTGTGTGTGTGTGAGACAGAGAGAGAGAGAGAGAGAGAGAGAGAGAGAGAGAGAGAGAAGAGAGAGAGAGAGAGAGAGACAGACAGACAGACAGACAGAAAGAAAGAGACTGACAGAGACAGAGACATAGAGAGGTCGAGGCAGAGACGAAGACAACACTACAGGAGGGAGGGAGGGAGAGAGAGAGACAGGCAGACAGATTTGAAGTAAATAAGTTTTATTAAAAATATTTTTAAAGGCATCTGACAGGCATTTTGATGAACCCCAACTGCAGCAGAATTGTATGTGTGACCGTAGGCCTACTCTAACCCTCAATCAACTGCGCGCACACACACACCGTTCACACACACACACCATTCACACACACACATGTATACACGCACACACGTATGCGCGCGCACGCACGCACACGCACACGCACACACACACACTGCTACTTTCTGTTCACCCAAGCTTCTTGTTATTTTTTCGGGCCCATTGTTCCTTGATTCCTATGAACTGGATTCAGCTGTCGAGTCACCACTTTTCCTGGAGATCCTTTGTCTTCTTCCTCTTCTTTCTTCGAACAACCACCATCATCTTTTTTTTACGGTTCTGTTATTGTACTAACGTTACTCAGCATGTGCTAATAAATGATAGTCTCTTTGGGTAAAAATAAGTTTTCAGCCACTCCTTAAGGTGCAAATCAAGTCTGAATGCGTTTGTTACAACAATAGTCCGTGATCCTACTTTCACTTTCAGTTTCACTACTGCATGCTGAAGGGAAATAACTCTGCGTAACAAAACGTCACGAGCGGAAACAACGCAAAATGATTTACAACATGGCGACCATTCTTCTTCTTCTTCTTCTTCTTGCAGTAGATAACCGCCATCATCTTTTTGCTGGTTCTGTTGCAGCCATGGATGTAGTCCCCAAAATTAATTATTCCCCTTGAAATAATATTATTTAACTGTCTCTTTCCAGTTGTGTAAAGAGCGTGGGAAGATTTATGAAAAGTCATACTTTACGCATTCCAGTGTCTTGAGAAATAAGTAGCTCCCATGAAATAAGAACCCTTTGCATGCGAACTATAACCATCCTAACCCTAACCCTAACCACAGTTAGAAATAGAGCAGGAGGGTGCAAATCTACATCTTTGCCGAGAAATTCATGTACAAAGCCATGCCACTTAGTCTCGTAAATTTCACAATGGCGGACAGGCAAACACTTCGAATGAGGAATGGGTACTTATTTCACGAGGTAGAATATTCTCTTCACACCAATACCTTTGCGAAAGAAACAATGACTGCAAATACCATGGACAAATAAGTTGCCAGATAAAGATCAAACAAATGTACTTGCAGCACTGAAGTCGTAAAAACAGCTTCTTCCCGCGAACTGTTAGAGAATGGAACAGCCTCAGTGAAGAAATAGTGACATCTGAGACGATTGAGGCTTTCAAGAATCGCCTCTCGTCT
>CM065698.1:42041177-42059979 GCA_017654935.2 Phymorhynchus buccinoides | reverse complement strand
AAACAAGATATGAGTACCCTAATTCTTTTCTACAGGTTTGAATTAAAACGACTTACTTGCTTTGTCACACACTAACGGCTTTCCCTCTGATCTTCAGCAACACGATGATGGTTTATGGTAACTTTTGTCAGAAGTTAAAGGTACACTTCCGCCAGAAGATAAATGAAAAATGAATTTTATCATCGAGCAATAGCAGAAAATCAACGCCCATAACTTAGGCAAATTATCAACAATCTTACACTATTTTCTTCAGATGCCAACAAAGTTCAAATCAAATGAATTTTGTGAGACGGTCAATTTTTCTAGTAGGAGTTGATTTTATCAGAAGTTAAAAATAAAAATTCACCTCAAATTATTTGATACAATAGTAAACATGAGTTTACAGAAAATGTGACCAGAACATAAAAAGATGACCACAATTTACAAAGAAATTATTTTACTAGAAGTGAGAAACAAACTTGAGCAGAGTAACTATAAGATACAGAGCTGATTCTAGGGCCCGGGATTGGTACAATCCCCCCAAAATCACCAATCCCCCCCAAAATCTATTCCTTCCTGCAATAATCGGGTCTAAACGCTGGCCAGCGCCCGCATATTTGCAAAAACTGCCCGCACTCTTTTAACCGATTAAACAAAAACGCTGCGGGAATTCCTTAGTCGTCTGCTAAATTCGTCGTCTACAACAAACCGAAAGCATCGAGCAGGAATGAAAGATTTCTCGACATTTCATTGGTTCCTTTACAATGTTAATGTGAATCAACCAGTCATGTTCATCTCGTTTTACCGACAATAAGTTGCGAGAGTCCTACCTGCCATGTTGAATGTTTTTCAAAATGAAGTGGACAACAACGCTCTTCGACTTTGATTTTTGTAGCGGCAAAGTAAAAAAAAAGAAATCCTCTGCCAAACGATTGTGCAGAAGATGTTGCAGAAACAGTTACTGCATCAACAGTCTTGGAGAAGCAGCCTGAAGATAACGGCACTTGTGCGAGGGAACACCGGTTCCAAGACGAGTGGCTGAAAAAGTGGCCATGGCTAGCGAAGATTGACTCGGCCGCCTCCCCCCCCCCCCTTTCCCCTCGTATCCATTGGACATGCCCCCCATAGCGGGGGAAACGCCCCCACTTTTTTCAAAATCCTAGAATCAGCTCTGAGAGAAATTTAATTAAAAAATTAAAAAAAAACTGTTAGGGTTGAAGGTTTTTTTGTTTTTTTTTTTTTTTTTTTTTCTTTTTTTTTTCTTTTGTTTTTTTGCTACAAAGCAAGGCACAAAAAAATGGGTCAATAATAATTTTGGCAAGGTTGGTTGGTTGAAGGCATTTACTTTTGAACTCTTGTGCAAGAGAGGGTCAACAATTTAGGATTCAATGCACATTTAAACACACAATTCACAAATTGGAGAGGAATACATATTAAACTAAAATTTAAAAAAAAGAAGAAAGTGTCGTATTCACAATTATAACTCATTGGTCAGATGATTGGTTAAACAAGCACATAATAATATTTCAACCAGAATAGAAACAAATCCAGCACATCAACATATCATTGTGGTCAGAATTCAGCGATGATTAAAAATGAATGTCGTTGGTCGAAAGGTTTCGTGATGGATAACAAATTTATATTACTCTGTAGAAACTTTGTTTCTAAGTTAATGTTAATGGAATCAAGAGTCTTTCTCCAGTCCACCTCCCACCCCCACCCCCCAAAAAACAATGCATAAAACAATCTCATAATTTGTCTGAGTTTATGCCAACATCTTCTAATTACATTTGCTTTTTATATTTAACTGCAATGGAATAACAGCTGGATTTTCGACTTCATCTGGATCACATTATTCAACAAGATAGTCAAGGTATTCTTTCTATGTTACATTATTGAACACATGTATGTTTACCGGGGAACACAGACAGTAAATACTTCAAATCACAGTCATACAAACAATATTGAACAAAGTTAGTGTAGCATCAAGAGGGGATATTGACCCTGCACTCGTTAACAGTTGCAGTGTTAATAAATTAACTATTTACATCATGAGGATAATTATGCTGACTCCATATTATTTGCAATAACCATACATACAGCATTATTTCATTGAATATTGTAACAAGGAACAATATCACTAATGGATCACAAGTAAAAAATATAGAGAAAAGTTGTCATTGGGGATTTCTGTTCAAGTTTGCTTATTTTTGGAAAGAAAGAATGGGGTGGAGGGGGATGGGGTGGAGGGGGGAGGGACAACAAACAACAATTAAAGCTGCAGCATACATTTTGTGCACACTAACTTCTGCATTAAGCAGCCAAACTGTTCCATAACCAGTCAAACCATTAAAGAGTGTCTCAAAATAATATTCTCGACTGCGTTAACACATACTCAAGAACGCACACATGCACAAACACACACACACATACATGCATGCACACACACACACCACGTGTGCCCCACACACATTTGTCTAAAATCACTTATGTGAATAGACATTAAATTGAAGTACACACACACACATGCACATCACACACACACACACACACACACACACACGCATGTACAGACACATACTCGCGCACAAGCATGTACGGACACACACACACACACACACACATTGTACAGAAAAGAGACGGTGCTTACTCAAAGCTGACCAGGTCTGGTCGTTTATCAAAAGCGTAAAACTGAAGTCATGGCCAGCCATGGAAGAACAATAAATATAAAATAAATCCAATCTTCTATGATCTAGTACATAGTCAGTGTTCTCAACAGCCTGTCCTAGACGTTTCAGTGAGCTCCGTTTGTGTAAGCTCCACACACCCTGTAGCATGAACTCAAACACTAAATATACTGTTAAAAAAAAGAAACGCATAACTCAAGTTTTTGTAATCTTGATAAAACGAATTTTACACAACTAAAGTATAGGCTCACCTCGTCTTTCATCATAATTTCAAACATTAACAGAAAATCACACAAATGCAAATTTGTTTGCGGCATGCGACATTGTGATGGCTGAATGTATTGAGAATTCATCTACATGGTCAAATCATTCATTTGATATGTTTAGGTGAGGAGGGTGTCCAATGGCAGAAACGACCTTTTACAAAATATGCGTTTCTTTTTTTTAACAGTAGTGTTTCATCTGCGCTCTGTGCCTTCGCAAGAGGAACAGCCATGATGGCTAACCTATTACCGTATTTTTTGGATTATAAGGCCCAAATTTTTTTTTATTCTTTACTTTTTCCCCAGACTGAGACCCCTGCGCCTTATAATATGTGACCCGGCACCACGAAAGGGACATTACCCCGGTAAGTGTCAAACTGACCATTCTCAGAACATTATTCATTTGAAAACTTCAGGCAATTCTCTTTTTAATGATACAAGAACCATTCTTGTATCTTTATCTCTTCCAGAGTTATGACCACTTAAATTTAGTAGGGTGGAGCGTCAGCCATTTTGAGAAAACAGTCTAAAGTCTAGCCTAGCTGAAGAAAATGCATTGACCTACTCGTTTTAAAGCACTAATAAGACCATTTAGAGACCATATTAAAGATATTATTAATACGAAAGACAAGAGAACAAAAAAATACCCATAACTGAAAATTGACCAAAAAAAATGAGATTTTTGACTTTGCAAGCCTGTTGTGAGAAACTAGCCCAGCGACTTAATGTGGTGCTGGGTCACATGTGACTAATAAAATAGTAAGAAAATATAATAATGAATCTGAATTTTGTGTAAAATTTGTTGGTGCGCCTTATAATCTGAAAAATATGGCATGTGGTCACTTGGTTCATACACTCGCCCCGTGGAGGTACCAGGGGGTCTTCCGTACAGATAGTTTCCCCCACCTTCTGGAAGTTCTGTGCTTGTAACTCCTTTCTAATCTGTCTCTCTCTTTGACTCAGCCTTTTTCCTTGCTTTGTGTCATCTACTATCTTTCTGACTTTTTGGCCCATTCTCCTGCCTTTTTTTCCACAAAAAAAAAATCTTCCATAATAGTTTTTCTCCTTTGAGCTCCTCCGAAATCGGAATGTGTCGGCTGAATGCAGCGAGGAGACCAGTGAAAACTGGAAAACAGACACATTGCGGCCCTTTGGCCTGGGAACGCAGAAGAAGAAGAAGAAGAAGAAAGAAGGTTCATACATTGGAGTGAGGGGTGTCCAGCCGGTGTATGCAGTTGGTCAGTTTGTGGAGGGTGGACTGTAGGGCTGAGGTCATTTGGGAGGACAGTTCTGCTGCTGCAGATGATGGTGATGGTGGTGGTGGTGGTGCTACTGCACTGCTGCTGGTCAACTCCTCTTTGGCTGGACCCTGCCCAGCAAATAGGAATTGTTCGGAAATAATTAAGGGGAGTAATTTCATGGTGTGTGGGAGTGATCTTGCCTAATTCAATCGGTCAAACAGGGGAAGTTACTCTACCATCAGGTAGATCCCAGCTCTCGCCTCGTGTGTTTGAGTAGACTTAGCACAACGTACTTACCATACAATCACTTAGAACACTGTGCGTCATTCTAAAATTGATGTCTTTTATATTTTTACGTCAGTTCTCTCAGTTAGTGGCCCCTCAGTTTCCTAAAAAAATATGTTTGTAAGTCGCTGACTCGCATCCTGCGGTTTCAAGCTTCGCCGCCATGCCGCCATGGTTGCTATGGTTTTGACTGAGTAAGTCGAAGTAATGAACTCGAAGTGCTCTCCCCTAGTTTCTTCTGAAAATCGTCTATTAAGCTGTTGACTTGATGGTATGGTTGGTTGGTTGGTGGCATACCCTGGCTAAAAGACTCCAGGGATCATCCCAAAAGCCGAAACACTCGAACGCTATGGTACAAGTGCATCAGCTAGGGATGAGAACATTACGTGTGTGTGACCGGTTTTGATTACCGCGCCACGTGAGCAGCCACACTCCATCTTCGGGGGAGCTTGATGGTATGATTCTTATTGTCACCTGTAGCTTTCCTCTTATGTTGCAGAGTACAAGGCGTTTCTTTTCCCCCCAGATTGAGACCAATCAGCGCTTTATGAAATGACTAATAATACAGTAAGAAGCCTTTGTAACGAAGACCCACCACAATAATTATAGTAAGAAAATATAACAACTAAAATCTTAAGTTTGCGTCAAATTTGGGTCTTATGGATACTGGCCGCCCCTCATTTACATTTTTTTTTTTTTTTTAAAGAAAGAGAGAGAGCTCACCGTAGAGTTGTGCTGTGAGTGTTCCTGGTTCAGCCTGTGTAGTTCACTCTTCAGCTGCTCAACATGGTCCAGAGCTGTGCTCAGCACTGCAACCATACAAATATGTACATGGGTCCAACTCTTCAGTTTTACACTGATTTCAGGTTTGTTTTGGGGGTGTTTTTACTAGAAACTCAACTTGATTATCTTTTTTAATTCATAATTTTTATTAAAAAAATTAATCGATCACAGGCGATTTGGGGCGTTTTGAACTTGGTTCTATCCTGGAAGTCTCAGGGAATCTTGAAAACAGCATGGTAATGCCATATTGTTTTCAAAGGCAATGTAAGAGTAAAAATGAACGTTCCTGTTGTTAAGCCGTGGTAACCTCTAGGCACTTGCAACCATCAAAAAAAGCAAACGACATGTATGGAGAAGAAAAAAAAAACCTGACATGACAGCCATAATACTTGTACATGAAACTGCATGCGCGCGCGCACACACATGCATGCAGACACACACACACACTCAACGATTCAAAGATTCTTTAATCCTTTGACCCCTTTTGGGACACGGAGGACTTGAATGAAACAAATCAAGCAAATACAAAGTGGAACAATAAAATAAACGGTTACAAAAAAAGATAGGTCCAATGTAATTATTAGCACACCAAATAATGCTATGTCACACACCTTTACTATGCAACAACAGAAGAGAGGCTTAATATTCACTTCTTTTTTTTTTTAATGTCCACTTACTGTCAGGGTGAAGGGGACAGCTACATGTGGGGGGGGTGACAGTTTGAGGTGGGAGGGGGGGGGAGGGGAGGGTGGATTGGGTGGGTGGACGCTGACGAAGATCCGCTGCTGGTCAGCTCCTGCACGCAGAAAATAAAATCAATAAATAGATGGATAGATACAAACATCTGACTGTAAAGTCACCTGTCATACTTTCAATGCTTTTAGTAAGAAGTCATACCAGCTCACTGTCTTGGTTCATTGATTAAAACTGATAATTCAGTAATGTTCAAATGGTTTTTTTGCTGTCCCATCTTCTGGGCCGTACAGTGGCGTTGCTCCCACGCCGCTCATTCCGAATCCCAATTCGCAACTACACCCTGGTTTGTTCAAGTCACAGAATCCGAGACCAACAGTCCAAGGGGAGCGAATCTATGTTAGGCCGTCAGGAGGCAACCAACCGAGGAGACACTGCACTGCTGCTGAGTCACTTCGGTGGAGTTCAGTGGAGCCTGTTCAAGACACCACCTACTAAGCCCGCTACTGACAACACTATTCTCTTAGTCGCGGAGCCAGCGTGAGTGAGGTCCTCCCCTGAGGGCGCCACCATGACCGTCCACCGACAGCTCCCCAGAACACACTGATCCCCATGACTTTGACCCGAACGCACCAAGGCATAGACTGGATTGGAAACTGAAACTGAGGTCACCATGAGAGCAAGGCATGCAAAGCCACAGACTTTGAGACATTTTTTTTCTTTTTAATGATTGATGGAAAATGAAGCGGATGATGATGATGATGCTATGGAGTTCCGTATCTGTCAGGGCTGTATTCTACGCTTCCTTTCATAATGATATCCCGGCGTTAACCAGGCCCGAGAACTACAGACACCTGCAGTGTTGGTCTTGAAATTAGAGCAACACTCTCAGAATCGCATCCGTTAAGTGGATGAAGCTCGACTGTGTGGTTTCAGTCTTCCCATTGAGCCCATAGCCACTCACTCTGGGTAGGAGTCGGTCCAGGACCGAAACAACCCTCACCTCTGATGGGATTCGAACCCAAGACCTCTCAGCCAGTAGTCTGTGACGCTAACCACTACACCACAGCGGCTGGTATCTTACATGATTGTGGTTGTGGTGAGGACTCTGTTGTTGCTGATGATGATTCAAACTGCGTCCGCTGTCGGAGGTGGGCACCCCCCCAGCACACACCCCTCCTTCCCCCAGGCCCGTCAGTTCCTCCATGCTGCACACGCTGCCCTCGGACGCCGAGTGTCGAAGCTGCTTCAGACGCAGCCGTCTTGCAGGACATTCAGTGATACGAAGCCTGAATGAAAAAAAAAAGTGTTTTACATCCTCTGATCTGGAACAGGTACATATGGGATAGTTTAAAATGTACACATAGTGAGTCGATCCTGGAGTTACTGCAATATACTAGGAACGACCAGTATACAAGAGTTAATTTAATTTATGTCAAGCTAAATCTCTGAAATATAGAATTTGTGGGGATCTGATAAACACATATAAATTTTGTCACACTGATAATAATACTAATACATCTTTGTTCCAGCTAACAACTGACTCAAGAACCCGTAACAGTGATTTAAAAATACTAACTCAGTATAGATGAACTAATATTAGGAAAAAAATGTCTTTTCTAACAGAGTAACAAAGTTTTGGAATACTCTTCCTGCACATATTAAACGAGCACAGAATCTAACACAATTCAAAAACCTCCTTAATAATTACACCACCATCTCAAAACTGCAGTATGAGCCTCTCAGCTGTGCAAAGTTCAAACAAAAATGAAAGGACAGTGACGAGACCGTGAGGCCTAATGTCCTAGCTACGTGACCTGTAGCTTTGGTGCATTCAGAAGGATTGGTCGTCTTATCATCCAGAACCACAATCTTATAAAAATAAAACGTTTCTGCCCAAATTGATGGAAAATTAAAACAACATGATATGCATTTCTAACACTATACCCGCACCCATCCTGTATACACACACACACACACACACACACACACACACACTCACATTGGACTGTCCAGCATTGTTTTGTAATGCCGTCATCACCATCTCGGGATTGGGAAGATTCAGAGAACATTGAAATGTATCATTGGGTAAGGATTGAGAGCATGCACGTTTGCTTTCGCCCATATGCTTACTGGATGGAAGAGGATGGAGAGCAGGGGGAGGAGGGAGTGGCGGGTGGAGTCTTTGAAGTGTGGTCGCTGTTCCCTGGAGTCGCCATCTCCACCTGGCCTGATCTGGAGGACAAAGCACAGGGAGAATAGGGATTATAGCCTATAGCATTTATAGTTATTCCATTAAAATTAAACATTGTAAAAAAAAATATATGTATAAATGCATTCATGCTGCTATCCATAATACAGTATACCATATTTTTCAGACTATAAGGCGCACCTTTGTATAAGGCGCGCCCCAGAAATTTCCCCAAAATTTCAGATTTTGTTACTGTATTTTCTTACTATGTATTTCATCAGTCACATTATAAGGCGCAGAGGTCTGAGTCTTTGAAAAACGTATCACCTTATAGTCCGAAAAATACGGTATTTCTGATCTGACAGACAAAGCACGGAGAAATATATAGATTAGGCCTTTAAAATTTATAGCTATTCCATTAAAATTAAACTTTGTAAAAAAAAACACCCCACCATGGTTTGGCATTTTGAATATTTCAACCAGAAAAACCCCAAATGTATCCACCTAATAAATTACAGTCGCCTTGGCTTAAGGCTATGCCAGACCAATTGACATAGGCTAGAACACCAAGGCTACATCAAAATGGTGTTATGTTCTGCATAGTTATGCAGGGATTGTCTTTAGCCATGACAAGCTCCTAGCATAACATCATCAGCCTCCCAAATCCCCCGAAGTCGGAGTGTAGCTGCCCAAGTGGCGGGATAATCAAAAATGGTCACACACGTAATGTTCTCATCCCTATAGCTGGTGCATTTTGTACCATAGTGTTCAAGTGCTTCGGCTGTTCGGCTGATCCCTGGAGTCTTTTAGCCAGGGTACAACAACAACAACATAAATTACAGTCATACCAAGGAGACTCATCTTAAATGCGTCTGCACCTAATGTATTGGAAAAAAAAGAAGCAAACACACACACACACACACACACACACACACACACACACACACACACGCACACACGCACACACGCACACACACAGACACACATACACGCGCGCACACACACACACAGACACACTCACACACACACACATACACACGCACACACACACACACAGACACACACGCACACACACACCACACACCGCGTCACACACACACAGACACACAACCGCACACACACACACACACATTAAGCACACACAAGACACACACATACTCGTCACATACACACACAACACACACACACACACACGGACACACACACTACGCAACACACACACACACACACACACACACACACACACTGGACAGCACACACACACACACACACACACACACACACACACACATACACACATACACGCACACACACACACAGCACACACACACATGCACACACAGACACACATGCACATACACACACAGACACTCACACTTTTTTTGTAAAAAAACAAACATTATTGCTTATTCAATGTAACATCTGCATTTTGACTTTGACTTTGACACACACACACACACAGAATCTTGATTGCATCACTTTTTAGTGGAAGGACACTAAATTGAGTAACACACACACACACACACACACACACACACACACACACACACAGAGACAGAGAGAGTCACTAACCTGATGAGGTAAGCTGGCAGACAAGGGTCTCTCCATGTGAGTGGAGTACTGCCTCACCAGACGCCTGGACACGCCGGGTCGACTGCCGCGCCTGACACCAGGTAACCACACCACAAGGTAATAAGTTAGCGCAAGAAACTCAAGGGCGAGCTGGACAATAAAAGGGGTCTTCAGAAAAAGAACCCCTCCCCCCCACCCCCCTCACCCACCCTCAATCGATCATTTGTTGTCCGGGGGATGGGGGGGGGGTGGAAAGGGAGGGGGGGGGAGGGGGGTGTATGTGTTAGCTTCTTCCTTTATTCTGTATAGCGCCAACACAGAATGTGCAACATGTGTTTGTGACATATATGAAGTAAAAGAAGTGTGGATTTAATATCTTCTTTATTGATGTCAAATAAATGTTTTTCAATGGTAGTCTTTATAAATTCATGAAGTTCAGGGTTGAAACTGAACTGAGTGGACATTACATTCAGACCTGTTTACCCTACTCTTTGCGAGTAGTATTCTATTCAATTTGGACCTCTACTACTCTTCAAAACTGAAAATAATGCTCTTTAATTCTTTACTACTACTCATTTCAGTGAACAATTTGGACCTCTACTACTCTTCAAAACTGAAAATAAAACTACACACTTTACACCAAAACTACTTATTTCAGCTGTCCAGACTACTCAAGACTTGCGTAGGAGGTAAACAGGTCTGACATTGGATGTTAATATAATGCTACTTTCCACATTTACACGCATTTGAACATGATACCTGTGCAGTAGATGGTTCAACGGTCATTTTAATCATTGTGCTTGAATGGGGCATTATACTACTTCTTGCCGACACGAACGGGCAATAATGTTAGGCCTGAACTGCCCATGCCACCTAGTGACAAGTCAGGGGCAGGTAATTTTCTGTGGCTATATATACTACTACTTCATGACAGGCAAGGGCGATAATCTTATGTAGGTGGCGCACACATCTCAGTGCATGAGACAGGGGCAGAGAATGTCCAGTATAATAAAGCCTCATTCCATGAAAGTCAAAACCATGAAAACAGTAAAGATATTTCAGAAAATGTGTGAGGGGGGGGGGCGGTAGAGAAGGAAATGGATGGATACAGACACATAGACAACCAAAGAATAGGAAATTGATGTTGAAGAATACTACACTAGAACCTCCCTGAATTTAAAACCTTGAAAAATCACTCAAAATAAGGTCTTAAGTGGGAGGGAGTTGTATAAGGGAGGTAATTTGAATACTTCAAAGGAAAGGCAATGTCTCGTTGTTGTTGTTGTTGAGTGGAGGTTTGACGTCCTCATGGTGGAAAGCCCTTAGGGACAAGTTGTTCTGGTGCTGGGTCGATGATCAATGTCTCGGAGAAGTATGTCTTAAGTAGGAGGGAGTCTTATATAAGAGGGTGGGTGGCGTTTTATAAGGGAGGTTTCACTGTATAAGTGTAACAGACAGGCACAAATCATAGCCTACTTTATCTCTCGGAATCTGCCTTTGAACTCGTACTGTTTTTTTCCGCTCCTTCTAGATAAGAGAAAGAGAGAGGGAAAGAAACAGAATGATTGAACGAAAGGTTTTTTATTTTTGTTTTATTATTGAGGGAAAAAATGGAATATGCATGTGGCTTTTTTCATCCAGCCCTCAAAGCAAGCAGAGAACATGCACGCACACACGCATGCACGCACATACATACACACACCACACACACACACACACACACACAACACAGAGAGGGATGAGAGAGAGAGAGAGAGAGAGAGAGAGAGAGAGATGAGAGAGCGAGAGAGGAGAGAGAGAAGGAGAGAGAGAGGAGAAAGAGAGACAGGCAGACAGACAGAGCCAGAATCAGACACAGATAAACGGAGCGAGAGGGAGAGACAGACAGAGAGAGAGAGAGAAACAGAAAACAAGAAGAAGAAGAAGAAGAGAGAAGCAGATTCGACACATGCAGATACATCAGAAATTACATAATAATAAGTAAATAATATAAAAAAAAGACTAACGGATGAAGAAAGCTGTTTCTCATCTTCGCCCAAGGAAGGCAGCAGCATGCCCGAAGCAGCAACAGCAACAACAGAAGAAGATGATGACGTACTGTTGGGTCTCCTCCCTCCCCCACCGGGTGACCCAAACTCCCCTCCCCCTCCTCCTCCTGCTCCTCCTAGGGTGATCTGACTGGAGCTGGAGATGCGTCCTTTGCTGCTGAAAGCTCTCTTCATGGAGTCGATGAGGCGCGACCCTTCAGAGCGGCTGCTGGTGAGGGTTGGTGGGGTGAGCAGGTCCACGCTCTTTGTCTGCAGGTCGTTGTAGAGCACTTCCAGAAGGGAGGATCGAGTCCTTTCCTGGATCGACAGAACAATAATGAAATGTTGATAGTTTTGATACTTTGTACACAGCAGCTAGGGCCGGACCAAGTGATTCGTGAAGGGGGGTGGGGGTGGGGGTTCCAGGGAGCTGTATAAGTCCCGGTTAAGGGGCAGTGCCCCTTTGGGGGCCCAGGGGGCAAATCCCCTGGAATATTTTGCAATTTAGTGATATTATGGCAAAAATCAAGTCATGGAAGTCAAGTAAAGGAAGGGCCCCTGATTGCAGCTGAGGGTGACACGTTGTCACCAAGACTAGCTCCAAGGAAGTCCACAGGAGTGGACGAAACGGTCGGTAAAGTACATTTCGTTTGTGCTGTAATAAAAGATCAATGTGTAATCTTATATGAACAATACGAAGGATATATATTATTTACAGATTTGCATGAGAATATGCCTTGCACAAGGGATTGAAAATAAATGGAAAGGTACGCACAACCCTACACGTATTTACGTACCTACCTATTAGCACATAAACAGACACGCACATACACGACACGGCACACATATACACACACACACCACACACACACAAAAGCACACACACACACATGTGCACACTAAACACATACCACTCACGTACACACACGATAACATATCAATGACATTCAAATAAAGCCAATAACCTCCGTTCAAGAAGATACGTGCCTCGTATCAGCTTCATCATATTTCAAAAATAAAAATAAATTATTAAATCTCAATTTTGCAATTCGCTGGATGAGCAAGCAGACCAAAGACAGCATACAAATAAATCACTATAATAAAAATAACAACAACTATACACTATTGCATGAACTCTCCAAAAGGAAGGGGGATCAGTGCTTAATTTTATGAAGTTATACTAAAGCTTAAAGTAGGGAAACTAAACGTTGTTAATACTTTTGCTGTTCTAATTAAACTATTCTGCCGTGTTTTTTACTTAATTTAGAAAGTTAACAACGTTTACGTTTCCCACTTAAGCTTTAGTAGAACTTCATAAAATTAAGCACTGATCATTTTTCTATATCAAAGGAAGTTTTCTTCTGCGTGTTCCCAGGCCATATGGCCATATGGGGTAAGGTACGTATTTTCCTGGTTTTCAGTTTTCACTGGTCTCCTCGTTGCATTCAGCCGACCTCCCCATTCTGATTTCGGAGGAGTTCAAAGGAGGAAACATTATTTGTAGGAGGAGAATGGGACAATAAGTCTGGAAAAGCATAGAATAATGATGTTAGTATGGAAAAGGAAAAGGCAGAGTCAAATTAGATTAATGAGGAAGTTGCTAGCACAGATCTTCCACATTGGTAGGAAGGGGAACCATTTGTATCTGAAATGTCCCCTGGTAATCCCCATGGGGGGTGGGGGGGTGGGGGGGGGGTATCAAAGAACAAAGCGTTTTGTCTGATGTACTTAACCCCAGCTTAGCAAAACGTGCTAGCTTGTGTAGCAGGCCTTAGTTCAGCGTTGATGAGCTTGGTCAGCAAAAAATCTCGGAAGTCTGCACCCTGTTGAGATTGGAAATGAAATTCACGATGACAGGATTTATACACTTTGCAGCTGTAAACATATACACACAAAGCCTATTATCATGAAGCTTGGGTTTTTTCAAACCCAAATAATATTACCTATCTCCCTTAGTTATATATGTTGACGTAAAATTTAAAGTTTATCTCATCCGCGTTATTGTCAATTTCTACCATTGTCTGCCTATTAAAGCACAGAGGAAACTTAGCTTAGTCTACTCTTTTATGTGTCATTTTTTTTATCAGAAATATTTCAAAGCAACACCCAAAATATTTTCAATCTAGCTTACTCATACTTATGCTACTGACAGTCCTTAAGAAGATTCATAAAACTGAAAATGCAAAAAAGAACAGTATTCAGTCAGTTATTCATTTTATTATAATATTACAACACTGAGTTACTTTAAACGGCCTTTCTTAATACGACACATGAAAAATAGATATCTTCTTCTTGCTTCTTTCTCTTCTTCTTCTGCATTCCCAGGTCCATATGGCCATAATGGGTAAAGGTACGTATGTGTCTGTGGTTTCCAGTTTTCACTGGTCTCCCCTGCGTACTGCGTACAGCAAAGAATAACACTTTCCGATTTCTGAGGATCTCAAAGAAGAAAAATTATTCGGAAGAGTTTTTTTTGAACAAAAGGCAGGAGAATTGGGCCAATAATAAGTCAGAAAGACAATAGATGACATTTAAAAGCAAAGGAAAAAGGCAGAATCAAAGAGAGTGCAGACAGTTTAGAGTGAAGTTACAAGCACAGAACTTCCAGAAGGTGGGGGAACTATTTTTACAAAGACCCCCGGTATCCCCACGGGGGGGAAATTTAGATATGATATTAATGTAATTAAAGCTATCACCTTTTCCGAGATGCAGTACATCCCACAGGAGGGCCAAAGCGAGGCACATCATGACAGCCCTGTGACTGCAACCTGCATGAAATAAAATGCATTGTGCATTTTAAAACTTTGTGAAGTAGTAGCAAGTTAACAATGTTGTGTGTGTGTGTGTAGTGTGTGTGTGTGTGTTCGTGTGTGTGTGTGTGTGTGTGTGTGTGTGTGTGTGTGTGTGTGTGGTGTGCATGTGCGTTGTGCTGTGTTATGTGTCTGTGTGCGCATTCGTTTGTGAAGATGATCATGATGACAACAATGACATTAATGTAAATGTGAATATTTATAATTTACAAAATTGTGATGACGATGATGACAATAATGATGACATTGATGATCGATGTTGAAGATGATGACAATAATGATGACATTGATGATGATGATCAGGGCCAGATCTTCGGTGGGGGTGGGGGTTCCAGGTTTCCTCTGCCCAAAGCATGTACTTTATACAAGGATAAAAAGTAAGAAAACGACTCTATTTGAGGCCACTGAATGGCTGCCTTTTGCAAGAGTTGAATGCCTCGTTTTGGATACTGACCAACAATGGCTTAACTTCTTGCCGATCAAGGGCGTTAATATACCCTAGTTGCAGTGGCCAATAAGCAGCATGACTGGTGTTGGGATCCACAAGGGGCTGAACCACGACGTAGGAGTGCAGGAAATGGGACGCAATCATCCCCGGCAATGATATAATAATGATGTCTACAATGCTGACGATGATAGTATTATTAGGTATTAGGTACTTTATAGTCAGCTAGAGGCGTCTTTGTGAAATTCGGGTTGCTCACACAAGCAGGGGAGCGCGTCGCAGCCAGAGGCCATTTAAAAACAAATTGGCATGCAATTTTTGTGTGACTGATGAGGAAAGAAAAGGGGTGTGTGTAAATTTTGGCCAAATGACAACTTTTTCGTTGCCACTGGGTTTGAATGTGTGCTAAGTGCATGGGGCACATGGGACCTCAGTTTATCGTCTCATCCGCGAAAGACTCCACGATTCAGACCATAGGCATAAGACGCCTAGTGCGGAGTGAGAGAAAAAATCCCACCCCTGCACCCAGGTTCGAACTCGGATTACTATGACTACAGCGATGACAATGTACAAACCCTCACCCTATAAGCAGCTTGACTGGTGTTGGGATCCACAAGGGGCTGAACCACGATGTAGGAGTGCAGGAAATGGGAGGCAATCATAGCCCCGGCACTGAAGGGAAGTGGTGTCTCAGCTCTTGAACACAGCAACGGCGCCATCTATGTCGTTGCCTAGGTGGACGCTTCTTCTGCTAAAACACGCTTGGTATAGATGTAAAAGAAAAGGATAAGCAAGTACGACTCAAATATTTGTTAATGAGCCGTTGCAGTTGTTTTTGGTGCTGCAATTTGTTTGTGCAATCTGTAGTTTTTAAAAAAAAGCATGAAGTTCGGCAAACAGTTTAATGTCTTTACTATGTAAGATCCAGACAAGAGAGACAGACAGACAGAGCAGAGTACGACAGAACATGTGAAAAGTACAGAAATTTAATATATACAGACGAGCTGAATCTAAGCCATGGAACCAGTATTCCAATTATATTGTAATGGGCTAGATTCAGATGTTCATGGTATAATGATTGTTTTGTGATATTGCAGATTGCAGTTCTAAGCAAACATAGTGTGTACCATCAAACATCTTGACTGGGCCCTATGTGACGTAATGAATTGTTACTGGTTCAAAAGGCGTAAGGTCTTTATAGGTAAGTGAAGACATGACAACATGCTGGTAGCAGACAGATCCGAGTGCTCGTGATAATTTAAATTCTCTATAAATAAACGAATAGACAGACAGCTAATCTAAAAACCAGTTAGCCAGCCAGCAAGATAGTGACAGATGTCTACCCTTTTGAGATTCAGCAAAGGACTGAAGCTATTTGTGACCCCGCACCACAAAAGGGACATTAAGTCGCACAGATAGTTTCTCATAACAGATGGGGCTTGTTCAATAGTCTAAAAGAATATCTTTTTTGGGAAAAAAATTGATGTTAGCGGGCATTTTTGTGTTCTCTATAGTGGCATACTTATCTTTTCATATTTACTTAAAGATATATCTTTGAATATGGTCTCTTAAATGGGCTTATTAAGTGTTTTTAAGGAGCGATTAGGTCAATGCAATTCCGCGCTTCCGCTTAGGTCTAGACTTTAGACTGCGTTTTCTCAAAAAGGCCGACGCTCAGCAAGAAGTATAAAGTTTAAGATTAATAAAAAAAAAAAAAAATATATAATAATAAAAAAAATAGTATTACTTGTAAATGGCTCATATCTTGGAACGGAAACAGATATCAAGATATGGTTCTTGTAGTCACATTAAGTATAAGGAGAATATGTTCTGAAGTTTTCAATTAAGTCTAAATTTTGCGAGTTGCAGAATGGCCAGTTTGACACTTAATGTTCCTTTCGTGGTGCGGTGTCACATATTTGAGTGGTTCCTTGCTTGTCCCTGCATATGAGTGTATAGGCAGACAGACAGACAGACCCTCAGATACACAGACAGACACGTACAGACAGTGCCTTATACCTGCTGGGAGTCAGCCGAAGAGTGAGGCAACAGAGTGGAGACGTGGAACATGATTTCCTTGTCTCTGAACTGGGTGTAGACAGACTCCAGCCCTGTCTGGCCGTGCTGTGTGTCCAGCCCTCCACGGAACCTGGACACGAAGAACAAAGAAGGTGAAGGGGGAAAATGGAGGTCGGGACATTGCAATTCGGTTGTGAAGCTATCAAGCCATTAATGCAAGAGTTATTATGCCATAAATTAATGAAAGCATTTGTATGTGAAAACTAGAGGTCAGGACATTGCAATTCTGTGGTGAAGCTATCAAGCCACGAATGCAAGAGTTATTATGCCATAAATTAATGAAAGCATTTGTATGTGAAAACTAGAGGTCAGGACATTGCAATTCTGTGGTGAAGCTATCAAGCCACGAATGCAAGAGGTATTATGCCATAAATTAATGAAAGCGTTTGTATGTCTAAAACAGTTAATAAGCTTACTGAATTTTACACTCTGTTTGATTCCATGTACGATTTTTTAAGTGAATGTAAGCTTAAGTCTCAAAATTTCCAAATACTAGAAATCATGAATTAAAAATACTGACACAGCGCAGTAAAAACTAACATCATGAGACACTATTTCAGTAACAGAGTGACTAACTGTTGGAACGTACCCCTCATTGCCTGGCTTCAACGAGAGGAAAACTAAGAACTTACACCTAGTGCTTGATATCTGAACAAAGATTTAAAAAAACTCCTGGACATAACGACCCCACGCTTAGTTAAATTAGAAAATAATCGGCAGTATAGACTGATAGTCTACTTAGAAACTGTCATCATGTTGTGCTTAACTGAATTGAAAAATCGTACCTATAGCTACCTACCTACTGAAATCCCCCAACAAAACCCCAATCAAGAGAAAGGATGCTTGAGAGGCCGTGAGGCCTAGTCGTCCTACCTGACCTGACATGACCTGACCAAGTCTTATTCATTCTAAGGTTAGGATAACATCATGATCTTAGTTATGGTGGAAGCCTTCAAGCCATCACCACACTTCCTTATTCCCAAACAGATTCTCCTTCCTCTTATCCAACTTACCCACCCAACACCCACCTTCATTGGCTTTGACTCAGCCCATGTTCTCTTTGAATTTCCATATACTCTAACCCCACATTATCCCCCCCCCCCCTTCACCTTTTCTTAATCAACTGAAGATGCATAAAACCAAGGCAATGTTAAACTTGTACACTTCAGTGCAATCTTAGTGTCCAACTCAATGCAAAAACAAAACAAAATTATTTTCCCTGAGCATTTTTGTCGTGTGTTCTAATTTTAATTAAATGGAACACCTTATTGATTGTTGTTGATTGTTGCCCCTTAATTATAAGGGACACATAGATGTTGGAGCATAAATTACATTAGTCTCTAGGCCAATATAAGTTTTTAATAAGATTAAACGGCATACATTATAAATAAAAAGCAGCAGCCAGCGGCAGCAGCAGCAGCCGCAGGCAACAAACAAAAACAACAACAACAACAAAAAAAAAACAACAAAACACACAACAACACACACAACAAACAACAAACAAACAAACAACAACACACCAAACTAAACAAAACACAACAAAACAAACAAACAACCAACAACTCAAAATAGGCCTACAACTGTAAGAAGGGCACAAGCAAAAAAAACAATAAAACAATTCTAACAACAGGAAACCCCAAATATTTTCCGTGAACATTGTGATATTATTGGTGTCGTTTAAAGGGAAAAAACAACCGAATCCCAGGGGACGGGGTCGTTTCATCAGAAAAAAAAAAAGCTCTGCCTG
>CM065698.1:42001238-42040677 GCA_017654935.2 Phymorhynchus buccinoides | reverse complement strand
AGAAGAATTGCTTGTCCGTGATGCTGGAGTCAGCATCTGTGTAGATTTCTTGTCTTAGATGGAGTTAGCATCTGTGAGGCGGTAGGAGACTTTAGCATCGTGAGACAAGCCAAAAGGTTGTCCAGGTGCTCCTGTAGTCCGCTTGTCTTGTCGCTGGTGTTGGTGAGCAGTCTTCCCCTCCAAAGGCTGCCTTCAGGGCCACCGGGCGACCTGCTCCGCTGATGTTGTTGCAAACTGTCAGGAGACATACAGGCAAGTCGAGTCGTCTCTGTAGGCGGGCGTGGTCCTTCAAGAGGGGTCCCTAGCCATCCCAACAGTGGGTGACGCTGTGCCAGCGGCCCATCCCAGGAGATAATGCTGTGTCTCCCATCCTCTGGGCAACAGCACAGCCAAAGCGCACTGCTGGGTGCTGGCGGATCATTGACGAAGTCCAATCTGCAGAGATGATCCAAGTCGCTGTACGTTATCCTGTCAGGTTGCAAGTCGCTCGACTCCCATCTGGTGAGGGAGGGGAACTGTGTCGCCCTTCCTACTGTCTGCCACTTAATAGGACTTCGATAGCAATCTGCCACCTTGCTTCGGGATCAGCTGCCCTTACAGAGAGAGTTAGTATAATCGACCCTCTCTGCACGGACCCCCAAATGGGAATCTGTGATGTGATTGTCCCCACCACAAGTTTTATACAAGGACGTAGCGAGAGAGAGAGAGAGAGAGAGAGAGAGAGAGAGAGAGAGAGAGAGAGAGAGAGAGAGAGAGAGAGAGAGAGAGAGAGAGAGAGCCGGAGAGGAGAGAGAGAGCCGGAGAGGGAGAGAGAGGGAGAGAGAGAGAGAGGGAGAGAGAGAGAGAGAGAGAGCGAACGCACCAGTAGTCAGTACACCTCATAATCACATTCATCTCACACAAACTCACAGGGAAACACCAAACAGACTTATAAACGGACAGAAACACATAGGCTATGCACTTAGTGGGAGTGTTATTTTTCTGGGGAGTGTGTGTTTCCGAGGCGCAGTATTTTTTCCTGTATAGGGGAGTGCTTTGTTCCCTAAGAAAGCACTTCTTAAAAACACTCCCAGTATTATAGGGAAAAATGACCCCGCTGTTTTTTTTTAAATTTTTATCCGGCTACACCGGCTGGCCCGGCCCGGCCATGACCGATCCATTTTATTTTCCAAACAAAAAGAAAGAAAGAATTATTTTTAAAAGTTATTTTTGGCACCTACTCGCCTTGCAAAGTGAGGGCAACAGCCACAAGAAAACAGAACCAAGTTCATCCCCAGAAAAAGGATGACCCAGATCGTGACAAGGGGAAGGAACTCTCGTAATTAACTCCCTTCACCGAATTTATTTTAGGCACCTGTTTGCCTTGCAAAGTGAGGGCAACAGCCACAAGAACACAGAACCAAGTTCATCCTTAGAAAAGGATGACCCAGATCAGCTTAGTATGACTACCACCCACACGTACAGTACACAACAACAGTGGTATAGAGTTGTTCACAAACAATGTTTATCTTTGTGTGAAAGAGATTCGAAACAATGGTCTCAATACACGTTAACATTTTTCACTCTTTTCCCATGAAAACACGGTGATACGCAAGTGATTTGATGAGAAGCATATGTACGTGTTGGTCCCTCTTTTTACACTTACACTGGTTAAAAGATTGTGGCGGTAGCCAATGAGGTTTAGCCGAGGTGTGGTTACCGCTACACCTATCTGTATTGTTTAAAAAGTCGTGACTTTACTGGTGTTGCCCTGCCTCCGGGCATTGCTTCCAGCATTGTTCCCACCATCTTTGTATTTACAAATGTTCCATACGTGTCTGTTCCAGACCGAGAGGACGTAAAGCACCTTTCTTTCTTTTCTTCTTCGTGTGGGTCCCTCTAACTTTATAAATAGTAATGTACGTCCCATAATTTGTATTATGATCGGGAGGACGGAAAACAATCATTTAAAAAGACACGTGTGGGTACGCATGTGTGGGTGCGCATGTGCGTGTACGTGTGTGCGTGTCTGAGTGCGCATGTGTGTGTGTATGTATGTGTGTGCGTGTCTGTGCCGTGCGCGTGTGTGCGTGTGCGTGAGTGCGCGCGCGTGTGTGTGTGCGCGTGCGTGTGTATCTGTACGTGTGTGTGCGTGTCTGCGTTGTACGCGTTCTTGCGTGCGTGTGCGCGCGCGCGTATATTTTGTGTATGTGTGTACCCGCCACCCACCCAGGCCCTATCTGGCCCTAATTATGGTAAACAGTTTCCTGGAAACCGACAAGTGTTTTTTTCTCTGGCAAGTTTCGGTTTCGGGTATAGTTGTTTGTTTGTTTATTTGTGTCGATCAATTTCACGTAAAGTGCCAGCATGGTGCTGTCTATATAATGACAATTTAGGGAGTCTATGTATCGTCATCGTCTGTCGTTTTCGCGTCTGACGCGGTCCTACCTAGAAAGTACTCTAGTCGTCGCTAATCGCGAATACACAACTGTTACTATACTCTATTCACAATGGCGACGCTCTAGTCCTATACCCATCGATTTCCTGTAAAATGGCCTGCCTTAGATGTGTGTGTGTGCGCGTGTGCGTGTGTGAGTGTGTGTATGCTTATGTGTGTGTGTGTGTCACGTGTTTGGTATTTTGGTATTGAGACGTCTCTGTGAAATTCGGGTTATTCCTACCTGAGAGTGCGTGGCAGCCAGAGGCGCGCCACACATTATTATTATTTTTATATATATATATTTTTTTTGCATGCAATTTTTGTGTGTGACTGATTGGGAAGGAAAGGGGGTGGTGGTAAATTTTGACCAAATGACAACTATTTCGTTGCCACTGGGTTTAACATGTGCTAACTACAGTGCATGGGCACATGTACGGGACTTCGGGTTATCGTCCCATCCGAAAGACTCCACGTTCGGACCATATTTAAGGCCTAGTGCAGAGTGAGAGGAAAAATACCCTGTACGGAGGTACGAACTTGCAGGGGGGGGGGGGGGGGGGGCACATCTTTACCTTTACCCTCGGGTTTACTGTGCATGAGCGAAGGCGTTACCTCTGTGCCACTGTACACCTTATTTATATAGTTGTGTATGTGTGTGTTTCAATCATCTATTCACATAAGTGATTTTGGACAAAAGAAAGAGAGAGAGCGAGAGAGAGTGAGTGAGAGAGAGAGAGAGAGAGAGAGAGAGAGAGAGAGAGAGAGAGAGAGAGAGAGAGAGAGAGCTAAGCTAACAGATAAGCTGGGTAGCTATTTTACACCATATTGCCCTCAAAACAAAATAAACAATCAAAGCACAGAGAGAGAGAGAGAGAGAGAGAGAGAGAGAGAGAGAGAGAGAGAGAGAGAGAGAGAGAGAGAGAAAGAGAGTTTGTGTGTTTGCGCACGGGCAGTAGGGGAAGTGGGTAGCATTAGAAAAGGGGGGGGGGGGGGGGGGGTGATACGCATACCAGAAATGGCATTTTCTTCCGACATCTGTTGTGCCTAAAAGATATGAAACGAAGTAATAGATAAATAAATATGCTAACAAATGAATCAAAAAGTAGAACCAGTAGAAATAAATCAATGTAAATAAGTAAGTAAATGATTATTAAAAAACTCACCTTCAGTAATTAGCACGTTTACGGTTTTTAGTAGTATTACGCAGGCATAGAGTTAGAAAGACACGCGAATTTACTGAACAGACTCGAAAATTAATTGTCCTACACATGTAATATGTCATTTGCTAATTTATTATACGTGCTTGTAGAATATCGCTTTTAAGAAGACACAACGGTTTTTGTGTGTTTTGTCTCCTCTGTTTTTGTGCAACATGATGACGAGTGTGCAGGTGGTCTGCTCCGCTTGAAAAAATAAGAGTATAACTTAACTGTTCAACGTACGTGGTAGGCCTGTAATGCGAATCACTTTGACTAAAACTGACTGCAACATGTCAATAAAGTTCAATACAAGATTGCGAAACAAACTGAGCAGCTTACTTGACTTGTGAGAGTGGTAGAAACGTTGTTTTGCCTTCACAGGTGAGCACAGGTATGTGACTGGAATACCTTTGTTACCGAAGTTGATAATAGGCCTACGTACGTGTGCTTACTCGTAAAATACTTCATTGATGGTTGTTTTTTCGGTATTAGGGCTTACAACTTTCCTTTTCGTTTCTGTTGACTGATTTGTTTGGAAAGTAGGCCTATACTGGATCGACTGGCAGGTAGGCCTAGTGCTGGTGTGTGTGTGTGTGTGCTTCTTGGAACCGAACCAACAGTTCTTGCAGTTGATTGTGAAAACAGCCTTTTGATTAGAACCTATATATAGCCTATATTGGTTTTTGACGGTTGGTGACGTCCATATTGTCCCTTTCCCATTCAGCCCTTTGTGTAATGGAGAGAAAAAACCCGGAGTGCCATTTCACCCTTTCATTTCTTTTGCAAAAGAATCCGCTCTCTTTCTCTCTCCTCCCCTCTCTTTCTTTCTGTTGTTGTGTTGCAACATAGACACATGCACGTGACGCACGCGCGCGCACACACACATACATACAGACATGAACCCGCGCGCACACGCACGCACACACAATGCGTCATTTTGTTGATAGAATGTCCTATCTTAACTCCAATGTATAGAGCTAGAGACAAATATGTTGACGTTATCAACTTTCAAAATGTCAGTCAAATATTATTGGTAATCCAGCCCTTTCATCATAAATATTGCAACTAATAAGTTGCTCCATCTGAAGTTGTAAAATTGCTTTGATATGTCTTTCATTGATTTCAATTAGTTAATATTGTTCTTTCATTTAGTTGGCCTACTTATGAATACGGTAATAATTATTAGTTATAGATTTACTTTATTACTGCTGTTTTCTATTATTTTTCGTCTAATATCATCAATGGTGAACAGACGTTAAATAAACCACTGCACTGAACTGAACAAACACACACACATGAAAAGACTACTATTTTTTTCAGCAGTTAGTAGTAATACTAAGGTTTTCATCATATAGTAGCTTGGCTTTACGACTATCTAGTGAAATGATTCCTGTGGGAAATTATGTCCTCTCTCTCTCTTTCTCTCTCTCTCTCTCTCCCCCCCCCCCCCTCTCTCTCTCTGTCTAACCACTGACACTGGTCACGTTGGCGTAATTTGTACCGTTTGAATGCTAATTAGTGTATTAGGAGATCATATGAACAATTGTTGATGTGGTCGACCAGTGGTCAGTGTCACTGACCAGTGTTCACTTTGGCCTATTTTCACTGTTTGACTGCAAATTAGTGTATTATGAGTTCAAATTTAAAAATAATTATGTGGTTGACCAGTGGTCAGTGTCACTGAGCTTGTGCAAAGGACTTAGGTAAACTCAGTGTAACCCTTTCCCATGACTCTTCACCCCCCATCCCTACACTCTCACACAGTGAGAGAGAAAGTCAGAGAGAGAGAACACTGAACAGTTTAATGAATGGGCCTCAGGCCCATGTCATGATGGTGGGCGGATACAAAAACAGACAAACAAAGCTATCCACCTTGTATCTTATGTAAAACCATCCATATTAGTATATGCTCTTGTATATCTATTGATTGTTGTATTTCGACCATTATTGTTAGTTAGGTACATATTCTTTGGGGTGTTAAGTTTTTTTGTTAAAGGGTGTGTTGGATTGTTATGTGCATGTATGAATAGAACGAAATAAGAAGGAAGTATTGGATGGATTTCTTAACCGGAAATATTTTTTGTAGACATAATTATGTTATGTTAACATTTGTCCTCTCCATGTTAGTTGATAATTGTAAGAAGAAGGTACAAAAGCATAACACACGTGCATGTAGACACATGTTATCACACACAGACCACGCACACACACACACACACACACACACACACACTTACGTCCCTACATCAGCTATCTCTTCACTTAGAGTCCTTCTAGTCTCCCTTGTAGTAGTTTTTTCACTACAAGGGTTGACACCGGGGGGATCCTCTGATTTAGGAGATTGTGGATTCGTATAGGATTCTTTCTTTTTTTCCTCGTTGTTATGAGTGGGTTTTTTTTTCCATGTTTGTTTTATTTCCTTCTCTACTTGGCCTTGTCCATGTAATTTTCGATTTTCGGGACAAGGGGGGTAAAAATGGAAGGACGAGCAGTATTTATTTAAAGTATACAATTTTTTGGTCTTTATCGGTACATATTGTCATACTTACTCGGAACACGTCGACACACGCACTCACATTCATAAACAGCACACCAAACGGAATGAATGAATCAATACACCACACACTAGGTCAGACAGAAACCCTGACATTTTTGTATAAAAAATAACACTAAACGTTCGCCACAAAATAATGTCCATTGTAGTAGTTCACACACATACAAATGTAAGAGAGGGAGGGAGGAGGAGAGAGAGAGAGAGAGAGAGAGAGAGAGAGAGAGAGAGAGAGAGAGAGAGAGAGAATATGTTGCAAAATAAAGGAGAAAAAAAAAGATGAGCCGCCTCCAAAAAACAAATCATTAAAAAAGAAAAAAAGAAAATGAAAAGAAAGGCGGGGGACAGTCAACGACAAAAACCAACAACAAACAAAAACAGACAAACAAAAATGTCAACAACAATTTTAACACATTTAATTATGATTTATCTCAAGAAACAACAGTTGTCAAGTTATCAAGGATACTTAAAAGAAACTAGATCAAAGACACTGAAAAGAAAGACTAACATCCGGCAAAGACTGTACAGGGGAAGATAAACACCGGTCTCTTTTCCCTATATGAGTAGTGAGGACAGATCGAAACACTGGTTATATCCCTTTGAAACGTGACACATTTTACACGTCGATAGGCCAGTTGAATTCTCCCTTCAAGTTCCAGTCTGAGTTTTTGGATAGCCTCCACTGTGAATAGTGTACATATCCCCACTAACGATAACTCTATCAGACCGGTTCGCCGAGCTTTTAAGTAATCCATCTTACTCTTTTAGAATATATTTGCATCCGGTCCCTTTTCCCTATATGAGTAGAGAGGACAGAAACACTGGTTATGTCCCTTTTAAACGTGACACATTTAGGTTACATTAACTCTTTTTTTCAAACCTGAGAGTTATCTTTTCATGAGTCAGTTATACATTGGATAACTACCCCACTAACGATAACTCTATCAGCCCGGCTCGCCGTAACTCTTAAGTAGTCCATCTTACCCCTTTGACTAGATCTAGACTAGACCTAATTGACGTTAGTGCCGGTAGGCCTACATCACGCTAGTCCGACGTTTTTAAGTTCTGACGTGGCAATAGTCGGAAATTGCAACAAATGTAGAGGAAGGTACCCAAATGTCGGACAGTCAGGGCAGTTTCAATCATGGCGTAAAATATCCATGAAAATAAGCATGTTAATGTATGCGTGCGTCTGTGTAGGCCTACTGTTTGTCTGTGTTCAGATCATGAGTGCATTCGTGCATGCATGTGTGTATATGTATGTGTGTGTGTGTGTGTGTTTTAAAGACAAAGGTAAAGCATACAAAACATATAAACCATACACTTTTAATAAATCTTTATTCAGAAATGTCAATGTATATTATACATATAATAATAAACTCACTGAGACAACAAAAAACCCACCCCGATTTAACAATCAGATATATAAAGAAAAAGAAGAAATAGTACAATAGCAATACGATTCCACCCTATATGATAGAGAGGAATCCTAAAAATAATAATTTTAATTTCTTTGGAATGGTGTAGTTCTTTAACAACTGTGTCTGGAATCAGTAACGTGTGTACATGATAAACACATCTCCCTTTTAGACCCCTTTTAATACATGCTTAAGAACACACAGGTTTTTAACCTTTACACAGCAGCACGTGCACACAAACACACATATAAATGCATGGTCAAAAAAACAACAACACAAATTTGTCATCACTTAAAGGTGGACTCGGACGGATGAGTTTTTGCAAGAAATACGTCGAGATAACCAGAAAGACAGCCTTTTCAAGGATCGGAACACTCACTTTGCTCTGGTTTCTTATTAATTAAACCGTCAAAACGGCGATTCTTCCTTGACGGAGATAGTAGCCATTTTGGATGGGGAGGGTCACTCATTGTGGTTGAAGCATTTTCTTTTTTTGTAGTGCAGTAAAAACTAAACAAAAAGGAGCTATTTCCTTTGTTGTGAGCGAAACTCCTTTAGATAAACTGTATATAATTTAAAAAAAAAGAGGCTTGTATTGCGAAAAGTTCATGCAAACGATATGGTCTAAACACAGGCGGCCATTAAAAAAGAGACGGCACACGCCTTCTCTTTGTGTGAAAGAATTTGACTTCCAGCACCTCCGCCAAGGAGGAATCGCCTTTTCCACGGCTTGATTTTTAGGAAACCAGAGCAAAGTGAGTGTTGCGACCTCTGTAAAGGGTGTTTCCCTGCTGATCTGGACGTGTTTCTTGTAAAAACACATCCGTCAGGGTGCCCCTTTAAACAACAAAACAAAAGAATTACAGTGGAACGTCCCTATTAAGACTTCGGAAAAATCAGCCCAAAAAGGTCTTTATTGGGAGGGGTCTTAATAGGGAGGTGGACACTCAGTTGTCCAGATATGAAGGGGGGAAACAATCAGTGAAACATGTTTGGGTCACATCATAGAGGGAGTTATCTTAAAAGGGAGGTTGCACTGTAGTTCAAAAACATAATAGTCAAACTTGAAAAAAAAGTATGATGAACCAGGGCTCCCAGGGACCCCCATTTCGGGGTCTATGAAGTACTAACATTCTAAAGGACCCTCTAAAAGAATGTGTAGGGGGTCCCATGGATGCACTAGAAAAATTCTTTTTAGCATTCGCAATGCCACTGGGACCCTCTATCCTGCCTCTAGGACCCTCTATGCAGTACGTGAAGGAGTCCCTGGGACCCCTTGTTTTGCGGGACGATTGGGAGCCCTGGGAACAGATTATATCAAGACAACACCGCTAGATCCTATCTCTGTGCAAGAAGTGATAGGAATAATGCACAGACCCTTGTCTGAGATTGAAAATTAAGCCGTATTCAAACACTCTATTCTCTCTGAGTAGAACGGTGAGTAACGCAATGATTATCACCAGTAACTAAAGTGTAAGTATCTGCTTGAATACTGTTAAGCTTCGCCAACACCGTGATCATCTACTGTCCATTTAAGCACCTAACGCATTGAAAATGGAGCCATAGATATCATGATCAGCAATCTACGACACTGAATCCTATTGCTTCACATTTAGAACACACACACACACACACACACACAGAGTGTACACACACAAACACAACACACACAAAACAAAACAAAAGCTACATTACAACAATACATTTGTTACAATGAAACTTTAAGATATTGTGGCAACTTATTTTCGAAAACTTGACAACTAAACCGCAAGAAAATAAAGACATGACAAAGATACAATGTTATTCTACTATTATGAATCCCTGGGTTCCTGGAATAACGTGGACCCAACGTGGAATTCTTGCACCCGTGGAATAACATGAAAAAGTGCAAAATCGGCCTAAGGTGGAAAGGAAAATGGTGTCTTGTACATTTCAAATCAAATCAAATCAAATCATCTTTATTATCTCATAACAGAGAAATTGCAGTCAGGTGCACATAAGAAAAACAACAATAAACACATTTATCAACAATTAAAGAATATAAACTAATAACTAATAACACTGCAATATTGTAATTAACAAACTGGACGAATACGAACAAATACTCCAGTAAAAGCAGAACGCATTTTTAAAATACATTTTGTTCTAATGTGGAATGTCCCATTGGGCCTAATGTGGCAAAACTCCCTTTCGCCCTAACTTGGAATGTGCATTTCGTCCTAACGTGGAAAATTCCTGTTCAGCCTAATGTGGAAAACAAAACTCAGCTGTTTTTGTTTAGGCATATTGCAACTTTTTGTTCATAAAAAGTAATCATTGTCGGACAATGTAGTGATCATATAGATCCCAGGAATAACTTGGGAATAAAAATTGTCCTAACGTGGAAAAAGAGACTGATTACTGTTTAATTTGTTGCTGACTGTTTATGGCAATCTTTAACAGTTTTGAACCAAAGTAGATTCTTCATGTGTAGAGGTGTTTTTTTAAAACCCTGCATGTACGAAATGTGCATTCCACGTTAGGGCGGACGGGAGATTCCCCACGTTAGGCCCAACCGTACATTCCACGTTAGGACGGAAGGGAGATTCCCCACGTTAGGCCCAACTGTACATTCCACGTTAGGCCCAACCGTACATTCCACGTTAGGACGAAGCGTACATTCCACGTTAGGACGAAGTGTACATTCCACGTTAGGATGAAGTGTACATTCCACGTTAGGACGGACGGGAGTTTCCCCACGTTAGGCCCACCTGTACATTCCACGTTAGGACAAAGCGTACATTCCACGTTAGGATGGACGGGAGTTTCCCCACGTTAGGCCCAGCCGTACATTCCACGTTAGGACGAAGTGTACATTCCACGTTAGGACGGACGGGAGTTTCCCCTCGTTAGGCCCAGCCGTACATTCCACGTTAGGACGGACGGGAGTTTCCCCTCGTTAGGCCCAACCGTACATTCCACGTAAGGACGAAGCATACATTCCACGTTAGGACTAAACGTATTTTCCACGTTAGGACGATGTGTACATCCAACGTTAGTACGCATTCCCGAATCCTTAAGATATTGCCACAATTTTGCCACATAAATGATCCAATCTGTGCACCAATGCCCGATCGCAGATGTGTTACGCCAATAGACGTGAGTTGTGAAATCAGCATAGCACTAAAGGGCCAGCCACACGTCAACTAAAATCGCACGACTGTACGATACGATTCGATCATGTGATCTCTGACTGGTCTCGTACAGTCGTGCGATTTTAGCTGACGTGTGGCTGGCCCTTAACCAACAAACAAAACATGACATTGTGTCAACCAATAAGCAATGAACAGTTATATGACATCACAGTATACTACAACAAATCCTTAAAGGTGGACTCGGACGGATGAGTTTTTGCAAGAAACACGTCAAGATCATCAGAGAGACAGCCTTTTCAAGGATCGGAACACTCCCTTTGCTCTGGTTTCCTAGAAATTAAACCATCAAAACGGCGATTCCTCCTTGGCGGAGATGCCGGAGAGAGTAGCCATTTTGGATGGGGTGGGTGTAGGTCACTCATTGTGGTTGAAGTGTTTTCGTTTTTTGTACACAATTGTAGTGCAGTGGAAAACAAATTGGAGCTATTTCCTTTGTTGGGAGCGAAACTCAATTAGATAAACAGTATAAAATTTAAAAAAACAACAACAAAAAAACGCTTGTATTGTGAACATTTCGTGCAAACGATTTGGCGGCCATTAGAAAAGAGACGGCACACGCCTTCTCTTTGGGTGAAAGAATGACTTCCAGCACCTCCGCCAAGGAGGAATCGCTGATTTGACGGTTTGATTTATAGGAAACCAGAGCAAAGTGAGTGTTGTGATCTCTGTAAATGGTGTTTTCTTGGTGATCACGACGTGTTTCTTACAAAAACTCATCCGTCAGGGTGCCCCTTTGAGATACTGCCAAAATTTGGCATACAGAAACTCCATTCTTGCTTCAAGACTTGTGCAGAAATAGTTTGCAGAAATCACAATGACTCCATATAAAGGTTGAAATACATGTTAGTTTTCACTCTTTTCCCATGACAACACTGATCATTAGCAGAGTGTCACTGTGTTGCCATGGGGAAAGAAAGAAAAGTAACAATGCATATTTCGACCTTTACACACACACACTGACACAGTTTCCTACAATGAATCCTTAAGATATTGCTGCAATTCTGTCAAAGTTTAGAAACTTGATTCTTGCTTCAAGGCTCTTGTGTAGAAATAGTCGAAATCCTAACAAACAAACAATGAAAAGTTCACTACAACAAATCCTTAAAATATTGCTGTAATTCCGCCATATAGAAACTCAATTCTTGCACCAAGACTCAAGTACAGACGTTAAGCCCACAGACGTGAATTGTGAAATCAGTTATAACACCAAACCAATAAACAAAACAATGACATTGTGTCACAAATAAACAATGAACAGTTATTTGAAATGATATCAACAGTGTATTGCAAAGATTCCTTAAGATATTGTCGCAATTCTGCCATATAGAAGGCCGATTCCCGCACCAAGACTCAAGTTTAGATGCTAAGTCCACAGACGTGAGTTCTGAAATTAGTATAACACCAACCAACAAACATTGTCACAAATAAACAATGAACAGTTAGATGACATCACAGTCTACTACAACGAATCCTTAAGATATTGCTGTAACTCCGCCATATAGAAACCGGATTCTTGCACCAAGGCAAGGGCGTAGATGTTAAGGACATAGATGCGAGTTGTAAGATTAGTATAACACCAGCCAACAAACAAACAATGAACAGCTACATGACATCACAGTCTACTACAACGAATCCTTAAGATATTGCCGCAACTCCGCCATATAGAAACCCGACTTGCACCAAGGCGCGGGCATAGACATGAAGCACATAGATGAGAGCTGTCAAATCAGCATAGCACTAGCCAGAATTTAAACAATGACACTGTGTTAACAATATGACAAATGACATCATAGTAACAGTTTACTACAATGAATCCTTTAGATATTGTAGTGATTCTGACATATTTTAGAAACTTGATTCTTGCTTCAAGGCTCATGTGTAGAAATAATATAAATACTAACAATGACTCCATGTAAACAGTTCACTACAACGAATCCTTAAAATATTGCCGCAACTCCGCCATATAGAAACCCGACTCTTGGACCAAGGTGCGGGCATAGATGTTAAGCCCACAGACACAAATTGTGAAATCAGTACAACACCAAACCAACAAACAAAATAATGACTCTGTGTCAACAAATAAACAATGAACAGCTACAAGACACCACAGTCTACTACAACGAATCCTTAAGATATTGCCGCAACTCCGCCATATAGAAACCGGACCCTTGCACCAAGGCGCGGGCAGAGACGTGAAGCACACAATAACATGACAAATTACATCATAGCAACAGTTTACTGCAATGAATCCTTTGGATATTAAAGTGATTCTGCCATATTTTAGAAACTTGACTTGCTTCAAGGCTCATGTGTGGAAATAATAGAAATACTAACAATGACTCCATGTAAACAGTTCACTACAACGAATCCTTAAGATATTGCCGCAACTCCGCCATATAGAAACCCGACTCTTGCGCCAAGGCGCGGGCGTAGACGTTAAGCACGTAGATGAGGGTGAGGAAGTCGGTGGTGCTGAAGAGGGTGTCGGCCAGAGCGAAGCCCAGGGTGGAGGGGATGAAGCCCCGCCCGTACTCCACCATCCACGTCTCCGCCTCCCACGACACCGACGTCGCTTCTCCCCACGCGTGGAACACTGTGTCACCTGAACCGTGTCAAACCAATGCTCACAATGTCATGAAATGTAGTATGATGTAATGTAATGCAGACCTGTTTACCCTTATTTTGCAAATTTGTAATTTCTGAAACATAAAACAGTAATTTTGAAAAAAAAACTGCAATTCAACGTGCGGCTGATTCGTTTTCTTCACAAAAGAGCGTTGTATGCTGGGAACCGGAATGACTTTTCACCGCATTGTTTCAAAAGCATCCCTTGCCGATGCAACAGTAGTGGTGTGGTTTTTGTTTAGGATTTATTTTTTCCATTTTTTTTCGTCATCGTAATTTGACTTGTTTCGTAAAAATTACGGCAAAATCGTAAAGGTAAACAGGTCTGTGTAATGAAATAAAATAGCAATCAAAAGAGAAGACTTAATCAGAAAAGAGCAGAGGGCGCTAGTAATTGTTATATAGGTATAATCCAGCCTTCCTAACTAGAGAGCGTAAGGAGGCTAAGGTCAAAACACTTGAGTAATTTTTTTAATTTTCGTCCTGCTCTGTCTGTCTGCAGTTTCCTTTACAGGCAAATAAAATGTTACATAAAACCTTTGGCCGGGGACTTAAAGCAAGTCTGACCCATGCACTTTATGCGCAAAAAGCAACCTGCAGCACTAAAATGTCAATAAGAGTCAACGAGAGCTAGAGTCCTGCTACATGGTATGTACCAAATTGATAGCTAGGTTTTCCAATTCCAGCTGTTATTCACCAAATTCGAAACAATTTCATCTGGAATGAGAATAACACGCTAATCAATTAAATAATCAATAGCATTATTGCAAAAATAGCAAACTATTTGAATTTTGATCTTTGGATATATATATATTCATTCACAATCCTGCGACTGTTTTGAATTACAATATCAATACGACTGACTAAAGTCTACAAAAACCGTCAAAGCTATGCCAACTGATGACACAAAAAGTGCAAATATGTGACCCAGCACCACGAAAGGGACTGGGCTAGTTTCTCAAAAAAGTCTTGGAAAGTCAAAAATTTCATTTTTGTCAATTTTGAGTAATCAGTATTTTTGTGTTCTCTAACATCTTATCTTTCATATTTATAAAGGACAATCGTTAATATTGGTCACATAGTATCATGCTGGGTCACATATATTCATTCACAATCCTGTGAATTTCTGCTCAAATAAAAGTTGCACCTACTACTAACTAGTTTAAAAACCTCCTGGACAAAGAAATTTATTGAATTACAATATCAATACGACTGACTAAAGTCTACAAATACTGTCACAACTATGCCAACTGATAACACAAAAAATGCAAATATGTGACCCAGCACCACGAAAGGGACATTAAGTTGCTGGTCTAGTTTCTCAAACAAGTGTTGGAAAGTCGAAAATCTCATTTTTGTCAATTTAGAGTAATAATGGTATTTTTGTGTTCTGTAACATCTTATCTTTCATATTTATAAAGGACTCAATGGTCTTTAAGTGCTTTAAGGAGCACGGTATAAGCTTCGAGCTTGTTGTTGCTCTAATTGTCTTTTTGTTTGATCGTTTCCGAGTGAGTGAATAAAGATTTGTTTAAACCAAAAGGAGTAGGTCAAGCACGTACTTTAGCTAGGCTAGATTTTAGAGTGTATTATCTCAAAATGGCTGACGCTCACCCTACTAACTTTAAATGCTCCTAACTCGAGAATGGAAACAAGATAGAAGAATGGTTCTTGTATCATCAGAAAGAGGAGGGTCTGTCATTTTCAAATGTATAAATTTCCCAGAATGGTCAGTTTGACACTTAATGTCCCTTCCATGGTGCTGGGTCACACATACATTCATTCACAATCCTGTGACTTTCTGCTCAAATAAAAGTTGCACCTACTACATGTACTAACTAGTTTAAAAACTTCCTGGACAAAACCCCAAAATGTTTCGAATTACAATATCAATACGGCTGACTAAAGTCTATTAATACTGTCATAGCTATGCCAAAAAGTGCAAATATGAGAAAGGACACCTGAGAGGCCAGTAAGCCTAATGTAAGCCTATGTCGTACTAATACACTACTAAACCTTCCTCCTCAATATCTTGTAAGTGACATTCTTTTAAATGGTGGACGTGACCTGCCTATTGATATCAACACAGCAATATTTAAATCTGTGCACCTCTTCATAGCCAGTTCAAATCGATTTTAAATTTTGTGCAATGTTAATCAGAAAAAAATATTTAAAAAAATTGTATTGTATAAAAATGCGCAGACTCACTTAAAAATGTTCCTATTTTATTGCTAGACATATAGTACTTATGAATGTGTGGTAGGCAAGCCTGTAAAAACTTGGCAAATGTTAATTCGATTTATTATAAATTGTTGATCCTCTCGTCTCTCATTATTTTTATTGTTGTTGTTATTATTATTCATGTGATAATGTTGTTCATCCCTTTTTTTTCTTCTTTTTGAAACTCCTAACTTGCTCAAATCATATATTGGTGTATCTAAATGCTGATTGGAAATGTTTGGAAAATGTTTATGTGCTGTTTATGTTCGGTCTCATAAATTTTAAATTGTGTAATGTGTACGGGCACGATATAAGCCGAAGGCTTGTTGCTGCCCTTTATTCTCATATCTATTATTTTGTTACGTTATAAGGAAGAAATAAAGAAGTTTAAACCAGAGGCCAGTAAGCCTAGTTGTCCTATTTAAGCCTGACCTGACCTATGACGAAAAAAAAAAGAGGACACAAACAATGCACCTGGGCCGTAGGTGATTCGCTCCAGGGCTCCTTCCTTCCACTGATGGAATGTTCCTAACAAGATGGTGTCTGATATGTTGGCCCAGTATCGCCCTGCAATTAGCGCAGCAAGAGCACACATCATATTATTAATATTATAACAAAACAATAATAGTCTTAGATATTGAGGTATTTTCTTTTCTTTCTTTTATTCATTTAAAATTTGTTTTGATTGAGTAAGAACTATATCGAACATGAAAAATCCAGTCAGAATGTGTGTGTGTCTTCTTTTTTGTTTTTTGTTTTTTCTTTTTAAAATGAGTGAATTGATATTCCTTGAATACTAGTGATGATTAATACATCACACAAAACAATTTCATACGTAGGTAAAAAGTTGATGAAAAAAATAAGCAAAAATACTGTTGCTACATAACTTCATAAGCCTACAAAGAAAAGGAAAACAAAACATAATAAGAATATCAATGTACCAACCAGCTAGGCAACAAAATACAATTATCAGTACCCCCCCCCCCCCCCCCTTTTCACCTCCCATCCTCAAAATTAAAAAAACCATCTGAGCAAGGCATCTCTATAACTTAGTATAAGTATTATTAAACAAATTCCAGCCAAGCTTTTTGGAATCATAACAAAGCTCTGCCTTCGATGCTATCTGGATGTCAGGGGCAGATTTGGGAGGGGGGTGGGGTGGGGTTTCCAGCCCCCCCCCCCCCCCTCCTCTGCTCCATGATGCACAGTATACAAGAGTGAAAAGTAAGAAAATGACTCGATTGTTGTCTTAATAATCACTAAATTGCAAACTTTTCCGGGGTCTTCCACCCCCATGCCCCCAAAAGGACATTGCCATTTAACCCGGAACCTATGCAGCTCCCTGCCAGAGCCCCAGTGGAACCCCCCCCCCCCCCCCCCCCCCAAGACTGAGTGCAGTGCACCATGTCGCATGAAAATAGGTAGCTCGTAAAAATAAGTAGCTCGCTACTATGAGAGTCTGTATTTGCGACAACCACAAATTTCACTTTTTCTGTACTTTAACCATAAATTTACCTAACCCTAACCCTAGAAAAAAAGTGAAATTTGTGGTTCACGCTCAATGTCGCAAATACACACTCTCATAGGTAGCGAGCTACTTATTTTTACGAGCTACCTATTTTCCTGCGACACACCACACAACAGACATGCATTTGTACCCATGGATGCGCAAATTCTTTAATAATAAAAGCATCTAGTGAAATATGGGCTAACGACATTACAACTTGCCTGAGTGTCCAGTTGTGTCCACAGCAGTGCCAAAGAAGAGCACATATTCTGTGAGCGAAGCGTGAAGCAGGCACATGGCCCCCATCCACCCCCCTGCGTTCATGAAGACCCATTGAATGTTCTCGTCGGGTAGAATGTGCCCCGGGTACTTCCTCCGGAATTCGTCCAGAACCTTGCTGTAGGCAGTGGGAATGTTCTCGTTGGATTCCACTGTACACATACACACACAGAGAAAAGAAAGCAAAAGAGGTCATGAATGGACACACAAGCACGTGCGCACACACACCCACACATACATACATACACAAACACATACACAGAATGTTCATAATTTTAAAAGATTTACAGAATGTTTTTCTTGGGTGGAACGTCGTAATCATCAAATTGTTGATGGAGGATGCTAGTATGCAAGAAGAAGAAGAAGAAGAACTACAATATGCCTAAGAATGGATACTACTACTACTACTAATAATTTAATTCATTTTAAAAAGTGACGCCTGTCCCTCGCGAGGCTCCAGGCGCCATTACAAAGATAAAAACCAACAGGTTTAAGAAAGAAGAGAAAGGAGACATACAAGATTAAAACATAAAAAATAACTTTGACATCGTAAGAACAAGATATCATTAGAAAACATAAAAATTAATACATGCAGGGAACATATACCCCCAGCCCCTCCACTCTCTCTCCACCCCCTTCCCCTCCCCCCTCCCTCACCCCGCGCTGTCTCCCCCCCTAAAAAACAACAACAAAACACACCCTCCACTCTCTCTCACGCCTTCTCACTCACACACACACACACGCACGCACTCACCTACACACACGCAATCACACACACACCGTTTGGGATAAGACATATCAGCAGGTTGACTGTTGATACACGTCAGATTAATCATGGTTAAAATAGGTATGGAATAAGAAGGTCTTCATGCCTGATTTAAAAGCGTTAAACGTTTGTGCATTACGAAGGGCTAAAGGTAACGAATTAAAAACAGTAGGGCCAGCAAAGGAAAAAGAACGCTTGCCATATGTCTCCAGGCGAACTCGCGGGATGGCCAAATGACCAGCGTCTGAGGAACGGAGAGATCTCGATGGTGTGTATGGCACAACTAAGTCTACATGTGCATAGTAATTAGTATCCATGGGCTAGTGTACTCGATGGTGTGTATGGCACAACTAAGTCTACATGTGCATAGTATCCATGGGCTAGTGTACTTCCTCAGAATGTTGTACAAAGTGCTAGTGTACTCGATGGTAAGTGTATGGCACAACTAAGTCTACATGTGCATAGTAATTAGTATCCATGGGCTAGTGCCCATAAGCTTTTCCTTCGATGGTGTGTATGGCACAACTCCCCACGACAGTCGTGCCCATGTGCATCCTTATCCATGGGCTAGTGTACTTCCTCAGAATGTTGTACAAAGTGCAGTGGGATGTAAAGTGTAAGAATACTTTGAATTATGGAAGTGCTTATCCCCACGACAGTCGTGCCCATAAGCTTTTCCTTCCGTTTTCCTTATCCCCACGACAGTCGTGCCCATAAGCTTTTCCTTCCGTTTTCCTTATCCCCACGACAGTCGTGCCCATAAGCTTTTCCTTCCGTTTTCCTTATCCCCACGACAGTCGTGCCCATAAGCTTTTCCTTCCGTTTTCCTTATCCCCACGACAGTCGTGCCCATAAGCTTTTCCTTCCGTTTTCCTTATTCCCACGACTGTCGTGCCGATAATGGAAAGGGGCTGTGGACATTATGGGCACGACCGTTGCGCATGGGCAAAAGACTTCTTTCTATTTTTAGCTTCGTTTTTCACCGGAAATGGAAAGTAGCGGCTCTGTAGCCTGCATTCTATAGAGCCACTGGCGGCTATTTAGCCACGGCCTTTGAAAAACTTGGCAAAGGACAAAAACGGCAAGAAAATAGGCCTAACGGAAATGAAATAATAACGGAAGCCAAAATAATTTTTTTTAAATGGCGTGCAGGTATTAAACGTCTTTCGTGGCGATAAGGTTTTTCACCCGTTTTCATTATCCCCACGACTGTCGTGGCGATAAGGTTTTCATTATCCCCACGACTGTCGTGGCCATAAGGTTTTTCACCCGTTTTCATTATCCCCACGACTGTCGTGGCCATAAGGTCGGCCTTTAATTATTCCTGACTATCTTGGGCTCTGTCTTCTCCCCATAATTAGTGATAATATCTTATTTCACTTTCTACTCGATCTATCTTTACTGTTATTTTCTTCTTCTTTTTTTCATACTACCCCCTAAAGTGCAGCAAAATCTTCAATGTGATGAAGTTGGCTGCCTACGGAGAAGAAAAAGTCCTACTCCTAAGCCTAGCATCTAAGCATGCACACACCGTGGTCCGTGACACGCATGCTATCTGCACACACGCATGTGTGTGTCACTGTGTGTGCGCGCGCGCGCGATAAAGAGAATCACACGATGTGTTAAGTAGTACATACACGTAACACAGGATGATATGACAGATAAGCTACAAAGCCTGCATCTGATAAGTCATAAGTGATCTCACAAATCACTCAGTCTCGTATAAATCCACCCAGTAAACCCATTGCGACATTCTGATTCTCACCGACATATTTTCGGGCGATGGCTGCTACATCTTCTTCAGAAAACAAGTAAGACTTTTTCAGTAGCCAGTAATGGATGCAGAAGCAGAAAAAAGACCCAACAAGAATGCTTTTAGCAACAAACCGCAACGCGCCCCACACCATCTTTTAGCAGACAGTCTAAGAAAGGGAGGTCAGTCTTTCTCAATAAGCGTTGCTACCAGAGTGATTGTCCTTTATTCTAATGGCGGCTTGCTCATAAAAATCATGTCTGAAATAACTGTGACACCGCTTGGTAAGTAATATTCAGCATTGACATTTGTTCCCAAAGGAAACTATTATATTGCATTGCACGCTTACGTTTTTCGCTAAGTGATGCATCTTCTCTTTTGCACACATTGCCCAGTATTGCGTACAAAATTTGACAAACTCAAAAGTCAAACTGCGACGGAAGGTCTGAAACTGAAAGGTGCAGTTTTCTCTCTCCCCCCCCCCCCCCCCCCCCCCCCCCTCTGTATTTTTTTGCCTACACTGACAGGCAAGACTGAACATTACAGTAGTCACCAACAGTAGTGCAAAAGTTCAAACAAAAATGACAGGACAGTGAAGAGGCCGCGAGGCCTAATGTCCTAAGACCACTCTCTACAACAGTACAAGTACATTCTACAAGCATGGTCAGATAAAACGGGTACCCCTGAATACCGGAACTCCCCAAAACTCCCCGAAATTATTACGACACAAAGTATTTTGTTGATCTATTCTCTGTCTAACATTTCTTGCTTCACCATCATCAACATCATCAACCCAATCATCATCATCATCATTTTTGCGATGTGTGGACATTTTCGGGACATGTGTGAAAATGGTCGTCACGGAAAAATCAGGACTGTGGATGTTTTGATGCTTTGGGGTAGAGTGACGAGGACAGGCAAGAGAATCATCAATGTCAATGACAGGTTCTTCACGTTTGTCTATCAAGACATCACCATCACCACCACCATCACAACTATCACCATCACCACCACCATTACAGCCATCACCATCACCATCACCATCACCTTCATCATCACCATCACCACCACCATCACTTTCACCATCATCATCATCAAGTGATCAACACTAACAATAACATCACCACCAACATCATCATGATCATCAATCCTCTGTGTGCTATACTTAGACTCTAGTTAGAGCCATCCCCATCATTACAATCAACATCATCATCATCATCATCATCATCATCATCATCATCATCATCATCATCATCATCATCATCATCACCAACAACAACATCATCATCGTCTTTGTTGCTGGAAGATGTATGTCCTCTGAACATGTCATGTCAACCATGACAGGCCGTCTGTTATCAACCAAAATCACAAAATGATTTGGGCGAAAGTCACACACTTTTTCAGGAATGTGTGAGGTTGTCCACATTAGCGTACATTCAGGTTTCTTCTTGCTGCAAACCCCTCTGCCTCGAGTTTCTCGTGACAGAGGTTCAGTCAGAAAGTATGCACCCTGGGTGGGTGGACAACACGATTGTATAGGTACACCCAGCGCAGCACTGAGTGCACTCACAGCCATCAGCCCACAGTGGGCAGCGTCAGTCGTGACATTCAATGCACTTTAAAAACTGTCAAAGATGAGTCGATCATTGAAAAGATCAATGTATTGTGGGTGGGTTGTGTCATAATATTGCTGATTCAGCAACATCTCGATGGCCGCCAGAAGTCGAAGCAGTAAATGGTGCTCTTGGGTGCCATACAACGCAAGGGACACCGCTCTAAAAATGCAATTGCCGTCCCCAACAACATTCAATGGCTGGTGCGTCTCCAGGAGCACTGGGTGATATTTCTGCACAATCGTTTTTGAAACCTTGTCCACCGGATGATTACTCGCATGCCCTGGTTTGTACGGCGGCATGTGAACATCATACGTGTCCAACAGGAGCTGTTCACTCTTGGCCTGATCTGCGCATGCGTCTGCCCACAACCTGCAACCAACTTCTTAACTTTCAGATCATATGTATGTGCATGTGTGTCTGTCTGTCTGTCTGTCCAGGTGATAGTGTCCAAACTTTTAGTCATACTTATACCATAACACTTGATCAGCATGGTAAAACCTATTAAGGTCCTGAGCTACTGCAAAGCAAAACGAGCGGGGCGTAGCTGCTAGTATTATATAGCTTATATAAAAACACTAATTTATTTTGTTGTAGTGTCTATTGCAGACAGATTCTCCTCACTCACCATTCCATCACCACTATCATCATCATCATGATCATCATCCCTCTCTGTGTCACACTTAGTCACTCACCGTTCCAGGGCTCTCCTTGTAGAAAAGGTCCAGTTCCCGTCATCTAAACCACAGCAAGGGTACACAAACTTCAAAGTGCTGGAAGACCACTTCTGCAGATGTTCGTGGCTCATTGGAATGCACCTTCTGCAAAAAGCGAAATGAGAGTATAAATAATGTATATACTTGCTAGAACAGCTAGCACCGTTTCCCTAATCCTTGCTTCATAGGGAAAAAAAAAATACAACACTACAACCAGCATAGGAATTCATGACTGTGCACCATTGGCAGTCTATGCAAAGACTTTGGGCGTGGAGCAGGATAAACATCCCCCCCAATATACAACACTACAACCAGCATAGGAATTCATGACTGTGCGCCATTGGCAGTCTATGCGAAGACTTTGAGCGTGGAGCAGGATAAACATCCCCAATAGGAAGAAGAACTTTAAAAGCCTAACGGCTACATCTCATTATTGCTCTTTCTGATGTGATCATCTGATCTGATCTGACCTGACTATCACAGAAAAGCAGTCACAATCATTCAGAATTCAAGGAAAAGTAAACAGAAACTAACCTGTGGATCCATCTGCAACAAAATGAGCATTGTATGCAGTTGGTCTTGCATGTTGTTACGTTGCACACACAGCATGGGTACTTTGATCTGCGAGGCATGATGTAGACTGTAGTTGGAATTGAGGAAACTCAGGATCGAGATCATGAATCAAACACGATCCTGCTGCTGGCAGACACACCTCTGTATGTTCTTGTCTCAACAAGTAATCAGCGTGTTGATTGTAGCGACTGAACTCGAAGGCAGCAGAAAAGAACAGCAATCATCGTGTGATCGATAGCACAAAACTATAAGAAAAGAACACTGTTCACTGGCAAAGGTAGCTAACCAATCGAAATGTAAATAAACAATTCAAGGGACACTACTCCAAACACTACTCCCAGTGTAATGAGGAGAGAAACAGGTTAGGATAAAAGTTCTCCCCATCGTCTACTTTGCCCTAAAAGTAGGCCTTTTAACAGAATCAGAATTAAAAATAAGGTCATGATGTGTTGTTTGCGGTCGATTTTGGTCGTTTTCGGGCTCTAGTAGTACTGGCATTTTTGGACTTGGATTTTGATCGCCTATTAAATCGTTAACTGTCGATCAAATGGCGAACTGTGATCATTTGTTTACACTCGTAAAGATTGACCCGTTGACTCGGGAAGTTCTGGGGAGTTTCAGGGATTTCCCTGAATTTTCGGGGAGTTTTGGGAGTTCCGGTTTTCAGGGATACTGGATAAATGGAACTTATATTTTAATGTCCAAAAATGCAAGGTAATGTACATTGGAAGAATGACAATGACCTCACATAGAATATGGCAACTGTATATGGCATCCTAACCTAAAAAAGACAATCAATAATAATTGAAAAAGTTCAGAGAAGAGCCACAAAATTAGTTAAAGCATGTAAAAATATGTCTTACGAGGAACGTTTACATTTTCTAAAATTACCATCTTTGAAGGGAAGAAGACTTAGAGGGGACCTTATTCAAACCTATAAAATTGTACATAATCTTGATGATATAAATTTCAATGACTTTTTCATAAAATGTACAGTAGACAAAACAAGAAACAGTGATGGTAAATTGTTTCTTAACAGATCTAATACTAACACCCGCAAAAACTTTTTTTACTAACCGTGTTGTGAAATGATCTACCAATTAACATAAAGAATGCACCTAGCATTAATGAATTCAAAAATCTTTTGAACGAAAACACACCATTTGAAAACAAAATTTAAATGTTTTGATGAATAAAAAAAAAAGAAAAAAAATCCATTCTCTTAAAGATTTAACTTTAAAAAAAAATTAGTTTTTGATTTAAGAGACACCAACCACTAAATAATTTTGTCAAGTCAAATTCATTGAGAAGGGGCGTAATAAGGGCCGAGAGGCCTATACATAGCCCTACATCACCTACCTACCTACCTACCTAACTACCTGACCTGACCTGACCATGCACTTTACACGACGTGCAATAAACATTGCAATATCACACAAACCCCCCCCCCCCCCCCCCCCCCACTCACACACACACATACACACACATCCAGTTGGATAGCTCAGGGTTACGATTCAGATTCAGACACACTTCTTCTTCTTAGGTATGCGTGGCCACAATCAACAATGCACACACACACACACGCACACGCACACGCACACACACACACACACACACACACACACACACACACACACACACACACACACAAAGTGTCACACACATACACACTCACACACATCTCAGGGCTCCCAGGGACCCCCATTTGGGGGTCTATGAAGCACTAAAATTCTACAGGACCCTCTAAAAGAATGTGCAGCCCTGGGTCCTAGGGATGCACTATTTTAGCATTCACTATGGCCACTGGGACCCTCTATCCCGCCTCTAGGACCCTCTATAATGTAAGTGAAGGAGTCCCTGGGACCCCTTGTTTTGCGGGACGATTGGGAGCCCTGTACACCCCCCCCCCCATGTACACAATGACACACACACACACTCGCGTGCACACACACACACACTCGCACGCTCACATATACACACACACACACACACACACACATATATTGTATGTGATGTGTGTGTGTTTGTGCATACATGCGTGTACTGCGGCTGTACATGTCTATTTGCGATTTTAAAGATACGACCAATAACCTACGATTCTGTGTCTATTTTCTAAGTATTCAACTGTTGAGTCATTGAAATTCAATGCTTTGTTTTCTCTTATTTTTGCAGGTGCTGGCCAGGGTAAGTAGTTTATAAATCAAATGCCAAATGGAATGTTTCTCTACTAATGGATTATTGATTGTTGAGATTCAATGTATTATATAGATGTCTCAGGTCTGAGTGAGACTGAGAGTGAGAGTTTTTTGTTTTGGATATAAATTTGGCATAATTGTCATGAAGAAAAAGATGAACTGAAAAAAGATAAAGCTGTAACTCTGTGTAAGCTATGCTCATAAAAAAGCCATGTACTCAGAATTTCTTGTGTTTTATATTCTAATTAAAAAAAAAAGAAGGTTTTGCTTGATTGCACATATGTTATAATTTGCTACTTTGATAAATGGTGCTTCTATATCTCACTGAAATATTGAAAAGAAGCATGGCACTAATATTGTTGCTTGCATTTTATGAGTGAATTATGAGTTTTTATTTTTAATTTAATGTAAAGGCTTACTCAAGTTGTATTGTATGATTTTTACAAGTTTGAGGGTTTTGACTAATTTGAGATGATGCAAATTGTATGGGAAAATCAATAACGATGATAACGATTTAGAGATATGAAAAAGTTTTTTTTTTCTTTTTGATGATAATAGTTTAAAAATCACAATGTATAATATGTAATAAGAAAGATGAGGAAATGTTACAAATTTACATCCAACATTTTGCATTGTAACTGTAAGGATCTATTATGATCAGTAGAAACAGTTTGGGCTGGGAACCCTAGATACAGTTGAACCCTGATAACTAAAAAACACTGGATAACTCACAATAACTTTTGGGTCCCAATCTTTATATTGAAATGTTGTTTTTACCCAAAATATTGGCTGTCTCAAAATAAAATTTAAGTCCCTTCAATTTTGACTTAAGCAATTTTCACTCATGCGGTAAAAAAAACCTATTTGCATATTCCGTCAGATGTGGGCCGCAGCTGTATCTTGGTCGGCATCGGTGGCCGCAACATCATGCTGGACTGTGGCATGCACATGGGATTCAACGATGAGGTAAGATCGACCCTTTTGACACTGGAGTCTTTGTTGTGTGTGAATGGTTATAATACATGATCGATCATAGGTGAAAGTAATTCAGGCATGCTCCTGAAATTAGGATTGAAAAAGCTTATGAAAAGAGTTTTCAGGATTGGCCACCTTGTCATCCGGAACCATGGTCTTTTTATACATGTAAAATAAAACATTTCTGCCCATTTTTTTCGGGTGCGTGTGTATGACAGATTAAAACAAGATGATAACATTATCCCCACTTATCCTGAATACACAGATACTCACACAGGGGGGTACACCTTTCAATAAGGTGTACATTGTAGGACAGTCCATAAAATATTGCACCTCTTTGGCACGATTTGTGACAAGGAAAACATCCACGGAATTAAAGCCTTTTACTGAAAAGAAATATTCAAAGACTGCCATGTTTGTGTGTTGTACTTGTAGCGGAGGTTTCCTGACTTTTCCTACATCACTAGGGAGGGTCCGCTGACAGAGCATCTGGACTGTGTTATCATCAGGTATGTATTGTTATGGGTCTTTTTTTTAACAGAAAGAATACTTTTAAGTTATTGAAATAAACTAGGCAGGAGAATCCAGGTCCAGAGAAAGAGAAAGAGAGGGAGAATAGGACAAAGAAACAGGATGGCACTGCACTGCTGCTGGGTCATTTTGTTACAGCATGGAGGCTCCTGCTTTCAGGATGTCCTGAAATGCAGGATTTTTTATTTCCTGGAGCCTGCGTCGCCGGATTATGAGAATTTGAGAAGCAACAAATTTCCTATTTATAAACATTTTGTCGGTTTCTCGCATGTGTAGAATATAAAAGAAAAGAATACAGATAAATATTGTATGCCTTTACCAGGAACTTTATATATTTTTAGGATTGTTTAAGTCAAGTTTTAACTGGGCGGCCCCTGGACTCCTGCCTTGCAGGATTTTTTAGATTTTCCAGGAGCACCCGTGTGTTACAGTTACATAAGTGGAGCCTGTTCTGAGTTATCATGCGCAGGACACCACCTACTAAGCCCCCTACTGACATTTACAATGTCTTATTAGTTGTGGAGGCAGTGTGTGTGGGGTCCTCCGAAGGCGCCACCTACGTCGATCCATCAACAGCTCCCCAGAACATACTGATATATCGTGATCCCTATGACTTTGACCCGAATGCGCCAAGGGTGTAAACTGGATTGGTATAAAGGGCCTAAACTGGATTGGTAATCAAAACTGATAAGAGAAAAGAGTTTATTATTTCGCTTTACGCAAAACATACAGACGAAGTGAAAATTGGACTAACTTCGATGTGTTGGACTTACCGGTCGATAAAGACAAACTGCGTCATCTAACAAAGCTGTAAGTCAAAGATGATACACCAAAACAAAATGCGCAAAGGTTATTGATGGTGATGCTAAATAAAGAAAAACAATCTTGACGCAATTTGACCTGAAAGAATGGAAATACAGTGGAGAACTGATAACTCAAAAACGGATAACTCCAAAACACTGGATAACTCACAATCATTTTTAGATCCCAGTATACTAATCTCTGTGTTGAAAAGTCTTTTTAACTCAAAATATTGGCTATCTCAAAATAAATGTTCAGTCCCTTCAATTTTGACTTAAGCGATTTTTGCTGTATCGAATTTTCCATTCCTCATGTGAAGTGACGTCTTTCGACTTGCGTCTCTTTGTTTTGCGCACAGCGATTTGTGGCCTTTGATCATTGTGTTTTGTTTATTTGCTTTGTGTGTTGACAGTCATTTCCACCTGGATCACTGCGGAGCCCTGCCCTACATGACGGAGATGGTGGGCTACAATGGGCCTCTGTACATGACCCACCCCACCAAAGCCATCTGCCCCATTCTGCTGGTACTTTAGTTAGATGCAACTTTGTAGGCTTTCTCTTTTTGTAATTGAAGGCAAGCTACTAAACACGCATGCAAGCACACTCGCATGAACGCATGCATGCACGCATGCACACAGTTATAGTTATACACATACGCCCATACACACACTTAAATGCACATAAGCACACACACATGCACGCACACAGACGCACACACATGCACGTGCACGCACACGCGCACACTCACACACACACACACATTTATTTCCTTCTTTAATTGTGTTATAGATGACGATGTGAAAAAGCAAACCTTTATTGCTTATTCAATGTTCCATCTGAAAATAAAAATGTTGACTTTGACACACACACACCTATACACCCATACACCCATATACACACTCATATACACCCATGCACGCACACACATGCACACACCCACACCTAGACACACCCATGCACACATACACACATACACACAGCCATATGCACACATGCACACACACACACTCTGGCAATCATCAACATTTTTCAAACTCGGACTCTGTTTGATTTGTATCTCAGGAGGACTTTCGCAAAATAACAGTGGAGAGGCGGGGGGAGACGAATTTCTTCACATCAGAGATGATCAAGGCCTGCATGAAGAAGGCAACCGCTGTCAATCTACACCAGACCATACAGGTTAGCAGGGCTCCCAGGGACCCCCATTTGGGGGTCTATGAAGTATTAGAATTCTAAGGGACCCTCTAAAAGAATGTGCAGGGGGTCCCAGGGATGCACTATAAAAATTATTTTTAGCATTCGCAATGCCACCGGGACCCTCTATCCCGCCTCTAGGACCCTCTATCCTGTAAGTGAAGGAGTCCCTGGGACCCCTTGTTTCGCGGGACGATTGGGAGCCCTGGATTAGCAACGAAAAACAACAGACATGGGTGAAAAGTAGTTCAGGCATGCTCCTGAAATCAGGATTAAAAAGCTGATAGAAAGTCTTCAGGATTGGCCATCTTGTCATCTGGAACCACAGCCTTATAAAATAAAATATTTCTTCCAAAATAGATGACAGATTAAAACAAGATGATAAATATGCAATTTTAATGCTATTCCCACCCATCATGTTTACACAGACACACACACAGATTTTGGAAATTATTTTTAATACGGTAACCATTTCAGGATTGGGAAGATTCAGAGAACATTGAAACGGGCCATTTCAGGATCGAGAGAATGTTTTACTTTCACCCATGAAGAGAGACAGAGACAAAGAGAGAGAGACAGAGAGACAGAGACAGAGACAAAGACAGAGAGAGATGGAGAGAAAGAGAGAGATGCCCTGCTAATTCCTGATGTAACAGTTGTGACAGCTGCACAATTCTACATCAAATTTGACCCTTGTAAAATTGGTTCATGAAAAAGAAAAAGACGGACCATTTTGACTCAATGATTTTATCGTACAGTAACTTGAGTAAGGCACGGTCGAACCTGAGTATTCCAAGCACCGGACTGACTGGACAAAGGCGGTCGTTATACTGGAGACTTTTAGTAATAAATATGTATTAGGTATTAAGTACTTTATAGTCACAGAGGTGTCTGTGAAATTCGGGTTGCTCTCACCTGGAGAGCGCGTTGCAGCCATTGTTTTTTGCATGCAATTTTTTGTGACTGACTGATGAGGGGGGGGGGGGGGGGGGGGGGACATTTTGACCAAATGACAACTTTTTCGTAGCCACTGGGTTTAACGTGTGCTACGTACATGGGCACACAGGACCTCGGTTTATCGTCTCATCCGAAAGACTCCACGTTCAGACCGTAAGGCCTTGTGTAAACTGAGAGTAAAAATCCCCTGTACCCAGGTTCGAACTCGGGTTTACTTGACACGAGGCGAATGCGAAACCTCTGTGCCACACTACACCACACTTCTCATGTAGAGAAGAGACTGAATAAAACTGTGCTGATTACAGGGGTGTCCGCGATATTTGGGTCTCCTGTAGGCGAGGTTTGACTGTCCTTTTATCTTGGGTGAATGTAGTTCAGGAATGTTCTTGAAATCAGGATAGGAAAATTTGATAGAAAGAGTCTTCAGGATGGCCACATCTTGTCATCTGGAATCAAACGTTTCTGCCAACATTGATGGCAGATTAAAACAAGATGATGGGTATGCAATTCTAAAACCACCCCCGCCCATCCTGCATACACAAACAAACACAAATTGGAAATTATTTTTAACGCAGTCACCTCTTCAGGAGTGGAAAGATTCAGAGAACATTGAAACATGTTATTTCAGGATGGAAAGAATGTTTTACCTTCACCCATGTTCTATGCAAAGATTGTGTAGTACAGTGGTAATTATAGTGCAGTGGAACCTCCCTATTAAGACCTTGAAAAAGCATCCAAAATAAGGTCTTAAGTGGGAGGGAGTTGTAATAGGGAGGCAGTTTCTATGCTCTCAAAGAAGGGCAATGTCTCAGAGAAGTAGGTCTTCTTCTTCTTCCTGGATTTGGACAGGGCCAATATATGCCGTTTGATGTCCAGAACTTTAAATCACGCCAGGCAGGCGGCGCGTGCTTTCAGTTCTTTAATAAAGGTGGATTAAAATGAGCTCTAAAACTTGTGTTAAAACTATGTGCATTTCTTGATCCACAGGGGGGTGGCTCAGCAGAGAGAGGCCTGGTGGCTGGTGTGAATGCCACCAAGGCCTGCCCTGAACACATGTGGACAGGTGGTCTCTGTCAGAGTTGCGGGGAGCAGGTTCCACTCTCTCAATGTCCTTGGAAAAAAGGAATGGTAGAGAACTGTGAGAACTGTCTTAAGTGGGAGGGAGTCTTAATAGGGAAGATTTATATAGGGAGGTTCCACTGTATTGTGCATTGGCGTTTTCCAGGTGGACGATGAGTTGGAGATCAAGGCCTGCTATGCGGGCCATGTGCTGGGAGCGGCCATGTATTGTGCACTGGCTTTTTCCAGGTGGACGATGAGTTGGAGATCAAGGCCTGCTATGCGGGCCATGTGCTGGGAGCGGCCATGTATTGTGCATTGGCTTTTTTCAGGTGGACGATGAGTTGGAGATCAAGGCCTACTATGCGGGCCATGTGCTGGGAGCGGCCATGTATTGTGCATTGGCTTTTTTCAGGTGGACGATGAGTTGGAGATCAAGGCCTGCTATGCGGGCCATGTGCTGGGAGCGGCCATGTATTGTGCCTTGGCTTTTTCCAGGTGGATGATGAGTTGGAGATCAAGGCCTGCTATGCGGGCCATGTGCTGGGAGCGGCCATGTATTGTGCACTGGCTTTTTCCAGGTGGACGATGAGTTGGAGATCAAGGCCTGCTATGCGGGCCATGTGCTGGGAGCGGCCATGTATTCTGCCTTGGCTTTTTCCAGGTGGACGATGAGTTGGAGATCAAGGCCTGCTATGCGGGCCATGTGCTGGGAGCGGCCATGTATTCTGCCTTGGCTTTTTCCAGGTGGACGATGAGTTGGAGATCAAGGCCTGCTATGCGGGCCATGTGCTGGGAGCGGCCATGTATTCTGCCTTGGCTTTTTCCAGGTGGACGATGAGTTGGAGATCAAGGCCTGCTATGCGGGCCATGTGCTGGGAGCGGCCATGTATTGTGCACTGGCTTTTTCCAGGTGGACGATGAGTTGGAGATCAAGGCCTGCTATGCGGGCCATGTGCTGGGAGCGGCCATGTATTGTGCACTGGCTTTTTCCAGGTGGACGATGAGTTGGAGATCAAGGCCTGCTATGCGGGCCATGTGCTGGGAGCGGCCATGTATTCTGCCTTGGCTTTTTCCAGGTGGACGATGAGTTGGAGATCAAGGCCTACTATGCGGGCCATGTGCTGGGAGCGGCCATGTTCCACATCAAAGTGGGCCAGCATTCCTTTGTCTACACGGTAGGTCATGTTGGATTTGTACTCCATGCTTTGTGCACGAGTGTGTGTATGATTGACTGTGCCGGTCGGGGTTCGCCCCCGGGGACCGCTACGGTAGCCGGATTGGTCTTGCCCAGATACTACGAAATAAAGGCTATGGTCCACTTTTCTTTCTTCTTTAAAAAAAAATAATAGACAGATCCACACTAGGTTTTATTCTATGTTTACTTCTTTCCATTAGGCTACTTCTATCTCCTCAGCTTTCTAATTTCTTGTCTTCTTACTACCCCCCAAAGTGCAGCAGAATCTTCAGCCTGATGAAGTTGGCTGCCTGAGGCAAAGAAGAAGAAGAAGACTGTGTTTGCATTTTCGCTAATAGTCTAGCTAACGGCTGTCTTTGATAATTACAGTGAAAATCGGGTAAGTCGAAATTTGGGGGACCAAACTTTTATTTTGAGTTAACCAATTTTTCGAGATATAAAAAGTTTTTTAAAAAGATTGATAAACATCGACACATACACAGTGGGGGAAGCTCGGAGGCGTCTATGCTTCCAAACAGCAAAGAAAATGACTTGCCAATCATTGTTTGTTCATTCCATGATTAAAAAGTTCTTTTGAAATCCTAACCATTGAACAGGAAAGATTACACTACTTACAATCACTTACATACGGCTATAAGTTTGTGTTCTGTATAAATTAGGCTGCTTTAGAAAATATTTGGCACAAGTTTTCCAGCGTTGTCTTTTATGTCTTTTAGGGCAAAAGGCATAAAAAATAAGCCTATGGTGCCAAATTGCTATGCTATGTGTCAAAACGGCAGCCACATTGTATTTGTGTATTCAAAGGGAAATAACTCTGCAAGTACACAAAAGCAATATGGCTGTCGTTTTGACAAGGATGTCTTCAGGACCGATCTTGGTGAATCTGGTTACAGCTGTGGTGATTTCAGTTAAGTGGTGCATTTTTTAGTCTTTGCTTAAACTTGGGGACTGAATTTCATGTTGTTGAGATTTAACCGTGTTTTGACTTGAAAATCCATACAAATATTTCGACTTGAGGAAAAAATAAAACAAAGCCCAAAGGAGAATTTAGTTGGGACTCAAACATCTTTTTGATTTACCCGGTTTTGAGAGATACCCGTTTTTTGAGGTATGTGATTTCCACTGTATTTAAATAAACTTTCGCTTTTCTTTTCGTTCTAACAGTTTGATGAGAATGATGATGACGATGATGATGATGATGATGATGATGACAATTTATAGCAACATTACAGGGGGACTACAACATGACCCCAGATCGTCACCTGGGGTCAACGTGGATCGACAAGTGATCTATGATTATTTGGATGATTAGCACAATGCTGATGATTAGCACGATGATGATGAGGAGGACGATGACAATGATGATGATGACAATTTATAACACCACTATAGGGGGACTACAATATGACCCCAGGTGAGAATCTGATCTATGGTGGTTATTTGGATGATTAGCATGATGATGATGATGATGACAATTTATAACAACACTACTACAGGGGGACTACAACATGACCCCAGATCGTCACCTGGGGTCGGCGTGGATCGACAAGTGTCGGCCCGACCTGCTCATCACAGAATCCACCTACGCCACCACCATCCGCGACTCCAAGAGGTGCCGAGAGCGCGACTTCCTGAAGAAGGTGCACACCTGCGTGGAGAATGGGGGAAAGGTGAGCTATTTACCTAATGGCAATAACAAAAACAATTGTATTTGTTTAACCCTTTCACCGCCAATGTCGCATTTTTGCACCACAATGATTTAGCACCCAAGTCATTAAAACTCTTGAAATCAGGGTCTGTTATTCAATGATATTGTGTTCCTAAATTTGGGCAGTTAGGAATGACCCTATTCTAAATGTGTCGCAGAGAAATCCCACAATATTGCAGACAAAATCTTTTCTGTAGCCAAGTAAGTTTAATGGAGATTTTTTTGGCTCAAAGATGGATGGCGGTGAAAGGGTTAAATTAGTATTAGTATTAGGTACTTTATAGTCACAGAGGTGTCTCTGTGAAATTCGGGTTGCTCCCACCTGGAGAGCGCGTCGCAGCCAGAGGCGCGCCACCCAATTTTTTTTAATTTTAAATTTCGCTTGCGATTTTTGTCACTGATGGGGGGGGGTGTACATTTTTACCAAATGACAACTTTTTCGTTGCCACTGGGTTTTAGCGTATGCTAAGTGCATGGGCACACGGGACCTCGGTTTATCGTCTCATCCGAAAGACTCCACGTTCAGACTGTTAAGGCCTAGTGCAGAATGAGAGGAAAAAATCCCCTGTACCCAGTGTTTGTACCACCAGCATTCTCAACTCCAGAGAGAGATGTCCTCAAGACGGTGCACACGTGTGTGGAAAAATGGGGGAAAGCTGAGCTGTGTTTGTGTGTGTGTGAGAGAAAAGTCGGAAGTTGGAAATGTTACTGAATATGGGACAGCAGCCACTTTCAGTTGGGGTAACATGGAACTAATCTATTCTATCATGTTACCGTTTCACTACGAATGAGTTATCTCTTCCAATTTGGAGCTAATGCCAATTACCAAAGACCAAAAAAGTCTTAGTCTTCACAAGACTAACTTACTTCCCTTGGTCTGGTTTAGCAATACCACTGAGCTGCTGTGGATCCCCTTCCTGACGTCACTTCCGGGGAGCCAACTTTGAATCATAATAAATTTTTTCCAATTGGAGCTGCCATGTTCTTTTTTGCTCTGCAAATTTAATTCATTTTCAAGCTATTTTCCTTGCCATTCTACCTTCTTTGTGTTCCCTTTTGCCCCTTGGGTAACAGGTATTGTCAGTGTATAATTTTAATTTGATTTTTGGGATCGAATTTTGGTTAAAGTGAAATTATTTGATTGTTGTTTGACACCGGTTTTGTGCCCTCGTTGTTAACATGTCGGACATCGGTGTCACTTCTGTGCCTTCTGCTTCTACTTCGTCGTCGTCGTCTAAGCAGTCTAGGGATGAGAAAGGGAAGTTCCTTTCTACCCCTACCCCTAGTTCTAGTTCTAGTTCGAAGAAAGAGTCTAGTTCTAAGTCTAGGTCGTCTTCTTCTTCTTCGTCTTCGAAGAAGAAAGTGCCCCCCCCTCCCCCCCTCCTTCCCACTCATTCTTCTTCTAGTACTTCTGCTGTGTCGGAGCCGTCTGTGGAGCAGACGGAACATGTCATTTCTTTAGTAGATTCCTCTACTTTAGTCTCCGATATGCTGGCAGAATTACAGAACAAGGGTTTAGTTTTGGTCCCGTCCTCTTCTTTGGTTTCGATGTCAGGTGGTTCAATGAGGCCCACCACGACTAGGACAAATACAAAACTTGACTGTGACTCAGTACCATTGGATGAACCGCCAAGTTTGGCGGATGAGAACCTCAGAGACAGAGTGCCTTACCATTCTCGAAGTTTCGACGGATTTGAAACGGCTGTTTCAACCTCTTACTCGACGGACCAACTGGCCAGTTTGGAGAGGAAGACCGGCATACCGATCTTCTCAATGGATGAAAATCTCGACGGACACTTCTCTGACCGTCGGGAACGGACACGGACGGACACGGTACCGGTCTACGACTCCCGTTCACGTGAGTGTGTGATTCCACGGATGGATTCTCCCAGAAACTGGCAAATTCGTAACTCTAGACCTGTAAGTCCGCCCGGTTTGTCCGGGAGCGGCAGCATGGCGCGGGGCTGGAAGAAGTCCGGTCATGTGCGGTCCCAAACCGGTACCCGTCATGGGGACTCCGGCCGCCCGTGGGGCGAGGCAGATAACGGCTCCGTCATCCGTGAACCAATGAAACACGGTCACGTGACACTAGAAACTGCTACCCGTACCGGTAGCACCGTGCCCGTGGGCACTGTCGGCACGGACCGCATACGGACAACGTCCGTTGACCCGTCAGAACGAACTATGCTGTCACGGCGCAGAACAGTCTCTGCTACGGAGAGATTTTCAACGGATGAAACTCCGCATGGGCTTCCCTCTAGGAACTCTGGCCTGGGTCTACATGTTTCTCCTGTCGAAGATGATTTTCTTCCGCCTTACTCCGAGGATGACAGCGAATTTGACTCAGCAGTGAGAGACGAAGTTCGTCGGGTCATGCGCGAGAGATTTTCCGATCATCAACACCCTGGTGACGAAACAGATCAGGACGTTGATCGTTTCTCACGGGTGGAGCAGGGCAGCTTCTGTTCTGAGCCCCCTGTACAAGTGGAACCAGTTCCTTCTACCGGGAACTATCAAGGATACTTGGATATTCTCCGTCCATACTGTCAGGACATCAAACCGATGCCTCTTTCTGAGTCGAATTCCAGCAAGGAACAGCCACAGTTTTTCGGAGAATTACAGGCTCCGAAAGAAGCAAGACTTGCTCTTCACACTTCGCCGTTTATTCGCCAAGAGCTTCGACGTGCTGACTCTATTCTCTGGACTCAGCCTCAGATTCTGACCGAGGAGGACGACGGTCCCCCTCCACGTCAACCGGACCCAATTCCTTCTCGTGCGGGGACATTCCTGAAGAAAGACTTCTTCCCCCCGTTTCAGCTATCCAGTACCTTTGTGCCTGTGCCTTCGCACTCGAGTGTGTCTCCTCAAGAGAAACAATCTCTGGATTTTAGGCCACAGAGAGGACAATCGACGGTCTCTTTCTCACAGTCCTCGTTTAACAACTTGGAAAGATCGTCTTACGCTGTTCTCCGAGCCGCTTCTCTCGCTACCTCCATGCTGCAGACTCTGTCCCAGATAGTGGGCTCCACCACAACGGCTAAACCAGAAGATTTCAGCCTGCTTGAGTCCATAGATGAACGTGCATTGGGTGTTTGTTTGGCTTCGCTCAACAAAGCAGTGAACTCGATTTCGTCAGTGGCTTCTAGCACCAGGGTTCAACTGGCTGCTACATACAGAGACTCTGTGGTCCGGGCTTGTAAACTCCGACTGGACCTCGAAGAACGCTCCACGCTACGTTCCTGCCCGTCCCATCCTTCCGCCACCTTCCACCCGAACACGGTCAAGGACGTTCTGGAAGGCTCCAAGAAACGGAGGAACGATCTCTCTCAAGAACAGCTCATGATGTGGGCTCGTAAGGCTGCGAGTCAGAGTTTTGCCGCTCCTCAACCTAAGCGCGCACGCACAGAGTTCAAGCCAGCCAGTCACACTCCCTCCAGGATGATGTCTTCTAGGGGTCGTGTTTCTCGCTTCCCCTACAACCAGTCTTCAGGTCAGCGCCACCGTCCCGCTTTCCAGCCCACTCCCCCCTCTTCAGCCCGTGGTTCCTCGTTCTCAGGACGTGGATCGGCTGCTTCGGGTCCGCCCCGATTCAGCCGTACCGCGTTCTCGGGGCGGAAACAGCCTTTTCATTAAAGCCCGCTCGACAAGCCCCATTGGAGGGTCCAGGTTTTTCGGCCGATACAAGCGTTGGTTCTCTGTGGGAATGCCTTCCTTCATGGGAACGTTTGGTCGAAAATACTTGGATCCTTCAGGTCGTGCGGGCAGGCTACAGGTTCCAGTTTACTCAGGAACCTCCCCTGTCCTCTCACCCAATCTCCTTCCCAGCACCCCAAGACCGGGCAAAATTCGAAGCTCTCGACAAAGAAGTCGCCTCTCTACAGCAGAAGGGAGCCATCATTCCAGTGGCCCCGGTGGACTCGGGGTTCTACTCTCGCCTGTTTGTAGTCCCCAAAAAGAACGGAGAGTTTCGCCCTGTCTTGGACCTTTCCCCTCTGAACAAGTACATCCGTACGGACAAGTTCAAGATGGAGACAGCCGCTTCCATCCGTCTGTCCATTCTTCAGAACGATTGGGCTACATCCATCGACCTGCGCGACGCATATTTCCATGTGGGCATTCACCCGTCGCGGCAGAAGTTCCTTCGCTTTGTCTGGAGGCAACAGACGTTCCAGTTTGTGGCCCTGCCCTTCGGCCTGTCGCCAGCCCCTTGGATTTTTACGAGAGTCACCAAGGAACTTGTGCGGATTGCCAGGGCACAATCCATCCGCCTTCGCGTCTACCTGGACGACTGGCTTCTACTGGCGTCCTCTCGCGCACTCTGCTTGAGTCAAACGGAAACCCTGGTTCAACTGTCCGCTTCTCTGGGGTTTCGTATCCACGACATCAAATCGGATCTGACTCCATCAACCTCTTTCAACTACCTGGGCATGTCTTTCAACACCGTCCAATTCACCGTTCGGCCGTCAGACAGCAGGATTCTAGCCCTCGTGGAGTCGGTCACTGCCCTCAGACAGAAAACCTCAGCTTCTGCCCGCCAGTTACTCCGTCTACTCGGGCTGATGGAATCAGTAGCGGACCTTCTTCCTCTGGCTCGGGTCCACAAACGGCCACTGCAACGCTTGCTGGCTCAGAGAAAGATCTCTCGCCTTCAGCTGGAACACCAAGTGATGCTAGGGGACTGGTTTCTAGAGGCAACCGAACAGTGGACAGACCGTGCCTGGGTCAACCAAACGGTTCCTATCAGACCTCTTCAGCAACAACTGTTCCTTCACACGGACGCTTCCAAAACTGGTTGGGGTGCACACCTCGACGACAGGGAGGCTTCAGGCAAGTGGACTCTCGCAGAGACACTCTTTCACATCAATCTGCTGGAATTGGAAGCGGTGGCGAGGGCCCTCAAGTCGTTTGCAGTTTGTCTCACCGGCAAGTGGGTCACCGTTTGCGGCGACAATACGACAGCCCTGTCTTACCTGCGCCGTCAAGGTGGAACACGATCGCCTGCTCTCTCGAGAAAAGCGGAGGAGATCCTTCTGTGGGCTCAAGCCAAACAAATCTCCCTGTCGGTGGAGTATGTCCCGGGAAAACTGAACGTTTTAGCGGACCAGCTCAGCAGAAAGGGCCAGATCCTACCCACGGAATGGACTATTGCACATCAGTCTCTCCTCCCACTGTGGTCCCTCTGGGGGAAACCGCACGTGGACCTGTTCGCCACGAGGTTCAACTGCAGGCTGCCGGTCTACGTATCACCTATGAGGGACCCTCAGGCACTAGCGCGCAACGCCTTCTCGATGCCCTGGACAGGAATGTCGGCGTATGCATACCCTCCAACGTCTCTCCTACCCAAGGTACTCGAGAAATACAGCCGCGATCTACCCCGGCTGATCATCATCGCCCCATTCTGGGAGACCAGCCCTTGGTTCCCGGAGCTCACCAGCCTCTCACACGTTCCAAGCGTCCCTCTTCGTCTCACAAAAGACACTCTGCTTCAGCCACGCACGGGAGTCGGCCACGCCAACCCCCAACTGTTTCAGCTGACCGCATGGCTACTATGCGGTCAGGCCTGCGAGCACGCGGACTCTCAGAACAAACTGTGGACTTAGTACTCAAGGCGAGACGACAGAGTACTAACAAACTATATGACATACGGTGGGCCTCATGGTATGGTTTCTGTTTGTCCCATGGCATTTCTCCGTTAGATCCTTCCGGTCCGGAGTTTACTCAGTTTTTGGCTCACCTCCACCAGAACCGCGGCTTATCCGCTCAGACGTTAAATGGATACAAGGCTTCTGTTGTGCATACTATAACGGTAGCTACGGGCAAGAGAAATCCTTCTTTTTCCTTAGCTATTGAACTTTCACATCTGATTGATGCAGTCCGCAACAAGTCTGTGTCCTCGGGCGTTCGCCTTCCTCAGTGGGATTTGTTCGTTGTTCTGTCCTTTCTTCGGGATCAATGTGAACCTTTAGCATCGTTGTCTTTCAAGTTGTT
>CM065698.1:41936238-41996238 GCA_017654935.2 Phymorhynchus buccinoides | reverse complement strand
ATCAAGGTAACCACGGCGGCATCTGCATTTTTTCTATAAAACCCTTCCATGTTTTTCTTTTTTACAATTTATGACATGTCAGTTGTTGTTTTTATTGTACACTGGCATCCATGCGTGATAATTACGCACTTGAGTGGGCACCTGTTGTCCATTCTGCAGTGCATATTAGCTTATATAGCATTTTTTATGTATTTTAGTTTTCTAGTATGTGTTTGTTATCCTTTTTTACTGTTTTTTTAACCTGAATCCGATAAATGAGAGTATAGTAGCTCTATGTTTCCAGCACTGTGTGGACTTATGAGCTATAAGGTATAATGATGGAAATGTCATGTTATGAATTGTACTACATTTTTTGTTTTCAGGTTTTGTACGTTGTTAAGATTCAAGGATTTGGGTCTCTCTCCTGAAAACTGGTCCAATATGTGACATAGAAGCCAAAAAATAAAATTGGGCAAATTGAACAGAAAATGCATGCATAGAGTAGCTTTATGAATCAACTTTCTTATGAAATGAAAACAAAATCAGTCAAGGCTATCGTTGCTGGGTTTTATGACTTTATTTATATGCGTCCAGAGCTGGTAGCGCTGACAACACGGTGTCCTTCATTACATAATTTCATCAACTTAAATAAACTTTATGATGCATTTATCTCATTAGAATAACAGATTGTCTTGAAATAAAGAGTTATGAATGATTTAATTAAAAACTTTTTTTTTTAAAGTTTAATACTGTCTTTGGATCTTACCATAATTGATTGTTTTATTTTTTGTTATATAATGTCGTGCCACTCAAAATGCCATTTATTTTATTTCAAATGTGTTAGAATAGTTTCATTATTATCTCTGATATTCCATTAATTTGACAATTAAAAAATAAGTGTTAAATTTAAAATAATAAATTTCTGGGTAGCGCTGACAACAGGGACACCATCTGGTAGCGCTGACAACATGGTGTCCTCCATTATATAATTTTACCCACTTAAATAGACTTTATGGTGCATTTATCACTTTAACATGGCAGACTTTCTTGAAATAAAGACTTACAAATGGTTTCATTTGCAAAATAATACAAAAGAAATGTGTTTAAATACTAGTGTTGGTTTGTGTCATCTATGCACATTACCATGGTTCATATCAAAATGTTGTTATGTCTCACCACTCAAAATGACAATTTTTCATAGCGGATGTGTTAGAATAGTTTCATTACCACCAGGAATAACCCATAGATACGGTAATTTACAATATAAAGAGCTTAATAAAAAATCAAAAAAAATCTGGGTAGCGCTGACAACAGGGACGCCAACTGGTAGCGCTGACAACATGGTGTCCTACATTACATAATTTTACCAACTTAAACAGACTTTATGGTGCATTTATCACTTTTAACTTACAGATTACCTTGAAATGAAGACATGTTTTCAATGATAGAAAAAAAAGTTAAATATAAAGAGCTTAATAACAAAAATAATTTCTGGGTAGCGCTGACAACAGGGACACCAACTGGTAGCGCTGACAACATGGTGTCCTCCATTATCATTACATGATTTTACCTACTTAAACAGACTTTACGGTGCATTTATCACTTTTAACTTACAGATTACTTTGAAATGAAGACTTTTATATGTATCCAATGATAGAAAAAAAAGAATAAGATTTAAATTTGAGAAAAAAATTGTGGGCAACACAGACAACAAGAAGGACGCCATTGTCATCCATCCACTAAAAGAAAATTGTATGAATTAAATTTCTTGTGAATTGAAAGATATGTCTGCTACAAGAATAAATGTGTATTGTATTGGCAAATTTGGCCGTATGGTTAAGAACTTAACTGTGAACAAGCTATTCTACACATAGAAGGCCCATTCAGTGGCCAGGTAGCGCTGACAACGAGCCTTTTAGGGGTGGACACCATACTGTTTTTGTGCTCTCTTGACCAATCGAAACATCCCACACATTTGAAACTTTGTATGAATAATGATCTTTAGTAGTTGTTTGAAAGTAGTAAACTTTTGACTTGGGCAGAAGAAGTCCCTAGGTGAAAATTTTAATTATGTAGGTAGCGCTGACAACACATTTTGTGGACACCACAATGACCAAAGATTTTAAAAAAATTGTAAAAAATCTATTTAACAATTATATTTACTGTTCATGCACATACATTGTCAACAATATGTTTTTTGATAACTAAATAAGAAAAAAATGGGTCTTAGAGATTGTTGAGGCAAAGAAAATCTGCATTATTTGTTTTATTATATTTGAGGACACCACATGTCAGCGCTACCTGGTATTTAAAATGTTATTTTAAAACACACTTTTTGGTAAAATCCACAAAATTGTTACTATAAAGGAAGGACTACTACTCATCTTGAGTGTGCATGCATATGTGTGCAGAATCTTTTGTGGTTTCTGAAAAAATAGAAACTTTATGCAAGACTGTTGGGCATGTCACAAAACTAAGCACCCAAAATGCCCATTTTTTAAGACAAAATTGTTTACTAAACACATGTTGGTAAATGCACAGCTAAAAGAAACATTTTATATGATTCTTACAACTATTTAGAGCTGAAATACACAAATGAATGATATCTCATTGTTTTATTTGATTTTTTATTGTTTAATAAATAGGATAGGTCACAATGACCCAGTTTTCAGGAGAGTTACCCATTTGTGTTTTGCTTAGATGGTGGATTTTTATGCGGTGACAGTCCTGAGATAACCATAGCTGTTGACGGAACTATAACAGACTAACTAACTAACTAACGGCGGCATCACTGGGTTTTTTGTGCGGTTATTTTCTGCATTTTTATCAGGTGTAGTTTTCAGAAAATATTCTCTGATTTCAGTGAAAAAGTGAATGTAGAAAACCAAACGTCAGAAGGGGTTTTAAGCTTGAGGAGATGCCCTTTTCCCAAGTTTGAACACGCTTTACATATTCATCGTCAAGAGCAGTTGCCTCCTGGGCATGTATTCATGAGTGCATCTTAGACAGTCAGATATTAGATATTCATATTTTACACATTTGAATGCGTGTAGTAAATAATAAGCAATACGTCTGCAAGTCTTCAGGTATAAGACCTAATTGAAAGTGGGTGATATGAGGAGTTGAATTGAGCTTATAGAGTCTATGTATGGAGGGTCATTTTTTGTAAGGGTGGGATAGGGGGATCCTGCAGTGTTTGCTCCAAGTCCAAGGGCAAATATAAAGCCATCTAATTATTATTGTAACAATTATTATTTGTTACAATTATCAACTGATTCTGTGGAGGAATCCTCTTATGTCTGCTCTAAGGGCAATCATTAAACACTCTAGTTACTATTGTAATTATTATCATTCGTAACAATTATCAACTGATTCTGTGGAGGAATCCTCTTATGTTTGCTCTAAGGGCAATCATTAAACACTCTAGTTACTATTGTAATTATTATTCGTAACAATTATCAACTGATTCTGTGGAGGAATCCTCTCATGTCTGCTCTAAGGGCAATCATTAAACACTCTAGTTACTATTGTAATTATTATTCGTAACAATTATCAACTGAATCTGTGGAGGAATCCTCTCATGTCTGCTCTAAGGGCAATCATTAAACACTCTAGTTACTATTGTAATTATTATTCGTAACAATTATCAACTGATTCTGTGGAGGAATCCTCTTATGTCTGCTCTAAGGGCAATCATTAAACACTCTAGTTACTATTGTAATTATTGTCATTCGTAACAATTATCAACTGAATCTGTGGAGGAATCCTCTCATGTTTGCTCTAAGGGCAATCATTAAACACTCTAGTTACTATTGTAATTATTATTCGTAACAATTATCATCTGATTCTGTGGAGGAATCCTCTCATGTCTGATCCAGGGGCAAACACAAAAGCCCAGTATTTATTCTTAGTAATGATCATCATTGTAGCATTTATCATCTGATTCTGTGGAGGAATCCTCTCATGTTTGCTCCAGGGGCAAACACAAAAGCCCTGTATTTATTATTACAATGATTATCATTGTAACAATAATATATTACAGTGGAACCTCCCTTATAAGACCTCCCATTATATGACTCCCTCCCGTATAAGACCTACATCTCTGAGGCATTGCCCTTCTTTGCAAGTATTAAAATTACCTCTCTTATAAGACCCCTCCCTTATAAGACCTCATTTTGGATGATTTTTGAAGGTCTTTTAATGAAGGTCCCACTGTATTATCTGATTCTGTACACAACAGCCCTTCGATCGATCTTACATTGACAATCCCGGCGCTATGGTGGTGTTTGCCACACCAGGAATGCTGCATGCTGGTCTGTCCCTGCAGATCTTCAAGAGATGGGCGTCCAACGACAAGAACATGGTGGGTCTGATCTCTGTGTGTTCGTCTTTGTTTGAATGCGTTATGAATGTTTAACCCAATGACTCCCGACCATTCGAACCGAGAATCGATCCCAGTCCCCGAGACAAGGGCATTAACTCTGAACGTCACACCAAATCTTTTCATTAAAAAAATCACCCAGAATAGTCTAACTCACATTTCATTTCTGAAATATGCATATTGAATAGCAATGATAATATTATTATTCCAAAGCTAACACACTGCCACACAACAAACCATGAATTGGAATTAAAAAAAATCCGTAATGGCGCTCCGAGCATCGCGCCAAGTCAATACTGCGCACGTCACGTGGAAAGAATGAAAACAATTTGGGGTCACTTCGAAAAATCCATTCAAAAAGACTAGTGGGTGCTTTCCCTTGCTATAAGAACCAAAAACGGACCACTGAGAGTCAGGAAAAGGAAGCACTAATTTAGTATATTGCATTGTGGGTAGGGAGAAAGTGAAAGTGAAACTACTAGACCTGGCGTTCAGCGGGCGCAATCGGCGTCATCGGGCACCAGGGAAGGAAAAAAAATCGGGTGGATTTCGGTTCTGCAGCCTTGAGAGGGTTAACGTGTGTGTTGTTGTTGTTGTGTGTGTTATATGTGTGTGTGTGTGTGTTATGTGTGTGTGTGTGTGTTATATGTGTGTGTGTGTGTGTGTGTGTGTGTTATATGTGTGTTGTGTGTGTGTGTGTGTGTTATATGTGTGTGTGTGTGTGTGTGTGTGTGTGTGTGTTATGTGTGTGTGTGTGTTTTATATGTGTGTGTGTGTGTGTGTGTGTTATATGTGTGTGTGTGTGTGTGTGTGTTATATGTGTGTGAGGAAAATTCAGTGCATGTTCTTCAGGATTGTTTTTTCTTCAGGTTTATGACCTTTGCCCTTAAAGACACACTGACCCACCACAATTAAGTCCCTTGATTTGTTCTGGGTAGCTGTGACCCACATACAAATGCCCCCAACTTATAATTGAGGCTGCTCTTTGATTTTTCGTTTTGAATTTGGGGGCATTTGTATGGGAGTCAAACCTGGTCAAAAGAAGATTTCTTGCCAACTATAAGAGGGAAAACACGTGAAACCCCGTGATTTTGACACTTGATCTGTGTTGCATCATAATTGAACGAGAAAAAAGTCATATTAGGAACTAAGCCATCACTTGTATTTTATAAGATGACATAAGAATCATATAGTAATTTGGCAAGTGTCCCGTGTGTGTGTCTCTGTGTGTGTGTGTGTGTCTGAAACACGAAACGGGCCTTATAACTCCGCCGTTTTTCGACCGAATCGCTTCAAATTTGCTGTGAGCCCTCACGGGGTGATGGCAACGGCAACCGAGGCGGCCGTGTCATTTGCGCGGTTTCGCAAATACGCGAAACGCGCATCCGCCGGCCTTTCGGCGCCCGTATCTCCGGCGTTTCTGGGCCGATTGCCTTCAAATTTGGCAGGTACATGACTGGGTACGGTCACTATCGGTGTGCCAAACCGGATGCGAATCGGTTCAGAAACGCGTGCCTATACGCTGCTTTACCTTTTCACGAATAACTCTGCCGTTTCTTAACCCAATCGCCTCAAATTTGCTGTCAGCCTTGCTATGGCCCGGGCAAAGCCTAGCAGCAAATTGGAAGACAATTGGGAGAGCGCGTCACTCTCACAGCAGCGCCAACGTGAAACGGGGCCTTATAACTCCGCTGTTTCTTAACCGAATCGCTTCAAATTTCCTGTACTCAGCATTACCAGTACTTGGCTTTACCGTTAGTAGGCGTTACCAGTACGGTACATTGCCAGTACTAGGCGTTGCGCTAGTGTTAGAAAATCAACTATAGTAACCATGCTTAAAGCTGTATTTGATTGATACAAGCAGCATACGGTATTTTTCGCACCACATGTCACATGTTATTTTAATCTGCTCCCCCAACATTTTAAGCAAAAATGTGATATTGCTTCTAATTGTGGTTTTGTTTCTTACTGTATTATTAGTCATAATATAAGGCTCAATCTCAAATCATATACTGGTCTCCAAAATTTAAGGGCCGGAAGAACGATCTTCTCTCTTCTGTCTTGGAGGCATGCTTATTGAGAGCTCTGGTTGCCGCCCTTAGATACACATTCGTGTCTAACTTTTGCTCAGCAGTGTTCACTACAGTCATGCCTTGCACGTGCAATAGGCAAGAAACCTGCATCAGCCCTGATTCTTCAGCGAAAAGAGACCAAACTTTCGTGAAATTCTCGTGAATTTGACACATTTTAAGCGTACCTGAAAACGCTGTTGCTGTACTGCAATGTCTGCCAAACTGGTTCAGGCACGTGCAACAGGAAGGAAAGTTATTGAGTAGCCTAAGTTTTGCCATTTTCTTCATTGTTGTCTTAGTGTACAATAAATAGATATCAAGCTACTGAAAACAGAAGCCGGCCCTTAACTTTTGGAGACCAGTATAGTTGGGCTTAATTATCTTTATATACAGGCATGGGTGCAACGTTTTCAGTTTCACACTGATTTTAGTTTTTTAAACTTTTACCAGAAACTGAACTTCAGTTTTTAAAACATAATTCCTCCCCCTCAAATAAAATCGACTGCAAGCAATTTGGGGTGTTTTGAACTTGGTTAGTCTCTCTTGGGGAATCTTGAAAACAGCATGGTGATGCCATATTGTTTTCAAAGGCAATGTAATCATTTTACAAGGCTTATTGGATTCCAACTGTCTCTGTCCCATCATTTTAACTGTCTGTCTCGTTATCTCTCTCTCTCTTTTGCGTTGCCTCCCTGAATCCTCCAACAGAGCTCTGCCCCTGTACTCCGCCAGGGCCCTGCGCGACCCCTGGACCCCTGCCTTTTAGGGTTTTTCATTTTGGGGAGTTTCACCCATATATACATGTCCCACACAAGCCTGTAGCAGGTTGGAGGACATTAACTCATTCAAGTCGTTCCGGCCATATATGTACAGAATTAATAGATAGCTGTCAATTTTATGCATTTGCTTCAAGGGAAGTAAATCTGTGTGCTCACCATACTTCTAAACTCTTCTAAACTCTTCTTCACTTCTAAACTCGCTTCACTCACTTAGACCACAATTTTGCCCCTGACTTTGCTTTTGTAGTGGTTTGTTGTGGGGGAACCAATCGGTGTAGAGAGTTTTTCTATATAAAGTCTATGGCAGTATGTATTTTAAAAAAAGTCTGATCTACCACTTGTATGTCTAAACCTGAAGTAAAAACCTGTAATCTTCTTTCATATTTCTTTTTGTTTATGTATGTTTTGTTTGTGTGCATGGCTGGAGTGATTTGTGAGTTGTTTTAATAATTCAAAATCATTGCGATGCGAATGAGTTCAGCTTTTCATTCATGGTTCAGGGGTCTCCAGATCTGGAGAAAAAAGTATCACCATATAGTTGTGGGTCCCAGGGACTCCTTTACTTAGATTATAGAGGGTCCTAGAGGCGGGATAGAGGGTCCCAGTGGCATAGCGAATGCTAAAAGGAATTTTTCTAGTGCATCCCTGGGACCCCCTGCACATTATTTTAGAGGATCATGTAGAATTGTAATGCTTCATAGACCCCCAAATGGGGGTCCCTGGGAGCCCTGCTGTATCAGTGCCCACTTATTGTTATGTAACCCATTCCCCCCTGCTCCCGACAGTTTGTCGGGTGCCCTAGGGCAACTACCAGCGCCGGCGCCAGACAAGTTGTCAGTTGATCGCTAAGCTCGTTACGCGATTTTATATCATTTGTAAGCACTTCATTGGTTTTGTGTGTGTTTTGTAATAAAACTAGTACTTCTCAGAGCCTGCAGGGCAAATTGGCAGTGCACAAAGGGTTAATCATTAATGTTATGCACTATATCAATGGCTGTCAGTGCTAACAGTCAGTTGGCTCTGTGCAGGTGATCATGCCAGGCTACTGTGTGGCGGGCACCGTGGGACACAAGATCCTCAACGGAGTGCGGAAACTAGAATTTGAAAACAAACAGACGGTGAGGAAAATGTTGTTACATTTGGATATTAAGTAGAACAATGGCAATGAAACAAGTTTGCTTCTTGCTAAGTCACACAAGTCAGGAGCGGAGAATTTTCAGTATAAACAACGACAAAACTGAACTGATTTTCATTCTATCAAAAAGGCTCATGTCTACAATCTCTGTCCCTACTTCTGTCCAACTTGGAAACTCTCTCATTCAGACCTCTACTACCGTGCGCAATCTAGGCGTTGTACTGGACCAGACACTCTCTTTTCAAAGTCAAATTTCTTCTGTCTGCCGTGCTTGCTATTTGGAGCTTCGGCGCATCAGTTCTGTACGTCATCTTCTGTCTGAAGAAGCCACCAAAACCCTCATTTCTGCCTTTGTTCTTTCAAGACTTGATTACTGTAATTCTCTCCTTGCTGGCTGCCCACAAAATCTCCTGATTAAATTGCAGAAAGTCCAAAATAATGCTGCTCGCCTCGTCCTGAAATGCCCGAGGACCTCTCATGTTTCTCCTTTGCTTCAATCTCTCCACTGGCTCCCTGTTGAAAAGCGCATAGAGTATAAACTCTCTCTATTATGTTACAAGTCGCTGAATGGTTTGGCCCCATCATATCTCTCTGATCTTCTATCGATTTATACTCCCACCTCTGACACTCACGTTCTGCAGATCCCCCGTTTCCGTGCCAGAACTCTTGGCGAACGTTCTTTTTCTTTCCAAGCTCCCTCCTCCTGGAACGGCCTCCCTTCTGCACTCCGAACCTCAAACAGCCTCTCTTCTTTCAAGTCCTCCCTCAAAACAACTCTCTTCAAAACATAATCTTTCTCCTCCTCCTCCTGCAAAGGTTATCCGTTGAGTCATGTGTGTGTGTGCGTGTGCGTGCGTGTGTGTGTGTTTGTGTGGTGTGGGTGTGTGTGTGTGTGTGTGTGTGTGTGTGTGTGTGTGTTTGACCTTAAGTTTGTGTGAGTGTTTTGTGTGTTGTCCAGCTTTTCATTTTTAGTATTGTTTTTATCATGATTGTAAGCGCTTAGGGCTTTTGTTAAGATTAAGCGCCCTAAATATTCATTATTATTATTATAAAGCCTCTATTGCTTCGCAACGCACTACGGCAATAATTTTATGTAGGCCTAGGTGGCACGCTTGTTTCGGCATCACGAGTCAGGGGCAGAGATTTTTTAGTATAAAGCCTCTATTGCTTCGCAACGCACTGCAGCAATAATTTTATGTAGGCCTAGGTGGCACGCTTGTTTCGGCATCACGAGTCGGGGGCAGAGATTTTTTAGTATAAAGCCTCTATTGCTTCGCAACGCACTGCAGCAATAATTTATGTAGGCCTAGGTGGCACGCTTGTTTCGGCATCACGAGTCAGGGGCAGAGATTTTTTAGTATAAAGCCTCTATTGCTTCGCAACGCACTGCAGCAATAATTTATGTAGGCCTAGGTGGCACGCTTGTTTCGGCATCACGAGTCGGGGGCAGAGATTTTTTAGTATAAAGCCTCTATTGCTTCGCAACGCACTGCAGCAATAATTTTATGTAGGCCTAGGTGGCACGCTTGTTTCGGCATCACGAGTCAGGGGCAGAGATTTTTTAGTATAAAGCCTCTATTGCTTCGCAACGCACTGCAGCAATAATTTATGTAGGCCTAGGTGGCACGCTTGTTTCGGCATCACGAGTCGGGGGCAGAGATTTTTTCGTATAAAGCCTCTATTGCTTCGCAACGCACTGCAGCAATAATTTATGTAGGCCTAGGTGGCACGCTTGTTTCGGCGTCAGGGGCAGAGATTTTTTAGTATAAAGCCTCTATTGCTTCGCAACGCACTGCAGCAATAATTTTATGTAGGCCTAGGTGGCACGCTTGTTTCGGCATCATGAATCAGGGGCAGAGAATTTTTAGTATAAAGCCTCATTTAACCTAAGGCCATGTACACACATAAGCGGATATTCCATGCGGAAACATGTGCACAATCCATAAATAAGTGAATCAAAGAAGGGTAAAGATTTGCGCACGTGTCTGAATTTCCCCTATTATATGCGTAAACTTTTATCGTTCGTTCTTCCACTTATTTAGGGTTTTCCGTACAGAACTTACTCGCCCTTATTCTCTCAAGCTAGAAAAGAAGCTTTATAGCTTTTGGTCACCTCCATTATCATTTGACTTTATGTAACCATGGTTTGTCAGTTGTCTTGTTTGTGCGTATACGTGTGTGTTGGTAATGTATTTTTGTGTGCTACAGTTAATTTTTAATTTATGTTGTTTTGGTTTTTTTTATTCTTTTTTTCTTTTGTGCGTGCGTTCGATTTTCACCCTTATATTACATTTTCTTTAAATGAACTTTTAAATTCCATACTTTTTCAGTTGGATGTGAAGTTGTTCTAAGTGCGGCACATGTTGTTCAGTGGCCATCTGACGCCAAGAGAATCATGCAGCTCACCTCTCAGTCTCTCTTCTTTCCTTCCACCCTTCCTTTCTGTTTATATACCCTATATGGGGCAGTGGGTGGGTGCCTCCAAATGGGGAGCTGGACGACCCCGCTCCCTCCACGAGTCCCCCCCCCCCCCCCTGTGGGGATACCGGGGGGGTCTTTCGTAAAAATAGCTCCCCAGTTTTCTTCTGTGCTTGTAACTTCCTCTAATCTATCACTCTCTTTGACTATGCCTTTTCCCTTTGTTTTCTATCAAAAGTATCATCTACTATCTTTCCGACTATCTTCTCCTGCTTTTTTTTTCCAAAACAATCTTCAAAATAATTGTTCTCCTTCGAGCTCCTCCGAAATCGGAATGTGTCGGCTGTACGCAGCAGGGAGACCAGTGAAAACTGAAAACCGGGCACATACGTACCTTACCCATTATGGCCATATGGCCTGGGAACGCCAAGGGAATCATGCAGCTCATCTCCCAGTGTTCCGCTCTACTTTCTTCTTTTGTTAATACTTTGTTTCCTCTTCTCTCTTTTGCTTTTGTAAACTGAGTTTTTGGCTCACTCGTGTAAACGATGTGAGCCATGTAATTATGGTTGTTCGGTTGTGTGTGTATTTGTGTGTGTCCATGGTGAAGTTAATTTGTCTTTTTTGTCAACTTGTGTCAACCCTTTGTACATAAAAACCAGGGCTCCCAATCGTCCCACAAACCAAGGGGTCCCAGGGACTCCTTCACTTACAGTATAGAGGGTCCTGGAGGCGGGATGGAGGATCCCAGTGGAATAGCGAATGCTTAAAAGAATTATTCTAGTGCATCCCTGGGACCCCCTGCACATTCTTTTAGAGAGTCCTTTAGAATTTTAGTACTTCATAGACCCCGAAATGGGGGTCCCTGGGAGCCCTGGTTCCATCATACTTTTTTTTTCTCAAGAAATGTTCAAGTTGCACCATTATGTTTTTCGACTACAGTGCAACCTCCCTTTTAAGACTCACTCTAAAATGTGACCCTGGGAGCCCTGAAAACCATGATTTTTTTGGGGGTTTTCAGTTGGATGTGAAGCTGTCTGTTCAGTACATGTCGTTCAGTGCCCATGCGGACGCCAAGGGGATCATGCAGCTCATCTCCCAGTGCTCCCCAGCCAGCGTCCTGCTGGTGCACGGGGAGGCCGACAAAATGGCCTTCCTCAGCGCCAAGATCCGCAAGGAGTTTGGTGAGACGATGGACAAGAGGGAGACAGAAGGAGAGAGAGAGTGGAGAGAGAGAGAGAGAGAGAGAGGAGAGTAAGCAGGCTTGATTGCGACAGAGGGAAAGAAAGAGAGGATGCAAGGGATGGGTGAGGGTTGGAGGCCGACAAAATGGCCTTCCTCAGCGCCAAGATCCGCAAGGAGTTTGGTGAGACGATGGACAAGAGGGAGACAGAAAGGAGAGAGAGAGTGGAGAGAGAGAGAGAGAGAGAGGAGTATGCAGGCTTGATTGCGACAGAGGGAAAGAAAGAGAGGATGCAAGGGATGGGTGAGGGTTGGAGGCCGACAAAATGGCCTTCCTCAGCGCCAAGATCCGCAAGGAGTTTGGTGAGACGATGGACGGAGGGAGACAGAAAGAGAGAGAGAGTGGAGAGAGAGAGAGAGAGAGAGAGAGAGAGAGAGAGGAGTAAGCAGGCTTGATTGCGAGAGAGGGAAAGAAAGAGAGGATGCAAGGGATGGGTGAGGGTGTGTGTGACAAGATGGTCTTGCTTAAAGACCCACCAGATACGTGAGTGAAAATCACGGGTTTCACGTGCTTCCCTCTCTCGCTGGTAAGAAATCTTATTTTGGTCTAAAAGGTCTCAAATTCCCCCATACACGAAAACGAGACATCACTTTAAAGAGCAGCCTCGATCATGCATGGGGGCAGACTGTATGTGGGTCACACCTACCCAGACAAAAAACCAAGGGACTTAATCCAGCTCTTTAAGGGCCAGCCACACGTCAGCTAAAATCATACGACTGTACGATACGATTCGATCACGTGGTCTCCAAGAACAAATGTGATTCGTGCTTCGAGATCATGTGATCGAATCGTATTGTACAGTCGTGCGATTTTAGCTGACGTGTGGCTGGCCCTTTAGAAGATATTATTTTTAAAAAGGCAGGAGAAAGGGACAATAAGGCAGAAAGACAGTAGATGACAGAAAGCAAAGGGAAAAGGCAGAGTCAAAGAGGGTGAAAGATTAGTGGATGGTACAAGCACAGAACTTCCAGAAGGTGTGGGGAACTATTTGTACGAAAGAGCCCCGGTATATCGAACGGGGAGAGAATGTAATCAAGAAGGGAGGGTGACAGGGAGAGAGAGAAAGAGGATGAACTGAAGAAGGGAGATAGGGAACAGAAAGGGAAGGAATATACGGGGCGGTACCATAGCCGATGAGTGAGATAGGGAACAGAAAGGGAAGGAATATACGGGGCGGTACCATAGCCGATGAGTGAGATAGGGAACAGAAAGGGAAGGAATATACGGGGCGGTACCATAGCCGATGAGTGAGATAGGGAACAGAAAGGGAAGGAATATACGGGGCGGTACCATAGCCGATGAGTGAGATAGGGAACAGAAAGGGAAGGAATATACGGGGCGGTACCATAGCCGATGAGTGAGATAGGGAACAGAAAGGGAAGGAATATACGGGGTGGTACCGTAGCCGATGAGGTTTAACCGAGGCGTGGTTACCGCTACACCTATCTGTATTGTTACAAAATCGGGACTTTACTGGAGTTGCACTGCCTCCAGGCATTGCCTCCAGTGTTGTTCCCACCATCTTTGTATCTACAAATGTCCCATATGTGTCTGTTCCAGACCGAGAGGACGTAAAACACCATTTTTCATTCATTCAGAAAGGGAAGGAAAGAGAGTGAGTGAGGGAGGTACTCATCTTTTTTTTTTCTCTTCTCCTCTGACCAATCAATGCAGGCGTCAACTGCTACATGCCGGCCAATGGAGAAACGTCCGTGGTGCCCGTGTCTCACAACCTGCCCCTCACGGCCTCCGTCAGTCTGCTCAAACGACAGGCGCCTGTGGCAGGTGGGTGTTGCTAACTATTACTGTAAAGTACCTTGTGTAATCCCATGTTCGTTTAACTCATTCGCATCGCAATGATTTTGAATTATTAAAAAAACTCACAAATCGCTCCAGCCATGCACACAAACAAAACATACATAAAGAAAAGGAGAAATGAAAGAAGATTACAGGTTTTTACTTCAGGTTTAGACATAGGGAAGTGGTAGATCAGACTTTTTTATATATAGACTTTATATAGAAAAACTCTACACCGATTGGTTCCCTCACAACGAACCACTACAAAAGCAAAGTCAGGGGCAAAATTGTGGTCTAAGGGAGTGAAGCGTGTTTAGAAGTGACCAAGGTATGGTGTGCACACAGATTTGCTTCCCTTGAAGCAAATGCATAACATTGACAGCTATCTATTAATTCCGGACATATATGGCCGGAACGACTTGAATGAGTTAACTCTTCAAGCGCCATGTTTGGTTTTTTTGCCGTTCTTTAGTTGTCCGTTGCATCTCAACCGACAAGAGGGAAGTAACTATTTTTTTTCGAGAAACAGCAGGAATAGTGACTTAAGCTCTAAAAAACAACAGACAAACGCATGGCAGGGTGCTTGACAGTGAACGCTTTTGCATTTGGTGGGAGTGTAGAGTGATGTCTTGGGCAAATATATACGCCCAGATATATATTTTTGTACCAATTTTGTGCATAGGGCTACTTACTTGATAAACGCCCAACCCATACTTTTGGACCAATTTTGTGCATAGGGGGGGTGGACTTATACAAGGTACTTTACAGTACTGTCAACTATTATGACTACTACGGCTGCTACTACCACCACCACTACTACTACGACTTCTAGATCTTATTGTCAGTTGTATAGAATGATTACGGTAGATCTTAGTATCAGATTTGTACAACAATTAGATTTTAACACTTTCACCGCCAATGTCGCATTTTAGCACCACAATGATTTAACGCCCATGTCACGAAAAGGCATCAAATCAGGGCCTGTTATTCAAAGACCCTGTTTTCTTAATTTTGGGAGGTAAGGATAGGCCTCATGTTATATATGTCACAGAGGAATTCGCAATATTGCAGATATTTTATTTTCTCTACCCAGTTAAGTTTAATGGTATTTTTTTGGCTGAAAAATGGCTGGCGGCGAAAGGGTTAATATTACATTTTTCGAAATGGCCTTGACGTAACAAAAAAACAACAACCTTTTACTGTGAAGAATCTTGAAAGGCCGGAACTCAGTATGAGGATTGTTACAGTGGCCCTACTTGAATGCAATGGTTAATATATTATATTTATCAACATGATCAATACAAAAATGACAATACATACGTATGCAGCAACCAATAGGAATTGTTTGGAAATAATTAAGGGGAGTAATTTCATGGTGTGTGGGAGTGATCTTGCCTAATTCAATCGGTCAAACAGGGGAAGTTACTCTACCTTCAGGTAGATCCCCAGCCGTCGCCTCGTGTGTTGGAGGAGACACACAGCATGTAGAACGCAGTGCGTCATTCAAAATTTGATGTAATTTATATTTTTACGTCGCAGTTTGCAAGTTGTATCACTTTGTAGCAACTGGCCACCCCGTATTTAAAAAAAAAAATGTCTGCAAGTCGCTGACTGGCATCCTGCGGTTTTAAGCTTCGACGCCATGTTGCCATGGTTGCCGTGGTTTTGACCAAGTAAGTCGAGGTAATCGACTCTAATTTTTACAAGGTGCTCTCCCCTAGATTTTTTCCAAAAGTCGTCTATTAAACCATGTGTAAACTTCACAGTGAAATCAATATGGTGCTGTAGATGTTACGGTATTTTTAGAAATTGGATCTTTTATTTTGTTTTGTTTCCTCAAAACATGTTATGGTTTATGTTTTGTGAATTGTTTCTGACAGCTACCGACGGTTCCGAGACCAAGACGACAAAACTGCTACATGCCGCCATGGTTCTGAAGAACAACGTAAGTCATCATCTCTCATCCCCCGAAGTCGGAGTGTGGCTGCCCACATGGCGGGCTAATCAAAGACGGTCACACACGTAATGTTCTCATCCCTAAGCTGATGCATTTGTACCATAGTGTTCAAGTGCTTTGTTCGGATGATCCCTGGAGTCTTTTAGCCAGGGTACGATGACAACAAGTCAACAAGAACATCATCTTTCATTTCTTGAAACCATCTTCTTCTTTAGTGTTCCCAGGCCATATGGCCATGATAATGGGTGAAATATCGTCGCTGTCCGACGCTAACCGTGTATAAATTTACACAATCAGTGATTTTACAGGAGCATCAAAAAACATATTGTCGCCTGCTACAAAGTCAATCCCCATTTGATATATGCTTGACCCTTCTTCTTTACCGATGAGTAAACATGTGACACAATAAAAGTTGCATTAATACCCCAAATCTTCGTGATAATTCAGTTACACGGTTAGTCACAAAGTTGGTGCATTGTTCTCACAATGGGAGATACGACAGCTGCCGGCAGTTACACGATTAGTGTGACCAGTTACACGCTTATCGCGTCAAAACCATCAACAACCAGCCACATACACGATTATTTCCGTGGTATCATGTGACAAATTTGAGCATTTTCATTGGTCGCAGACACAAGATATTTATAGAAGACCTGCGTGAGGTCACTGGAAGGAGTTTCAGTAAAAAATCTATTTTTGTCAAATTTTGTAGATACACGGTTAGCGTCGGACAGCGACGATATGTATGTTTGGTTTTCAGCTTTAACTGGTCTCCTTGCTGCATTCAGACAGGCAAGGGCGATAATCTTATGTAGGTGGCGCACGCGTCTCAGTGCACGAGACAGGGGCAGATGATTTTCAGTATAAAGCCTCATGGGCTGCACTGTTCTACCTAGTGACTGGTTTACATTAGCCTGATGTCGGGACCAATATAAAGTGAGAGTGCACTGAGACAGGGGCAGATGATTTTCAGTATAAAGCCTCATGGGCTGCATTGTTCTACCCAATGAGTGGTTTACATTAGCCTGATGTCGGGACCAATGTAAAGTGAGAGCTGATTAATAATCAAATTTCCTCGGTGATGTCAAATTGTGGTACAACGTTCCATATTCTACGGACTATAAGGCACACCCCTGAAACTTTACACAAAAGTTTGATTTTGTTATTATTGTTTCTTGCTATAATTTTATTATTAGTCACCTCACAAGACACAGGGGTCTCACTCAAGGAGAAAAGAGAGAGAGAGAGAGAGAGAGAGAGAGAGAGAGTGTGTGTGTGTGTTGTGGCATGCTTTGTTCAACTGAGACTATCTCGTAGCCAGGCAGGGAAGGGGTTAATAATCAAATTTCCTCGGTGATGTAAAATTGTGGTACAACGTTCCATATTCTACGGACTATAAGGCACACCCCCGAAACTTTACACAAAAGTTTGATTTTGTTATTATTGTTTCTTACTCTATTATTAGTCACCTTACAAGGCGCAGGGGTCTCACTCAAGGAGAAAAGTATCGCCTTATAGTCCGCAAAATGCGGTATTTTTTTTTTTAGTGGATGACTATGACAAGTTAAAGCTAGAGGGCATTTGTGCTTGTTCACGGAGCTACAGCCAAGGGATTAGTTAACCTTTGTGAGCATTCCTTAGCTGATCTCAAAGTCCTCATAACCGAGAGAGTAGGGATATACCTTGAGCAAGGCATCACCATTGTAAACAAATTTTAGCCCTGCCCTCCAAATTAGCTGTCAGCGCCTCATCGAGAGAGTGAGAGAGCATGGGCCGTGTGTATTGACTATTGGTGCATTCATTCTTGTTGTTTGTTTGCATTTTCATTCATTTTTGCACATGTTATTGTTGAGCTAAGATGTTGAGATGTGTGTGTGTGAACGTTAGTTTTAAATTCCTCATTGTTTTGCTAAAATACTTGTAATTATTTGCGGGTGTGAGTTTGTTGATGTCCATTTGTTAGTATAATTACCTGGTATCAAAAGCACATTAGTTTTGTGAGTAAGAATCATGTGATTTTTGTTACTTTATTTCTTTGCATTGGAATGTTGGTAGTATTTCTATCTTGTTGATTTCACTGCATATTTTTCATCTTATGATGTTGCTTTTTTAAAGCGCATCAAGCATACTACTGTATGGATTTTAGCGCTATATGAAATACAATTATTATCTGCTATCCAGAAGTTACAAAGTTGGAAACAGCTGAATGGCCCTTGTTTGAATATCTAATACAAAAATAAAAATCCATGTAATCGTGTTCACAGACGATGACGCTGATGGAGCCCAGTGCGGCTTTCCGCCAGTTGGGGATGGAGGAGCACCAGCTCCGCTTCACCTGCAACGTCACGTGGGAAGGGGAGGGAACCCTGTCGCACACAGCCGAACACATCTACAAACTGATCAAAGCGTGAGTGAGTTAGTTCATCAGGCATCAGAACGGCCCGCGGATCCACAGATTTCCGCGGTTTTGGTAGCCACTGGCCGCGATTTTAGCACTGCCAGCCGTGGTTTGTACTTCATGAGGCAGCATGATCTTTTCTCAAATGGCATTCTTAAACGGTTTGTTTTCATACTGCACCTTCGGAAACGAACAATCGTGGCCATGTTGTTGTTTTTTTCCGAGTTTAAAGCTCTCTAGACTCTGACTTTCACTGTTTCAGAGTTTGTTTTGATGACAGTGATTGTGATTTGGGTTTTAAATGAGTCGATTTAGAGGATATGATCGCGGGAGACTACGATGATGTGAGAACTTTTCCGCGAGAAATCGGGTAGCGAATGATCGCAATGATGCCGACTACGGACTAGACTTTTGTGGGGTCCGACTCGATGTGGACTCCGAGTCATGGCGAGTGTTGTTCGTCCGCGGATTGGACTCTGGAGGATTCTGATGCCTGTTTCATAGTGGCTGCTTTTGTGGCTTGAATGATTTGGTGACCTTTTCACGTTTTGTGTCTGGACTTAACATTTTTTATAGACTATAAGGCGATACTGTTTCCTAGACTGAGACCCCTGCGTCTTATAGTTATAACGTGACTGATAACATAGTAAGAAACTATAATAACAAAATCTGATTTTTGGGTAAAATTTGGGGGGTTCGCCTTGTCCGTAAAATACGGTAAGTTTCTTCGCCAGAAAGGAAATAATGCTTCTGCGAAATGTATTTGCAAACTGTCAGAGCATGAAGTACTTGTGAAAAGGTGACTGGTGTTCCATAGCCGTTTTATTGTCACATGCAAGGTCAGTGAGTTAATCATTCACTGTTGTCTGTGCGTCAATCAAATTTAGGTACCCATTTACACCTTGGTAGGGTTTGCCTCGACTTAAGGCTGTGTCAGACCAATTGACATAGGCTTGAACACCAAAGCTAAATCAAAATGTTGTTATGCTATGCATACTTATGCGGTGATTGTCTTTAGCCATGACAAGCTCCTAGCATAACATCTTCAGTCTCCTAAAACCCCCAAAGACGGAGTATGGCTGCCCACGTGGTGGGGTAAAACATCAGGGATGGGAATTGTCCGCCAAACAGCAAATTTCCGCTGAAATGACATTGCTTTTCCGCCAAAAAGATGTCTGTCCGCCGAAAAAACAAAAAATAAATGTAGACATTCTAATGCTGTTTTAGGGCTTCAGTTACCTGGTACAGGGCTGCCAACCATCCCCCCTAAAGGGTATTAGTCCCTGGAAACAGTCAAAAATGGCACGCTGTCCCTGGAATCCACTTTTCTGTCTGGTGTCCCTGGAAACTGAGTAGAATAAAACAAATTGTAGAACAGTCACTTGTCTTGTTTGCTGGCCTTGCTATTGAACACAGGAACACCCAACACAACACTTAAAATGTTTCCTAACATGCATGTTGCACATATATGGAACAGCAAGGGACCTTGAATATTGAAGCACATTGGCACCAAAAAACAACAAGAATACAGAAAAAACGGTCACAAACATGTTGCTAGATCATGAAATAATTGGAAGTCAATGCTCGTTTGGATCTCTGTGTCCCTGGTTTTTCTGTAGTTTGTCCCTGGAAACTGCAACAGAGGGTTGGCAGCCCTGGCGGTAATAAAAAAACGGTCACACGCTATGTTCTCGTCAGTAGCTGATGCAGTTGTACCATAGTGTTCAAGTTCTTCCGTCAGTGTTGGGGAGTCAGTCCTGCTCAACGTGATGATGACAGCAGAATGTCAGTTTATTTTCCTGTCATTTATAATGCCTCTGTGGTACACATGTTTTCCAGCGACATGAAGCAGTGCCCCGTGCAGTATTCGTCTGACGGCTCCATCAGTGTTGGGGAGTCAGTCCTGCTCAACGTGATGATGACAGCAGAATGTCAGTTTATTTTCCTGTCATGTATAATGCCTCTGTGGTACACATGTTTTCCAGCGACATGAAGCAGTGCCCCGTGCAGTATTCGTCTGACGGCTCCATCAGTGTTGGGGAGTCAGTCCTGCTCAACGTGATGATGACAGCAGAATGTCAGTTTATTTTCCTGTCATGTATAATGCCTCTGTGGTACACATAATGTTTTCCAGCGACATGAAGCAGTGTCCCGTGCAGTATTCGTCTGACGGCTCCATCAGTGTTGGGGAGTCTGTCCTGCTCAACGTGACCGGAGACGACGACAGCAAGACTATCCTGGTCTCCTGGTCCCATCAGGTACAGTTGGAATTATTACGTTGCCTCAATGCTACAGACCTGTTTACCTTTACGATTTTGCCGTAATTTTTACGAAACAAAAGTCAAATTACAATAATTACGTCGATGGAAAAAAACACGGAGAAAAAAACCCACCACTACATTTGCGTCGGCAATCGATGCATTTCAAACAATGCGGTGAAAAGTCATTCCGGTTCCCAGTCATTCTGTCTAATGATGATGTCAAAGCGACCGCGTGGTGAGATCTGAAGCAGTTTGAACAGGTTAGTAAGCCGAGTTTGAAAGAGAAAAGGTCGATTCATGGTTTAAAAAACGTTTTTAATAAAGGTCTCCCAGTGCACTATTGTTTGCATATAATCGGGTTATGCGAAGAAAAAGAACCAGCCGCGCGTTGGATTGCGGTTTTTTTCTTCAAAATTACTATTTTTTGTTTCAGAAATTACAAATTTGCAAAATAGGGGTAAAAGGTCTGATACTAACTTCTTGTTGATCAAAGAATGAAAGAGTGAGGCCAAGAGAGGAGATAACGAAATTGAACAAAGGGGGAATACTCTCTTTCTAATTAACTCCCCTCCACCAAAGTTGATTACGATACCAACCATCTAGCAATACATGGATCAGAGCCAAAGTGAGACAAACAAAGCATCATTCTCAAAAAAGAACGTGTACTGTGTGGGTGGAGGGTCATAAAGGCGAACTTGGCACATTCTTCTTTGAGAATGATGCTTTGGTTGTCCCACTTTGGCTCTGACCCACGCATTGCTAGATGGTTGGTATCGTAATCAACTTTGGTGGAGGGGAGTTAATTAGAAAGAGAGTTTTCCCCCTTTGTTCAATAACTTTGTGTTGGTTGTAATCCCAGAGCTTTGCTAGAAGATTGTGTGTGTGTGTGTGTGTGTGTGTGTGTGTGTGTGTGTGTGAGATGACTTTTGTTCTGTGTGTTGTTTGATAACACACTGCAGCTTGGTCTTGTTTGATGAATATGTGTACTTTGTGTGTGTGGCCACCTGTTTTTTTTTTTATTCTCTATTCATCCTCCATGCCCCAAAGAAGGGTCAAAGAATACAGTATTTTTCGGACTATAAGGCGATACTTTTTTTTAGATTGAGACCCCTGCGCCTTATAATATGACTGATAGTATACAGTCGACCCCCTCTTTTAAGACCTTCAAAAAATCTTGAAAAATCGGTCGTAAAAGAGGGGGTCTTAAATCAGGGGTGACCAAAACAATGCACTCACTACACCGTATATGACGCACAGCACAAGCATATGTCTCCTCACTACTTTCACCCTTTGCTCAAGAGTGAGCGTCACACGTTTCCTTTTTTTACCCACATCGCTACACTGTGCTTTCTCCGCCATTCTTGAATGAAACATCCGGAGTAGCGCGGCTTGAATTAGCGCAGAGAAATCTCGCGTGATCGTGATCGGACCCTCGCGAGATCGGACCCTCGAGAGATTGACATTGGCTAACAACAGTGGTACTCCAGCTGTGCGTCGGCTCTACTGAGGCCAAGAAGGATAGATATACGTTTTTGCGACTGATAATTGTCAGAATGTGTTGCATCGGTCGTAAAATCAACAAGATTTACGGTCATAAAACAATGAGGAGGCGAGTTTTGAAGAAAAACGATCCGTCGTTCATATTTCGGTTTTAAAAGAGGGGAGGTCGTAAATCAGAGGGCCATTCGTGAGGGGGTCGACTGTAGTAAGAAAATATAAAAAGAAAATCTGAGTTTTGTGTAATATTTGGTGGGGGGGGGGGGGGGGGGGGGGGTTGCACCTTATAATAAGGTGCGCCTTATAGTCTGAAATATACAGTAATCATTTCATTGAAAATTGAAATTGTGTGTATGTGTGTTGTGTGAGTGTTCGTATGTGTGTGCGTGCGCATGCGTGCATGTACAAGAGAACATGTGAACATACATGCGCAAGCGTGCATTTTCCTGTTCTAATTCATTCAACTTTATATCACTGCAGGATGAAGATCTCGGCAGCTACCTCATCAAACTGATCAAGTCAAACGCCTCAGTCAGCTGAGAGCCACTTCAAGACTGGAGATTTCACAGAGAGAGAGGGAAAGAGAGAGAGGGAGAAAATCAAACGCCTCAGTCAGCTGAGAGCCACTTCAAGACTGGAGATTTCACAGAGAGAGAGACAGAGAGGGAGAGAGTCAAACGCCTCAGTCAGCTGAGAGCCATTGCAAGACTGGATATTTCACACAGAGAGAGACAGAAAGAGACAGAGAGGAAGATAGAGTGAGAGTGACGGAGAGAGACACACACGCGAGAGAAGAGAGAGAGGGATCGGAGAGAGAAAGAAAGTAAAGGAGGGAGAGAGCGAGAAATGGATCAGAGAGAGAGAGAGACAGAAGCAGGAAAGGAGAGAGAGAAAAGAGCATGATGATGTATAATTATGAATTAATTAAGAGGGTGTGACTGAGTGTTAAAATGAGAATTTAAAAAAAAAGAATGTTCTTCTGACGAAACATCACAAAACAAATTGGCACGAGTGTTGTTTGTTGCTGAATGAATTGTATTCAAATGCTTAAAACTTTTGTAGCGTTATTCCATACAAGCAACAAATTCCATGGCTGAACCTTTTGAATCGATCCAACCATAACAATTTGTAATGCTAGCGATGGAATACTATAATTGTGATGCAGCACAGGAAAAGGAGGCTAAAGTCGGGCAGCCACAAGTCGGGCTGAGCTCGCCACTAGGTCAATAGTCTGTTTTTTGCCTGTTAATGTGTTGTCTCTGGCCTTTCTGAAAATATGAATAAGTCAAAAGTGATCACTTACGACATTAGCCTGGTTTTCCTGTGCTGCATCACAGTATTTTGGACTCTTATCTGGTCAGTTGAACAACCAAAACAAATGGACAAAACAGCAATCATAAAAAGGTCAGATCAACAAAGGTCATGGCAAATCGTCAGGGGTCATGGCAACAATAAAGATCAGAGGTCATACAGGTCAATTTGAATAACACATGCTTTCATTGAATGCGTACGCAAACAAGATACAGACTGAATATGCAAAATTAAAAAAATTAAAAATTTAAAAAAATCGCACAAAACAAGCCAATGGAAGAGATTTGCAAAATGTTACGCAGAGTATTTGCCAGAAGGGACTATCAGCCGTCTGTATTTCCTTTTGGATAGTCCCTTCGAAATTATTTCACTCTTCTGATATTTTCGGGACTCTGCATTCTTTTCAATAATGATAGCGACTTTTGTTGAGAGCTACATTCCCCTGTCATTAATTTTGCTTTCTGGAAAAAAAAATTATGTTTGTGTGTGTGTTTTTTTTATGTGTGCTGTGTGTTAATCTATAATAATTGCTGGCCAGGTATATATTCAGTGTTAATCTTTATCTAATTTCCATCTTTACACTTGTCACTCTTCCCTATTTTTCTTAAACTTTAAACATATTCCTGGCTTATGTTAGTTATAATGCTTTTGTATTTTCAATGTTCTGTGTGTTTGTTGAATTCTGTAAAATGAAAACAAAAATGTTCAATACCAACAATAAAAAAATAACGTGGCAGAATCGCCCCAATCTATTCTATCATGTTACTGTTTCACTACGAACTGAGTTTACTCTTCCAACTTGGGGCAATTGCCAAATTACCAAAATACCATAGTCTAAAAAGACTACAAATTTCTTCCCTTGGCACAGATTCTGTGCGTTTAGCCACCGGAAGTCCCATATGTAGCCACTTCCGTGGAGGCTATTACAAATCGGAATAAAAATATAACGTGGCAGAATCGCCCCAGTCTTCACCAAAACATGCTAATTAACTCATTGCTTACGTAAAACTGAATGAAAACGCATAAACTCACAGCAGAATCCCTCGTGATATTGAAAAGGCCAAGAATATGCTGAAAAAAATATGAGCCCTATTCTTTTCTACAAGTTTGAATTAAAACGACTTACTTGCTTTGTCACACACTAACGGCTTTCCCTCTGATCTTCAGCAACATGATGATGGTTTATGGTAACTTTTGTCAGAAGTTAAAGGTACACTTCCGCCAGAAGATAAATGAAAAATGAATTTTATCATCGAGCAATAGCAGAAAATCAACGCCCATAACTTAGGCAAATTATCAACAATCTTACACTATTTTCTTCAGATGCCAACAAAGTTCAAATCAAATGAATTTTGTGAGACGGTCAATTTTTCTAGTAGGAGTTGATTTTATCAGAAGTTAAAAATAAAAATTCACCTCAAATTATTTGATACAATAGTAAACATGAGTTTACAGAAAATGTGACCAGAACATAAAAAGATGACCACAATTTACAAAGAAATTATTTTACTAGAAGTGAGAAACAAACTTGAGCAGAGTAACTATAAGATACAGAGCTGATTCTAGGGCCCGGGATTGGTACAATCCCCCCCAAAATCTATTCCTTCCTGCAATAATCGGGTCTAAACGCTGGCCAGCGCCCGCATATTTGCAAAAACTGCCCGCACTTTTTACTGATCGCTGCGGGAATTCCTTCATCGTCTGCTAAATCCGTCGTCTGCACAAACCGAAAGCATCGAGCAGGAATGAATGATTTCTCGACATTTCATTGGTTCCTTTACAATGTTAATGTGAATCAACCAGTCGTGTTCATCTCGTTTTACCGACAATAAGTTGCGAGAGTCCTACCTGCCATGTTGAATGTTTTTCAAAATGAAGTGGACAACAACGCTCTTTGACTTTGATTTTTGTAGCGGCAAAGTAAAAAAAAGAAATCTGCCAAACGAGTGTGCAGAAGATGTTGCAGAAACAGCTACTGCATCAACAGTCTCGGAGAAGCAGCCCGAAGATAACGGCACTAGTGCGAGGGAACACCGGTTCCAAGACGAGTGGCTGAAGAAGTGGCCATGGCTAGCGAAGATTGAATCGGCCGCCTCCCCCCCCCCCCTTCCCCTCGTATCCATTGGACATGCCCCCCATAGCGGGGGAAACGCCCCCACTTTTTTCAAAATCCTAGAATCAGCTCTGAAGATAAATTTAATTAAAAATTTAAAAAAAACTGTTAGGGTTTGAAGGTACAAAGCAATGAACAAAAAAATGGGTCAATAATAATTTTGGCAAGGTTGGTTGGTTGAAGGCATTTACTTTTGAACTCTTGTGCAAGAGAGGGTCAACAATTTAGGATTCAATGCACATTTAAACACACAATTCACAAATTGGAGAGGAATACATATTAAACTAAAATTTAAAAAAAAGAAGAAAGTGTCGTATTCACAATTATAACTCATTGGTCAGATGATTGGTTAAACAAGCACATAATAATATTTCAACCAGAATAGAAACAAATCCAGCACATCAACATATCATTGTGGTCAGAATTCAGCGATGATTAAAAATGAATGTCGTTGGTCGAAAGGTTTCGTGATGGATAACAAATTTATATTACTCTGTAGAAACTTTGTTTCTAAGTTAATGTTAATGGAATCAAGAGTCTTTCTCCAGTCCACCTCCCACCCCCACCCCCCAAAAAACAATGCATAAAACAATCTCATAATTTGTCTGAGTTTATGCCAACATCTTCTAATTACATTTGCTTTTTATATTTAACTGCAATGGAATAACAGCTGGATTTTCGACTTCATCTGGATCACATTATTCAACAAGATAGTCAAGGTATTCTTTCTATGTTACATTATTGAACACATGTATGTTTACCGGGGAACACAGACAGTAAATACTTCAAATCACAGTCATACAAACAATATTGAACAAAGTTAGTGTAGCATCAAGAGGGGATATTGACACTGCACTCGTTAACAGTTGCAGTGTTAATAAATTAACTATTTACATCATGAGGATAATTATGCTGACTCCATATTATTTGCAATAACCATACATACAGCATTATTTCATTGAATATTGTAACAAGGAACAATATCACTAATGGATCACAAGTAAAAAATATAGAGAAAAGTTGTCATTGGGGATTTCTGTTCAAGTTTGCTTATTTTTGGAAAGAAAGAATGGGGTGGAGGGGGATGGGGTGGAGGGGGGAGGGACAACAAACAACAATTAAAGCTGCAGCATACATTTTGTGCACACTAACTTCTGCATTAAGCAGCCAAACTGTTCCATAACCAGTCAAACCATTAAAGAGTGTCTCAAAATAATATTCATCGACTGCGTTAACACATACTCAAGAACGCACACATGCACAAACACACACACATACATGCATGCACACACACACACGTGTGCCACACACAATTTGTCTAAAATCACTTATGTGAATAGACATTAAATTGAAGTACACACACACACATGCACATCACACACACACACACACGCCATGTACAGACACATACTCGCACAAGCATGTACGGACACACACACACACACACACATTGTACAGAAAAGAGACGGTGCTTACTCAAAGCTGACCAGGTCTGGTCGTTTATCAAAAGCGTAAAACTGAAGTCATGGCCAGCCATGGAAGAACAATAAATATAAAATAAATCCAATCTTCTATGATCATAGTCAGTGTTCTCAACAGCCTGTCCTAGATGTTTCAGTGAGCTCCGTTTGTGTAAGCTCCACACACCCTGTAGCATGAACTCAAACACTAAATATACTGTTAAAAAAAAGAAACGCATAACTCAAGTTTTTGTAATCTTGATAAAACGAATTTTACACAACTAAAGTATAGGCTCACCTCGTCTTTCATCATAATTTCAAACATTAACAGAAAATCACACAAATGCAAATTTGTTTGCGGCATGCGACATTGTGATAGCTGAATGTATTGAGAATTCATCTACATGGTCAAATCATTCATTTGATATGCTTAGGTGAGGAGGGTGTCCAATGGCAGAAACGACCTTTTACAAAATATGCGTTTCTTTTTTTTAACAGTAGTGTTTCATCTGCGCTCTGTGCCTTCGCAAGAGGAACAGCCATGATGGCTAACCTATTACCGTATTTTTCGGATTATAAGGCAATACTTTTTCCCCAGACTGAGACCCCTGCGCCTTATAATATGTGACCCGGCACCACGAAAGGGACATTACCCCGGTAAGTGTCAAACTGACCATTCTGAGAACATTATTCATTTGAAAACTTCAGGCAATTCTCTTTTTAATGATACAAGAACCATTCTTGTATCTTTATCTCTTCCAGAGTTATGACCACTTAAATTTAGTAGGGTGAGCGTCAGCCATTTTGAGAAAACAGTCTAAATTCTAGCCTAGATGAAGAGAATTCATTGACCTACTTGTTTGAAAGCACTGAAAAGACCATTTAGAGACCATATTAAAGATATTATTAATACGAAAGACAGAACACAAAAAAATACCCATAACTGAAAATTGACCAAAAATAAATGAGAATTTTGACTTTGCAAGCCTGTTGTGACAAACTAGCCCAGCGACTTAATGTGGTGCTGGGTCACATGTGACTAATAAAACTAAGAAAATACAATAATGAAGTCTGAATTTTATGTAAAATTTGGGGGGTGCGCCTTATAATCTGAAAAATATGGCATGTGGTCACTTGGTTCATACACTCGCCCCGTGGAGGTACCAGGGGGTCTTCCGTACAGATAGTTTCCCCCACCTTCTGGAAGTTCTGTGCTTGTAACTCCCTCTAATCTGTCTCTCTCTTTGACTCAGCCTTTTTCCTTGCTTTGTGTCATCTACTATCTTTCTGACTTTTTGGCCCATTCTCCTGCCTTTTTTCCCAACAAGAAAAATCTTCCATATAGTTTTCTCCTTTGAGCTCCTCCGAAATCGGAATGTGTCGGCTGAATGCAGCGAGGAGACCAGTGAAAACTGGAAAACGGACACATTGCGGCCCTTTGGCCTGGGAACGCAGAAGAAGAAGAAGAAAGAAGGTTCATACATTGGAGTGAGGGGTGTCCAGCCGGTGTATGCAGTTGGTCAGTTTGTGGAGGGTGGACTGTAGGGCTGAGGTCATTTGGGAGGACAGTTCTGCTGCTGCAGATGATGGTGATGGTGGTGGTGGTGGTGCTACTGCACTGCTGCTGGTCAACTCCTCTTTGGCTGGACCCTGCCCAGCAAATAGGAATTGTTCGGAAATAATTAAGGGGAGTAGTTTCATGGTGTGTGGGAGTGATCTTGCCTAATTCAATCGGTCAAACGGGGGAAGTTACTCTACCATCAGGTAGATACCCAGCTCTCGCCTCGTGTGTTTGAGTAGACTTAGCACAACGTACTTACCGTACATCACTTAGAACACCGTGCGTCATTCTAAAATTGATGTCATTTATATTTTTACGTCACATTTTGCAAGTTCTCTCATTTAGTGGCGCCTCAGTTTTCTAAAAATAAAATGTTTGTAAGTCGCTGACTCATCCTGCTGTTTCAAGCTTCGACGCCATGGTTGCTATGGTTTTGACTGAGTAAGTCGAAGTAATGAACTCGAAGTGCTCTCCCCTAGTTTCTTCTGAAAATCGTCTATTAAGCTGTTGACTTGATGGTATGGTTGATTGGTTGGTGGCATACCCTGGCTAAAAGACTCCAGGGATCATCCCAAAAGCCGAAACACTCGAACGCTATGGACATGGTACAAGTGCATCAGCTAGGGATGAGAACATTACGTGTGTGTGACCGGTTTTGATTACCCCGCCACGTGGGCAGCCACACTCCGTCTTCGGGGGAGCTTGATGGTATGATTCTCATTGTCACCTGTAGCTTTCCTCATATTTTACAGACTGCAAGACGTTTCTTCCCCCCCCCCCCCCCCCAGATTGAGACCAATCAGCGCTTTATGAAATGACTAATAATACAGTAAGAAGCCTTTGTAACGAAGACCCACCAGCTTTATAATATGACTAACAATAATTATAGTAAGAAAATATAATACAGTGGAACCTCCCTTATAAGACCTTCAAAAATCATCTAAAATGAGGTCTCGACGAAATAGGGTTTTACGCCCTCTGCGGCCTTTCGGCCATGTGGGGCAAAAATGAGGTCTCGTAGCCCTTTCCCGAAACTCAATCAGTTAGCGTTATCTGCCCCTGCTCTGGTGTGTCGCAGGTGAGTTCCGGCAAAGTACTTGTTATAGTGCACAAACCCACGGAAAACTCACAAACCATGACGGATTACGAGCTAGCGACTCTGACTTACCAACTGAGCTACAGCGGCTCCTCTTTTTCTTTACTGTCATAGTGTGTGTGTGTGTGTGACCGGAACTCACCAGGGCACGCAAGGGACATCACTCGTCCGAACTTTCTTACTTGGTTGTAGGATAGGGCTATAAGGGAGGGGTCTTATAAGGGAGATAATTTTAATACTTACAAAGAAGGGCAATGTCTCAGAGAAGTAGGTCTTATGTGGGAGGGAGTCTTATAATGGAGGTCTTATAAGGGAGGTTCCACTGTAACAAAATCTTAATTTTGGGTCTTATAGTCCAATTTTGTTTTATTTTTAAAAGAGAGCTCACCATAGAGTTGTGCTGTGAGTGTTGCTGGTTCAGCCTGTGTAGTTCACTCTTCAGCTGCTCAACATGGTCCAGAGCTGTGCTCAGCACTGCAACCACACAAATATGTACATATGTACATGGGTCCAACTCTTCAGTTTTACACTGATTTCAGGTTTTTTTGTGTGTTTTTTTACTAGAAACTCAACTTGATTATCTTTTTTAATTCATAATTTAAAAAAAAAATGTTAATCGATCACAGGCGATTTGGGGCGTTTTGAATTTGGTTGTTCTATCCTGGAAGTCTCAGGGAATCTTGAAAACAGCATGGTAATGCCATATTGTTTTCAAAGGCAATGTAAGAGTAAAAATGAACGTTCCTGTTGTTAAGCCGTGGTAACCTCTAGGCACTTGCAACCATAAAAAAAAGCAAACGACATGTATGGAGAAGAAAAAAAAAACCTGACATGACAGCCATAATACTTGTACATGAAACTGCATACGCGCGCACACACATGCATGCAGACACACACACACACTCAACGATTCAAAGATTCTTTAATCCTTTGACCCCTTTTGGGACACGGAGGACTTGAATGAAACAAATCAAGCAAATACAAAGTGGAACAATAAAATAAACGGTTACAAAAAAAGATAGGTCCAATGTAATTATTAGCACACCAAATAATGCTATGTCACACACCTTTACTATGCAACAACAGAAGAGGCTTAATATTCACTTCTTTTTTTTTTAATGTCCACTTACTGTCAGGGTGAAGGGGACAGCTACATGTGGGGGGGACAGTTGAGGTGGGAGGGGGGGAGGGGAGGGTGGATTGGGTGGACGCTGACGAAGATCCGCTGCTGGTCAGCTCCTGCACGCAGAAAATAAAATCAATAAATAGATGGATAGATACAAACATCTGACTGTAAAGTCACCTGTCATACTTTCAATGCTTTTAGTAAGAAGTTATACCAGCTCACTGTCTTGGTTCATTGATTAAACCTCTGAGACCCGCAAGACATTTGAACCTCAAAAAAACGTTCGTTATCTGGTTCGCGTAACGCCTGATTACGCCCGCTGAACAGCAGGTCAAGTAGTTTCACTTTCACTTTTGCCCTACCCACAACGCAATATACTAAGTTAGTGCTTCCTTTACCTGAGTCGCACTGATCCGTTTCCGGCTTTTACAGCAAGGGAAAGCACCCACTAGTCTTTTTGAACAGATTTTTCAAAGTGACAATTTTTTTTTCTTCTTTCCACGTGACGTGCGCAGTATTGACTCGGCGCGATGCTCGGAGTGCCATGATGGATTTTTTCCCAAAATTCATGGTTTGTTGTGTGACAGTGTGTTAGCTTTCGAATGCAAATATCATTGCTATTCAATATGCATCTTTCATAAATGAAATGTGAGTTAGACTTTATTCTGGGTGATTTTTTTAATGAAAAGATTTGGTGTACGTTCAGAGTTAATTCCCTTCTCTCTGGGGACTGGGATCGATTATCGGTTCGAATGGTTGGGAGTCATTGGGTTAAAACTGATAATTCAGTAATGTTCAAATTTTTTTGGGTGCGAGTTTCTTTGCTATCCCATCTTCTGGGCCGTACAGTAGCGTTGCTCCCACGCCACTCATTCTGAATCCCAATTCGCAACTACACCCCGGTTTGTTCAAGTCACAGAATCTGAGACCAACAGTTCAAGGGGAACGAATCTATGTTAGGCCATCAGGAGGCAACCAACCGAGGAGACACTGCACTACTGCTGAGTCACTTTGGTGGAGTTCAGTGGAGCCTGTTCAGGACACCACCTACTAAGCCCCCTACTGACGACACTATATTCTCTTAGTTGCGGAGCCAGCGTGAGTGAGGTCCTCCCCACGACCATCCACCAACAGCTCAATAGAACACATTGATCCCCATGACTTTGACCCGAACGCACCAAGGCACAGACTGGATTGGAAACCGAACCTGAGGTCACCATAAGAGCAAGGCATGCAAAGCCACAGAATTTGAGACATTTTTTTTCTTTTTAATGATTGATGGAAAATGAGGTGGATGACAACGATGATGATGATGATGCTATGGAGTTCCATATCGGTCTGAGACTACATGACAGGGCTGTATTCTACGCTTCCTTTCATAATGATATCCTGGCGTTAACCAGGCCCGAGAACTACAGACATGTACACCTACAGTGTTGGTCTTGAATTAGAGCAACACTCTCAGAATCGCATCCGTTAAATGGATGAAGCTCGACTGTGTGGTTTTAGTTTCCCCATTGAGCCCATAGCCACTCACTCTGGGTAGGAGTCGGTCCAGGACCGAAAAAACCCTCGCCTCTGATGGGATTCGAACCCAAGACCTCTTGGCCAGTAGTCTGTGACGCTAACCACTACACCACGGCGGCTGGTATCTTACATGATTGTGGTTGTGGTGAGGACTCTGTTGTTGCTGATGATTCAAACTGCGTCCGCTGTCGGAGGTGGGCACCCCCCCACCACACACCCCTCCTTCCCCCAGGCCCGTCAGTTCCTCCATGCTGCACACGCTGCCCTCGGACGCCGAGTGTCGAAGCTGCTTCAGCCGCAGCCGTCTTGCAGGACATTCAGTGATACGAAGCCTGAAAGAAAAGAAAAAAAAGTGTTTTACATCCTCTGATCTGGAACATGATACATATGGGATATTTTTAAATGTACAGATAGTGAGTTGATCCTGGAGGTACTGCAATACTAGGAACGACCAGAATACAAGAGTTAATTTAATTTATGTCAAGTCTGGACAAAGACACAATGATGTCAAATTTTTATACTACTTTCGATGAATAAAAAAAAAAAAGGCCATTCCATATTTTTGTTACATTTTATAGTTTAGCTGTAGAAAGCAAGTCATCCTGAAACAAATCAGTCGCAAACGAGAAAGGGCTGCGAGGCCCACTTCTATCCCTAATTACTTACTACTACTACTACTTAAATCTCTGAAATATAGAATTCGTGGGGATCTGATAAACACATACTAAAATTTTCACAGTGATAACAATACTAATAAATCTTAGTTCCAGCTAACAACTGACTCAAGAACCCGTAACAGTGATGTAAAAATACTAACCCAGTATAGCCGAACTAATATTAGAAAAAAATGTCTTTTCTAACAGAGTAACAAAGTTTTGGAATACTCTTCCTGCACATATTAAAGGAGCACAAAATCTGACACAATTCAAAAACCTCCTTGATAAATACACCACCATCTCAAAACTGCAGTATGAGCATGACTAGAAGGCAGATTTGCAAACAAACAACAACATAAAAACCTCTCAGCTGTGCAAAGTTCAAACAAAAATGAAAGGACAGTGACGAGACCGTGAGGCCTAATGTCCTAGCTACGTGACCTGTAGCTTTGGTGCATTCAGAAGGATTGGTCGTCTTATCATCCAGAACCACAGTCTTATAAAAATAAAACGCTTCTGCCAAAATTGATGGAAAATTAAAACATGATATGCATTTCTAACACTACCCGCACCCATCCTGTATATACACACACACACTCACATTGGACTGTCGATGTCCAGCATTATTTTTTAATGCGGTCACCACTTCAGGATTGGGAAGATTCAGAGAACATTGAAACGTGTCATTTCAGGATTGAGAGCATGCACGTTTGCTTTCACCCATATGCTTACTGGATGGAAGAGGATGGAGAGCAGGGGGAGGAGGGAGTGGCGGGTGGAGTCTTTGAAGTGTGGTCGCTGTTCCCTGGAGTCGCCATCTCCACCTGGCCTGATCTGAAGGACAAAGCACAGGGAAAATAGGAAAGAAGTGAAAAATGCTGTTTTACGTCCTCTCGGTCTGGAACAGACACATATGGGACATTTGTAGATACAAAGATGGTGGGAACAATACTGGAAGCAATGCCCGGAGGCAGTGCAACTCCAGTAAAGTCCCGATTTTTTTACCAATACAGATAGGTGTAGCGGTAACCACGCCTTGGTTAAACCTCATCGGCTATGGCACCGCCACAGTATAGTTACAGGGAAAATAGGGATTAGGCCTATAGCATTTATAGTTATTCCATTAAAATTAAACATGGTAAAAACAAACAACTTAAAGCATTCATACTGCTATTTATTATGGTTTGGCATATTGAATGTTTCTACCAGAAAAAAGAAATGTATCCACCTAATAAATTGGTCGCCTTGGCTTAACACTTTCACCACCAATGTCGCATTTATGCACCACAATAGTTTAACACCCATGTCAGTAAAAAGCATCAAATCAGGGCCTGTTATCTGAAGACCCTATTTTCTTTTTAGGGAGGTAAGGATAGGCCTAATGTTATACATGTCACAGAGGAATTCCCAATATTGCAGATTTTTTTTCTCTACCCATACAAGATTAATGGTGTTTTTTGGCTGAAAAATGGCTGGCGGCGAAAGGGTTAAGGCTATGTCAGACCAATTGCCATAGGCTAGAACACCAAAGCTACATCAAAACGGTGTTATGCTCTGCATAGTTATGCGGGGATTGTCTTTAGCCATGACAAGCTCCTAGCATAACATCATCAGCCTCCCAAATCCCCTGAAGTCGGAGTGTAGCTGCCCAAGTGGCGGGATAATCAAAAATGGTCACACACGTAATGTTCTCATCTCTATAGCTGGTGCATTTTGTACCATAGTGTTCAAGTGCTTCGGCTGATCCCTGGAGTCTTTTAGCCAGGGTACAACAACAACAACAACATAAATTACAGTCATACCAAGGCGACTCAAAAAAAAGCAAACACACACACACACACGCACACACACACACAGAGTCTTGTCTGAATCACTTTTAGTGGAAGGACGTTAAATTGAGTTACACACACACACACACACACACACACGTACACACACACAGTCACTTCTTCTTCTTCTTCTTCGATCGCTCAGACAGTTTCCTGTCAATTATGAGCGCAGATGCCTCATGCTGCCGTTATGCGCCTAACTAAGAAATAGTTAGGCCCAGCAAATCCGACTTCGGCTGGAGGAAATGTTTTTGAAAGCGTTTCGTGAAAAAAAAGGCAGGAGAATGGACCGGTAAGGCAGAAAGACAGTAGATGACAGTAAGCAAAGGGAAAAGGCAGAGTCAAAGAGAGTGACAGATTAGAGGAAGTTACAAGCACAGAACTTCCAGAAGGTGGGGGAACTATTTATACAAAAAGATCCCCCAGTATCCCCACGGGGGGTGGGGGGGGGGGGGGGTGGGGGGGGGGGACACACAGAGTCACTAACCTGATGAGGAAGCTGGCGGACAAGGGTCTCTCCATGTGAGTGGAGTACTGCCTCACCAGACGCCTGGACACGCCGGTCGACTGCCGCGCCTGACACCACACCACAGGTAATAAGTTAGCGCAAAGAAACTCAAGGGCGAGCTGGACAATAAAGGGGTCTTCAGAAAAGAAGCCCTCCCCCACCCCCACCCACCCTCAATCGATCCTTTGTTGTCCGGAGGGGGGGGATGCGGAAGGGGAGGGGGGAAGGGAAGGGAAGGGGAGGGGGGAAGGGAAGGGAAGGGGAGGGGGGGAAGGGAAGGGGAGGGGGGTGTATGTGTTAGCTTCTTCCTTTTTTTTCTGTAGCGCCAACAGAATGTGCAACATGTTTTTGTGACATTTGAAGTAAAAGAAGAATGGATCTTTTGTTTCTCTCTTTAATTAATTGATGTTAAATTTTAAAAAAATTCAATGGTAGTCTTTATAAATTCATGAAGTTCAGGGTTGAAACTGTACTGAGTGGACATTACATTCAGACCTGTTTACCCTACTCTTTGCGAGTAGTATTCTACTCAATTTGGACCTCTACTACTCTTCAAAACTGAAAATAATGCTCTTTAATTCTTGATTACTTTTCATTTTCAGTGAACATCATTTGATGGTTTAATGAATAAAACTACACACTTTGCACCAAAACTACTCATTTCAGCTATCCAGACTACTCAAGACTTGCGTAGGGGGTAAACAGGTCTGACATTGGATGTTAATATATTGCTACTTTCCACATTTACACGCATTTGAACATGATACCTGTGCAGTAGATGGTTCAACGGTCATTTTAATCATTGTGCTTTAATGGGGCTTTATATTACTTCTTGCCGACACGAACGGGCAATAATGTTAGGCCTGAACTGCCCATGCCACCTAGTGACAAGTCGGGGGCAGGTAATTTTCTGTGGTTATATACTACTACTTCATGACAGGCAAGGGCGATAATCATATGTAGGTGACGCATGCGTGTCAGTGCATGAGACAGGGGCAGAGAATGTTCAGTATAATAAAGCCTCATTCCATGAAAGACAAAACCATGAAAACAGTAAATGTGTGAGGGGGCGGGGGGAGAAGGAAATGGAAGGATACAGACACATAGACAACCAAAGAATAGGAAATTGATGTTGAAGAATACTACACTGGAACCTCCTGAATTTAAAACCTTGAAAAATCACTCAAAATAAGGTCTTAAGTGGGAGGGAGTTGTATAAGGGAGGTAATTTGAATACTTAAAAGAAGGGCAATGTCTCGTTGTTGTTGTTGTTGAGTGGAGGTTTGACATCCTCATGGTGCAAAGCCCTTAGGGACAAGTTGTTCTGGTGCTGGGTCGATGATCAATGTCTCGGAGAAGTATGTCTTAAGTAGGAGGGAGTCTTATATAAGAGGGTGGGTGGTGTTTTATAAGGGAGGTTTCACTGTATAAGTGTAACAGACAGGCACAAATCATAGCCTACTTTATCTCTCGGAATCTGCCTTTGAACTCGTACTGTTTTTTTCCGCTCCTTCTAGATAAGAGAAAGAGAGAGGGAAAGAAACAGAATGATTGAACGAAAGGTTTTTTATTTTTGTTTTATTATTGAGGGAAAAAATGGAATATGCATGTAATGTGGCTTTTTTCAAAGCAAGCGCGCGCGCACGCGTGCACACACGCATACACCACACACACACACACACACACACACACACAGAGAGAGAGAGAGAGAGAGAGAGAGAGAGAGAGAGAGAGAGAGAGAGAGAGAGAGAGAGAGAGAGAGAGAGAGAGGGAGAGGGGGGGCAGACAGACAGACAGACAGAGCCAGAATCAGACACAGATAAACGGAGCGAGAGGGAGAGACAGACAGAGAGAGAGAGAGAGAGAGACAGAAAGCAAGAAGAAGAAGAGAGAATCAGATACACACACGCAGATAAATCAAATTACATAATAATAGTAATAATATAAAAAAAAGACTAACGGATGAAGAAAGCTGTTTCTCATCTTCGCCCAAGGAAGGCAGCAGCATGCCCGAAGCAGCAACAGCAACAACAGAAGAAGATGACGACGTACTGTTGGGTCTCCTCCCTCCCCCACCGGGTGACCCAAACTCCCCTCCCCCTCCTCCTCCTGCTCCTCCTAGGGTGATCTGACTGGAGCTGGAGATGCGTCCTTTGCTGCTGAAAGCTCTCTTCATGGAGTCGATGAGGCGCGACCCTTCGGAGCGGCTGCTGGTGAGGGTTGGTGGGGTGAGCAGGTCCACGCTCTTTGTCTGCAGGTCGTTGTAGAGCACTTCCAGAAGGGAGGATCGAGTCCTTTCCTGGATCGACAGAACAATAATGAAATGTTGATAGTTTTGATACTTTGTACACAGCAGCTAGGGCCGGACCAAGTGATTCGTGAAGGGGGGTGGGGGTGGGGGTTCCAGGGAGCTGTATAAGTCCCGGTTAAGGGGCAGTGCCCCTTTGGGGGCCCAGGGGGCAAATCCCCTGGAATATTTTGCAATTTAGTGATATTATGGCAAAAATCAAGTCATGGAAGTCAAGTAAAGGAAGGGCCCCTGATTGCAGCTGAAGGTGACACGTTGTCACCAAGACAGTAGCTCCAAGGAAGTCCACAGGAGTGGACGCAACGGTCGGCAAAGTACATTTCGTTTGTGCTGTAATAAAAGATCAATGTGTAATCTTATATGAACAATACGAAGGATATATATTATTTACAGATTTGCATGAGAATATGCCTTGCACAAGGGATTGAAAATAAATGGAAAGGTACGCACAACCCTACACGTATTTACGTACCTACCTATTAGCACATAAACAGACACGCACATACACACACGCGCACACACACACACACACACACACACACACACACACACACACACACACACACACACACACACACACACACACACACATGTGCACACTAACACATACCACTCACGTACACACACGATAACATATCAATGACATTCAAATAAAGCCAATAACCTCCGTTCAAGAAGATACGTGCCTCGTATCAGCTTCATCATATTTCAAAAATAAAAATAAATTATTAAATCTCAATTTTGCAATTCGCTGGATGAGCAAGCAGACCAAAGACAGCATACAAATAAATCACAATAATAAAAACAACAACAACTATACACTATTGCATGAACTCTCCAAAAGGAAGGGGGATCAGTGCTTAATTTTATGAAGTTCTACTAAAGCTTAAGAGGGAAACTAAACGTCGTTACTTTCTAAATTAACTATATCGGTTTACTTAATTTAGAAAGTAACAACGTTTAGTTTCCCACTTAAGCTTTAGTAGAACTTCATAAAATTAAGCACTGATCACTATATCAAAGGAAGTTCTTCTTCTGCGTTCCCAGGCCATATGGCCATATGGGGTAAGGTACGTATGTTCCCGGTTTTCAGTTTTCACTGGTCTCCTCGCTGCATTCAGCCGACGTCCCCATTCTGATTTCGGAGGAGTTCAAAGGAAAACATTATTTAGGAGGAGAATGGGACAATAAGTCAGAAACATAGAATAGATGTTAGTATGAAAAGGAAAAGGCAGAGTCAAATAGATTAGAGGAAGTTGCTAGCACAGACCTTCCACAGGGTGGGTGAACCATTTGTATACTGAAATTGTCCCCTGGTATCCCCATGGGGGGGGGGGGGGGGGGGGGGTGGTATCAAAGGAACAAAGCGTTTTGCTGATGTACTAACCCCAAGCTTAGCAAACGTGCTAGCTTTGTAGCAGGCCAGTTCAGCGTTGATGAGCTTGGTCAGCAAAAAATCTCGGAAGTCTGCACCCTGTTGAGATTGGAAATGAAATTCACGATGACAGGATTTATACACTTTGCAGCTGTAAACATATACACACAAAGCCTATTATCATAAAGCTTGTTTTTTTTTAAACCCAAATAATCTTACCTATCTCCCTTAGTTATATATGTTGACGTAAAATTTAAAGTTGATCTCATCCGCGTTATTGTCAATTTCTACCTTTGTCTGCCTATTAAAGCACAGAGGAAACTTAGCTTAGTCTACTCTTTTATGTGTCATTTTTTTTATCAGAAATATTTCAAAGCAACACCCAAAATATTTTCAATCTAGCTTACTCATAATTATGCTACTGACAGTCCTAAGAAGATTCATAAAACTGAAAATGCAAAAAACAGTATTCAGTCAGTTCATTTTATTATAATATTACAACACTGAGTTACTTTAACGCCTTTCTTAAGGACACATGAAAATAGATATCTTCTTCTTCTTCTTTCTTCTTCTTCTGCATTCCCAGGCCATATGGCCATAATGGGTAAGGTACGTATGTGTCTGGTTTTCAGTTTTCACTGGTCTCCCCGCTGCGTACAGCCAACACTTTCCGATTTCGGAGGATCTCAAAGAAGAAAAATTATTTGGAAGATGTTTTTGAAAAAAAGGCAGGAGAATGGGCCAATAAGTCAGAAAGACAGTAGATGATAGAAAGCAAAGGGAAAAGGCAGAGTTAAAGAGAGTGGCAGATTAGAGGAAGTTACAAGCACAGAACGTCCAGAATGTGGGGGAACTATTTTTACAAAAGAGCCCCCGGTATCCCCACGGGGGGAAATAGATATGATATTAATGTAATTAAGCTATCACCTTTTCCAAGACGCATACATCCACAGGAGGGCCAAAGCGAGGCACATCATGACGCGCTGTGACTGCAACCTGCATGAAATGAAATGCATTGTGCATTTTAAAACTTTGTGCAGTAGTACAATGTTAACAATGTGTGTGTGTGTGTGTGTGTGTGTGTGTGTGTGTGTGTGTGTGTGTGTGTGTGTGTGTGTGTGTGTGCATGTGCGTGTGTGCTGTGTCTGTGTGTCTGTGTGCGCATTGTTTGTGAAGATGATCATGATGACAACAATGACATTAATGTAAATGTGAATATATAATTTACAAATTGTGATGACGATGATGACAATAATGATGACATTGATGATGATGTTGAAGATGATGACAATAATGATGACATTGATGATGATGATCAGGGCCAGATCTTCTGTGGGGGTGGGGGTTCCAGGTTTCCTCTGCCCAAAGCATGTACTTTATACAAGGATAAAAAGTAAGAAAACGACTCTATTTGAGGCCACTGAATGGCTGCCTTTTGCAAGAGTGAATGCCCTTTTGGATACTGACCAACAATGGCTTAACTCTTGCCATCAAGGGCGTTAATAACCGGACCCTAGTTGCAGTGGCCAATAAGCAGCATGACTGGTGTTGGGATCCACAAGGGGCTGAACCACGACGTAGGAGTGCAGGAAATGGGACGCAATCATCCCCGGCAATGATATAATAATGATGTCTACAATGCTGACGATGATAGTATTATTAGGTATTAGGTACTTTATAGTCACAGAGGCGTCTCTGTGAAATTCGAGTTGCTTGATCCCACCTGGAGAGCGCGTCGCAGCCAGAGGCCATTTAAAAACAAATTGGCATGCAATTTTTGTGTGACTGATGAGGAAAGAAAGGGAGGGGGGTAAATTTTGGCCAAATGACAACTTTTTCGTTGCCACTGGGTTTAATGTGTGCTAAGTGCATGGGCACACGGGACCTCAGTTTATCGTCTCATCCGAAAGACTCCACATTCAGACCATAAGGCCTAGTGCGGAGTGAGAGAAAAAATCCCCTGCACCCAGGTTCGAACTCGGGATTACTATGACTACAGCGATGACAATGTACAAACCCTCACCCTATAAGCAGCTTGACTGGTGTTGGGATCCACAAGGGGCTGAACCACGATGTAGGAGTGCAGGAAATGGGAGGCAATCATCCCCGGCATGAAGGGAGTGTTCTCCTCTTGGAACACCACCGCCACTATGTCGTTGCCTATGTGACGCTTCTTCTGCAACTGTGGCATACAAAGTAACGACAAATATTGTAACAAGCAGTTCAGTTGTTTATGGTCACAATTTGTTTGCATCTGTAGTTTTTAAAAAAAATCATGAAGTTCAAAAGTTTAATGTCTTTATATGTAAGAGACAGAGAGACAGACAGACAGACAGACAGACAGACAGACAGACAGACAGGTGAAAAGACAAAATTAATATACAGACAGCTAATCTAACCACGAACCAGTAACAATTATTGTAATGGGCAGTTCAGATGTTCATGGTAATGATTGTTGTTGATATTGCAGATGCAGTTCCAAGCAAACATAGTGTGACCACAAACATCTGAACTGCCCATTACAATAATTGTTACTGGTTCAAAAGCGTAAGGTCTTTATAAGTAAGAGACAGACACACTGACAGACATGTGATCGTGAATAAACGAATAGACAGACAGCTAATCTAAAAACCAGTTAGCCAGCCAGCAAGATAGATAGATGTCTACCTTTTGAGATTCAGCAAAGGACTGAAGCTATTTGTGACCCCGCACCACAAAAGGGACATTAAGTCCCTAGTTTCTCACAAAAGGCTTGCAAAGTCAAAAAATTCATTTTTTGTCAATTTTGAGTTACGGGCATTTTTGTTTTCTCTAACATATTATCTTTCATATTTATAAAGGATAATCTTGAACGTGGTCTCTAAATGGTCTTATAAGTGTCTTAAAACGAGTAGGTCAATGCATTTTCTTCAGCTAGGCTAGACTTTAGACTGCGTTTTCTCAAAATGGCCGACGCTCACCCTACTAACTTTAAATGCTCATAACTCTGGAAACGGAAAAAAGATATAAGAATGGTTCTTGTACCATTAGAAAGAGAATTGTCTGAAGTTTTCAAATGTATAATTCTCTCAGAATGGCCAGTTTGACACTTAATGTCCCTTTCGTGGTGCTGGGTCACATATTGAGCAGTTCCTTGCTTGTCCCTGCATATGAGTGTATAGGCAGACAGACAGACAGACCCACAGATACACAGACAGACATGTACAGACAGGGCCTTATACCTGCTGGGAATCAGCCGAAGAGTGAGGCAACAGAGTGGAGACGTGGAACATGATTTCCTTGTCTCTGAACTGGGTGTAGACAGACTCCAGCCCTGTCTGGCCGTGCTGTGTGTCCAGCCCTCCACGGAACCTGGACACGAAGAACAAAGAAGGTGAAGGGAAAAATGGAGGTCGGGACATTGCAATTCGGTTGTGAAGCTATCAAGCCATTAATGCAAGAGTTATTATGCCATAAATTAATGAAAGCATTTGTATGTGAAAACTAGAGGTCAGGACATTGCAATTCTGTTCTGAAGCTATCAAGCCACGAATGCAAGAGTTATTATGCCATAAATTAATGAAAGCATTTGTATGTGAAAACTAGAGGTCAGGACATTGCAATTCTGTGGTGAAGCTATCAAGCCACGAATGCAAGAGGTATTATGCCATAAATTAATGAAAGCGTTTGTATGTCTAAAACAGTTAATAAGCTTACTGAATTTTACACTCTGTTTGATTCCATGTACGATTTTTTAAGTGAATGTAAGCTTAAGTCTGAAAATTTCCAAATACTAGAAATCATGAATTAAAAATACTAACACAGTATAGTAGAACTAACATGAGGAGACACTTCTTCAGTAACAGAGTAACTAACTATTGGAACGCACTTCCTGCTCAAACAAAACTTACACCTGATACTAACAAATTAAAAAAAACTCCTGGACAAAGACCCAAACCTTAGTAAATTAAAATACCAGTATGACTGATAGTCTACTAAAACTGTCACAGTTGTGCTAACTGAATTGAAAAATATACCTATACCTACCTACCTACTGAAATCCCCCAACAAAACCCCAATCAAGAGAAAGGATGCTTGAGAGGCCGTGAGGCCTAGTTGCCCTACCTGAACTGAACTGACCTGACCAAGTCTTATTCATCTAAGGTTAGGATACATCATGATCTTAGTTAGGTGGAAGCCTTCAAGCCATCACCACACTTCCTTATTCCCAAACAGATTCTCCTTCCTCTTATCCAACTTACCCACCCAACACCCACCTTCATTGGCTTTGACTCAGCCCATGTTCTCTTTGAATTTCCATATACTCTAACCCCACATTATCCCCCCCCCCCCTTCACCTTTTCTTAATCAACTGAAGATGCATAAAACCAAGGCAATGTTAAACTTGTACACTTCAGTGCAATCTTAGTGTCCAACTCAATGCAAAAACAAAACAAAATTATTTTCCCTGAGCATTTTTGTCGTGTGTTCTAATTTTAATTAAATGGAACACCTTATTGATTGTTGTTGATTGTTGCCCCTTAATTATAAGGGACACATAGATGTTGGAGCATAAATTACATTAGTCTCTAGGCCAATATAAGTTTTTAATAAGATTAAACGGCATACATTATAACATAAAGCAGCAGCAGCAGCAGCAGCAGCAGCAGCAGCAGCAGCAGCAGCAACAACAACAACAACAACAACAACAACAACAACAACAACAACAACAACAACAACAACAACAACAACAACAACAACAACAACAACAACAACAACAACAACTCAAAATAGGCCTACAAACTGTAAGAAGGGCACAAGCAAAAAAACAAAAAACAATCAACAACCTGAACCAAATATTTTCCCGTGAACATTGTGTTATATGGTGTCTGTTTAAAGGAAAAACAACCGATCCCAGGGATCGGGTCGTTCTCATCAGAAAAGCTCTGCCTTGCAAGGGAACAAAGAAGTGCGAACCGTCTCTCTCGCCAGCTGTGATTCAAATGCGGCACGCGCTCAGCGCCTCCCCTCTTTTATAGTCCAGTTGTGCCTTTAAATGTGATGGCAAACAAAATTCTTTTTTAGTTAATTTATTTTATAGGGATAAGCTAATAATGATTGATTGAATCACTGACTGATTGATATATCAATCAAACCAACGAACAATAAACAAGAATACAGATAAACTCAGAAACCAAGTGTTACCCTGTAAAGTCCTTGAGGTTCACCCGGCTTCCGATCAGATCGAGGAATTGGTCGAAGGCGGCACTGTGTGAGGAATTCCCGAACAGTTCTTCCTCCCGAGTCTGGAAAGTTTGAATACATAAGCTGAAGATGACCAAACAAGAGCAATGGAGAATTAAGTGCCAACACATTTACTAGCAGTCATGTCACTGCAGTACCAAATGGCACCACCTGGAAATTTTGAGTACATTAGCTGAAGACGATCAAACAAGAGCAATGAAGAATAAATTAAGTTGAACTTGAGACGTGATTGAGGCATCAATTGATGCCTGTTCACCATTAAATTAAATGTCAGTGCAGTGCCAAATGGCACCATCTCAAAAGGAATTAAAAAAAATAGTACCTTTGGCATTTCTTGAAGATGACTATCTATTGGTATTTAAGCCTCAATACATTAATTATCAATCGGTCTTTTACACGCCTCAGAAGAAGATCCACAAGTATGATAGAACTTTAGAAAGAAAAACACACTATCATATCAAAAAGACGAAGAATTACCAAAATATGTGTACTTCATACTGTAGCTCATCACGTATATCAATCAATAATATTTTATTCAAAAGATTAAAAAAAAGGTTAAATCGAGACTCTCTCTCTCTCTCTCTCTCTCTCTCTCTCTCTCTCTCTCTCTCTCTCTCTCTCCCCTCTCTCTCTCTCTCTCTCTCTCTCTCTCTCTCTCTCTCTCTCTCTCTCTCTGTCTCTGTCTTCATCTTTCTCTGTCTCGGACAGTCTGTCTGTCTCACTCTCTCTCTGTCTGTCTGTCTGTCTGTCACTCTCTCTCTCTCTCTCTCTCTCTCTCTCTCTCTCTCTCTCTCTCTCTCTCTCTCTCTCTCTCTCTCTCTCTCTCTCTCTCCCCCCCCCCCCCCCCCCGAGACCTACCTGACCAAATTTCTGGTAGATCACACCAAACTTGAAGCAGTGTGTCAGGGTGTGCTCATCATAGGCCATGATCAGCTCAGACCCCTGCAACACAGACACACACACACATGTATGCATGCACACAAAGAGACAGACAGACAGACAGACACACACACACACACACACACACACATAAAACACACACACACATGCGCAAACAGACACACACACACACACACACTCAGGCATGAACAAACAAACGCACGCACACACACACACACACGCACACACGCACACACACACACACACACACATGTACACACACAAACACACACAAACACAAGCATGCACACAAACACATGCATGTACACACAAACACACACACACACACACAAACACACACACACACACACACATACAAACAAACAAACAAACAAACAAACAAACACACACACACACACACACACACACACACACACACACACACACACACACACACACACACACACACACACACACACACACACACACACTCATACATGTATGGACACACAAACGTGAGTGCTCAATTGTATTAAACAACTAAAACAAGACGAAGGAGAAGAGGATTTAGAAGAACAGGGGGATGATGATGGAGGAAGAGAATAAAGAAGACAAACAGGAGACAAATTAATGTAAAAAAAGAAGGAAGAGAAGGAAGAAGAAAAACAGGAGAAAATATAAAAAAAAGAAGAAGAACAAGAAAGTAAAGAATGGGGAATGAAAGAAGGGAGGGAGGAATGAAAGAAGGAAGGAAGGAAGGAAGGAAGAAGGTCGAAAAGAAAGAAAGCAGATAGGGTGGAAAGGAGGGAAAAAGGGAGAAAGGAGGGAGGGAAGGAAGAAACTTAATTTGAAAAAAACATGGAACGGAAGACAGAAATAAAGAAGGAAACAAACAAAAAAAGGAAGAAAAGAGACAGACGAGAAAAAAAGGAAGGAGAAAAAGAGGGAAAAGACAGAAAATGATGAGGGAATGGATGTAATGAAGAAGACAGAAAGTCACTAAGGCTGGAAGGAAGCCAAACAAAATTAAATAGGGAGGATTATGATAGGGGTTTTACCTTCAGAGACAGAACCGGATGAAACTTCTCTGTACTGAGGTCTTCACAGAAATGCTGAAATCAATAAAATAATAAGACATTTATTTATCCGTGACAGTTATGACAAAACATGACAAATAACCATCCTCGAGGCGAAAGCTGGTTAATGTGTTCAGAGCAGCCTGTTTGTTCCTGGCTATCTATGTGACTATCTATAATTATTATACGTGTATATATATGTGGCTATCTATGTGACTACCAATGTGACTATGTTATCACGATAGCGTTTGAACGGAGGGACCTAGGAAGCTCAAACTTTGCATGAGGCTAGGGAGTAGGGAGTTAGGAAATCTAGGCCAAATTCGAAGATGAAGGTCATTGGTGAAAGGTCAAGGTCACTGAAGCCGAAAATGCTGTCGAGCATCTGGCACGATAACGTTTGAACGGAGGGACATAGGACACTCACATTTTGCATGCGGACAGGTACTTAGGTGATCAAGGCCAGGTTTGAAAAGGAAGGTCATTGGTTAACGGTCAAGGTCACTGGAGCAAAAAAAGCTGACTATGTGTTAACACGATAGCGTTTGAACGAAGGAATCTAGGATGCTCAACATTTGCATGTTCATAGCTACTAAGGATATCTAGACCTAGTTTGAACATGAAGGTAATTGGTCAAAGGTCAAGGCCACTGGAGATGAAAATGCTGCCGAGCACATGGCACGATAACGCTTGAAAGGAGATACCTAGGACGCACAAATTTTGCACGCAAATAGGTACTTAGGACATCTAAGCCAGGGTCGAAAATGAAGGTCATTGGTCAAAGGTCAAAGTCATTGGTCAAAGGTCAAAGTCACTGGAGTCGGTCACTGGACCCGGAAATGCTGTTTCGCGGCTGGTTGATCTAGTTAGTTTTGTCATCAATCCCCCCCCCCCTCTCCGGGCCATTCCACCAGTACTATTTTAATTATAGCAGCACCCCTCCCTTCCCTCCACTTAATGGGTTTAATGTGTGCTAAGTGCATGGGCGCACAGGACCTTGGTTTATCGTCTCATCTGATGATGAAATTCTGCTTAACGTCCTCCGCTCTGGAGCAGACACATATAGGACATTAGTAGATGTAAAGATGGTGGGAACGATCCGGGAGGCAGTGCAACACCAGGAAAGTCCCGAATTTTTAACAATAAGTCGTCTCATTCGAAAGACTCCACGTTCAGACCATAAGGCCTAGAGAAAAGTGAGAGGAAAAATCCCCTGTACCCAGGTTCGAACTCGGGTTTATCATACACGAGGCGAACGCGAACGCGTTACCTCTGTGCCACTCTACAACTCCTCTACAAGGTCCTCCTTACCTTGCACAGGCGGAGAGGGGTGGGCAACTCCCCGAAATCCACTACTTCCTGTTGCGTGCCGGTGCGTGTTCTGAATATTACAACAAAAAAGCAAACACAAAAAACAGAATAAAATAACACTGGATAGGTAGGTAGATATAGGGCTATTCTTAGGCCTCGCGGCCGATTTACACAACGTACATGCTTGATTTTTTATAATAATATTAATAATGTCAGTGAATTTGACTTTTGACATTTTTTTAATATATATATATTTTTTATTTTTTTAAAGTGATTTGCGTCTCCTTAAACTAAAGCTAATCAAAAAGCAATTTATTATTATTTTTTTAAATATTTTTTTTAGGAATGGCTTTGTTTATTCATCAAAACTTTTAAATGTTGTTTTCAAATTTGGGGTTTCGCCCAAAAGATTTTTGATTTCATTAATGTTATTCTTTATGTTAATACCAGAACATCAAAACGCATTGTTAAAGACAAGCCACCAACAGAGAAATGGATCGTTTGGGGACAACATTGGGACTTAAGAATAAATGCCTTTCATCAAACACCTTACAGCCATGTGTAAGCAAATAAGCGTAGGCCTAGTCTGTCTTTCATTAATCAAACAACTTGCAAATGGTGTTCTGAAATGAAGATGCAATTGTCCCTATAAACACAATTTACATGCTTGTTTTTGTGTGTGTGAATTTCTGTTTGTTTTGTTTTACTTACTTTCTAAACATTTGTGTTACATAATACCAGGTGTGAACTGCCTTGTGTACCTGAGAATGATGTTGACAGCTGTGTTGTCGAGCTGTGATGGGGTGTGGCTGTGCAGTCGAACGGAGAGCACTATAGGGCCCAACGCGTCGTCGTAGGCGTAGTAGTTAAAGTGTTCCTGAAAACCATTGTGAATATGTGACCCAGCACCACGAAAGGGACATTAAGTCGCTGGGTTAGTTTCTCACAACAGGCTTGCAAAGTCAAAACATAATTGTTTTATCAAAATTGAGTTATGGGTATTTTTCATGCTCTCTAACATCTCATCTTTCATATCTATAAAGGACAATCTTTGTTAAGGTCTTTAAATACTCCAAAAAGTGCTTTAACATTAATAGGTTGCTGCATTTTCTTGAGCTAGGCTAAACTTTAGGCTGTGATTTCTCAAAATAGCCGACAGTCACCCTAACAACTTTATAAAGCTCATAACCCAAAACAGAAAAAAGTTACAAGAATGGTTCTGATATCATTTGAAAGAGAATTGTTTGAAGTTTCTAACTGTACCATTTTTTCAGAATGGTCATTTTGACACTTAATGTCCCTTCCGTGGTGCTGGGGCACATGTGGCTGAATATCAATTGTCGCCATTTTCCTTTTGTTTTTCAAGTTGAAGTTGAAGTTGAACTAAAGACGTGATTGAGGCATCAATTGATGCCTGTTCACCATTCAAGGTGGTAGACTCAGATGTTATGCGCGCGTGGTGGTCCGAACGACTAAGTCAATGATAGCATTCTGGGTCGTAGACAATGATGCCCAGACGCCATGTTGAGATAAAGACAGTGCGGCATCCAACTATCAATCAATCGTTTATTATCCTCAGTAATAAAAAAAGAGAGAAAAAAAAGGAAATTTGTTTTGCAATCGATGAACATTAGACCAAAAACAAATAAATACTTCACTAGTTAAACTTATCCCAAGATGGCGGCTATGACAACAGCTGATATCCAGCCATATACTTTTCATGGGCTTTTGGGCCCATGAAAAGTAGTCCCATTATAAAACATTATACACCTTCGGGTGAAAGTCAGAAGGTACTATCATCCATCTTTATTCCTTTTAATGAACGAAAAAGAAACACCCGAAGGTGCTGATGGGACCCAGAGATGCACCAGCCACGTCTGCCCTATCAACACGAGAGCAGCCCTGCTCCAGCCTTGGAAGTCCGTGTTGTGTTACTGGGGAGCAGGCACACACGGGACATTCCATTAAGTATACAGAGGCACATACGATACCTACTCCCGGCTTGGTGACCATCGGATACGATACAGAGGAGTCCTTGAGAAATGTCCCCCATGGGTGTGTACCAGCCTGTTTTTCATGACTGCAGAGCCCACCGGCAACAGACACCCACTCAGAAACCAGAACGCATCCAACAGCCCCCACCAAGGACTGGCGAGGCCAGCGCATCATATAGTGCATAATGTATATTCTGGCTTTCACCAGCCACGAAACATCCCTACTCTCTCAGTTACGAGGACTTGAGATTCTTCAAAGACCGCATCAAGTAAGGTAAAAGGCTAGGATTGATGAAATATTTGGAAAAAAGTCGGGTTATTGATTTTTTTAAAAGTAGGTAGGTAGGTAGGTAGGTAGGTAGGGACAAAACAAGCCGTAAAGCTTTTCCAAACAGTCCCATCTTTTATGATTTTTCTGGTAAATGTTTCTTTTTGGTCAAGGTTGATGCGGCATAAATTTTCCTCATAAATCATTATTCGTCATAGCTTCTAAAAACTTCTAATTTTTTTTGTAATGTATCCAGACGATTTTTAAACATATTAGTATGAGGTAGGCTTATTTGAGTAATTTATGCTTGACCCATTCACAACTCATTCACAGATTAGGCCCATGGATGACATCGTAAGAATGGTGGGTAAAGAAAACAAGATACCTGTGAAAGGGAAAACTCCAACGTTTTGTTTACCCACCATTCTTACGTTGCTCCCAAAGGTACTGCAGTGAAGTTTTTCATATCTCCATGTTTTAACTGCATTTAAAAAACAAAGATATAGTTTACTGCCTCTATGAAAGCATAATTATGCTTCAGGGTTTCCTGAAGATGTTGCCACAATTCCCACCTTCATTTTCATTCATTCATTCATTCATTCATTCATTCATTCATTCATTCATTCCACAATGTCCACAGAGACACTGACACAACAATGAAGTTGAACTGAATTGGATACCTTCCCGTAAAACTGCTGACGGAAGCACAGAGCCAGCTGGTCCGTCTCCACCATGCAACAGCCAGGAACAGATGACCCCGACCTTGAGGTGACCTCGCTCTGCTCACAGTTCAAGGTCACCGAAGGAACAACAGGAGGAGGAGGAGGAGGAGTGTTGAGCGACATTTTACTGTTCTCGTTATCATCATGTCCTTTGTCTCGTCTCTCTTGCTGCTGCTGCTGCTGTTGTTGTTTTTCAGCATCGACATTATTCGATAGAAGCAGATTGGAGTTTCTTCTCTGGTGGTGGTGGTCATGGTGATGATGGTGGTCTGTTGAGTGTTCCTTGGTGGAGAGTTGCTCGTCTTTTGCGACATCTGTGATCTGTAACAAAAAACAGCGAAATAGGTTGCATAAAGCGTAAAAAGGGTGGGTGCAGAAAACCAGGTACCTGTGAAAGGGAAAACTCCAACGTTTCGTGCCTTAGGCACTTAGTCATGAAGTGAAGACAGCAAACAAAGTTGGCAGGTTGTAGATTTTCTTCTTGTGAGCATAGTTCACAATCAGTCCAAAGGTCAGGGGGAGGGGAAGAATGGGGGTGTATATTCACCACCAACACCGATAAAGGTCTCTGTACACGTCAACATTTTGTTTACACTTTCCCCGTGGCAACACAGTAATAGTCACTCATAATGGTCTCAACGCACGTGAACATTTTTCGCTTTTTTCTCATAGCAACGCAGTGATATGCAAGTCATATTATGACTGGACTATCAATGTGGTGCCATGGGGAAATAATGAAAAATGTTCATAAGTACAGATACCTATAATATTACTTGCATATCACTGTGTTGCCATGGGGAAAGAGTGGAAAATGTTAAAATGTACAGAGACCATAAACAACGCAAATGATTGGGTTTAACTTACAATACTGAGCCTTTACAGAGGCGACCACCAAGACATCACTTTAAGTGAGTACACATTAAGTGAGTTGAGTACAACAAAGGCATTCTAACGCGTTCTAGTTGTATAGTATTGGCTGCTACCAAAAAAAAGCAGCGATTTAATGCTCCAAAAAAATAGATGATTTTGACCAAAAAACAGATGCTTGTGGCAAACGAAAAGACCATCTAACCCTAACCCTATCCCTAACCCTAACCCTATCCCTAACCACGGAAAGAACCAAGAAATAGAGCAGGAGGGTGTAAATCTACATATTTGCCGGGAAATCGATGTACAAAGCCATGCACTTATACTATTTTTTTGCTGGAACCATTCCTTTTTTTGGTTGATAAATTTTAAGTCCCAAAACAACCTTAACTTGAATTGAAAACCCCCATTGTTGTGCATTATACTTTAAGCATGTCAATACATTTCGTTTAAAGGGGCACCCTGACGGATGAATTTTTGCAAGAAACACGTCCAGATCACCAGGAAAACACCCTTTACAGTGATCGCAACACCCACTTTGCTCTGGTTTCCTAGAAATCAAATGGTCAAATCAGCGATTCCTCCTTGGCGCAGGTGCCGGAAGTCAAATTCTTTCAGTGAAAGATAAGTCGTGTGCCTTCTCTTTTCTAATGGCCGCCTGAATTTAGACCAAATCGTTTGCACGAAATGTTCACAATACAAGCCTTTTTATTTTATTTTTTAATTTGTATACAGTTTACCTAAAGGAGTTTTGCTCACAACAAAGAAAATAGCTCCAATTTATTTTTTACTGCACCACAACTCTTCAACCACAATGAGTGCCGGACCTCCACCCACCCCACCCAAAATGGCTTCTCTCTCCGGCATCTCCGCCAAGGAGGAATCGCCGTTTTGGCGGTTTGATTTATAGGAAACCAGAGCAAAGTGAGTGTTCCGATCCTTGAAAAGGCTGTCTTTCTTGTGATCTCGATGTGTTTCTTAAAAAAACCCTCACCCGTCAGGGTCCACCTTTAAATCTAGCATCAAGAGTGATAGCAAAGATATTCTATACAGTCTTTGGTGATAGGCTACACCGTGAGCCGCTATTTGCTTGGTATATTAAAGTTAACCCTTTCACCGCCAGCCATCTTTGAGCCAACAGTTTCCATTAAACTTACTTGGCTACAGAAAATATTTCGTCTGCAATATTGTGGGATTTCTCTGTGACACATTTAGAATAGGGTCATTTCTTACTGTCCATGTTTAGGAACACAATATCATTGAATAACAGACCCTGATTTCAAGGGTTTAAATGACATGGGTGTTTAAATCATTGTGGTGCAAAAATGCGACGTTGGCGGCGAAAGGGTTAAAATTCTGCATTGTGTTGTTGATTTGAGAGAGAGAGAGGAGAGAGAGAGAGAGAGAGAGAGAGAGAGAGAGAGAGAGAGAGAGAGAGAGAGAGAGAGAGAGAGAGAGAGAGAGAGAGAGAGAGAAAGAGACAGAAACAGAGTAAGACAGAGACAGAGACAGAGAGTCGCAGACGCAGACGCTTTTATTCTTAAAGGCCATAGCCCCTTAGAAGGGGGTACGCATATATAACAAACAACATATACCATTACAAAATTATGTCAATTTCAGAGACAAAGAGACAGAGACAGAGACAGAGAAACAGAGAGAGATAGAGAGAGAGAGAGAGAGAGAGAGAGAGAGAGAGAGAGAGAGAGAGAGAGAGAGAGAGAGAGAGAGAGAGAGAGAGAGAGAGAGAGAGAAGAGACAGAAACAGAGTAAGACAGAGACAGAGACAGAGAGATTCAAGCGATACTGGGGACGCGAGAGTGAATGAAAGTCTGCTTAACGTCCTCCAACCTGGAACAGGTGCACGCGGGACATTTATAATTATAAAGATATTGGGACAACTCTGAAGATACTGCAATACCAGGAAAGTTCCGATGTTTTTGTTGTTGTTGGAATAATCAATCAATTGATAATACATCAGGAGCGGTGGGGGGGGGGGGGGGGGGGGGGGGGGGGGGGGGGGGGGGGGGGGGGGGGGGGGGGGGGGGGGGGACGCGACGCGAAAAAAAGAGCACGCACTGACCTGGCCTTTGGCGCGAGGAGAGCTGTGTCCGTTGGAACAGTGGTCCCCTCCCCCTCCCCCTTCCAACCAGTAGCCCCCGGAGGAAGGCAGCAACACCATGGGGAAGGGGCCTGCGGACTGCAGCACCTGGGTATCATAGTTATATATAACAGTTATACATCAATCGTAATGCATAGTTATAATACATTTATATCTGTTACGCCCAATCCGTGAAATTGCCCATCTTCATAATTGTTACGCCCAATCCGTGAAATTGCCCATTTTCATTACTGTGACGCCCAATCCGTGAAATTGCCCATTTGTATAAATGTTACGCCCAATCCGTGAAATTGTCCATTTCCATAACAATGACGCCCAATCCGTGAAATTGCCCATTTCAATCAATGTTACGCCCAATCCGTGAAATTGCCCATTTCATAAATGCTACGCCCAATCCGTGAAATTGCCCATTTCACGAAATGGGCAAAATGACTTGCCCTGTTCATGAAATAGGCACTTTAACACTAAACTTGTTATTTAGAAAAGCAATATGGCTTAAAATAGTTTTCGTTCATTTAACACACGTTCATTTAACACAGAGATCAAGAATAGTTCAAAGGAAACGATAAATCACACCTGTAGATGAGTTTAAAATTATTTTATTCAGACCTAATTTAATTTAAAAAACACACACAAAAAACCCCGTTTGATACAACATGTGGCTCAGGCATACTCAGTTACTTAATAGGTGACTTAGAAGACAAATACATTGTGTAAAATAAATGAATAAGCAACTAAACAGACACCCGAATAGCCCTGTGGACGGATGCAACAAACACTAGACAGAATACAAAACACAAACACAAAATAACAATAGACCAGACCGACCGACATACAGACATTGATGCAAACTAACTTTTCTTAACTCTTGGTGAGGTTGGCAGGTGGTCTCTGGCATGGAAGCACTCTGAAAAATAAAACGACATTGACATATCACACAATGAATGTATAATGTGCATGGAGGTTTTTTGTGTTGTTTTTTTTCTGACCACACCATTCCACTCTGAAGGGACTCATCCCACACCTTCTATTTCAGTCGTGCCCACTCAAGATGTGCCACCCCCCACCCCCACCCACTACATTTCTCGGCTCTCCCCGCATTTTCACACTTGCCTTTCTTACCAAACATTAAGCTGTATCTTATGAACCTTTTCAGCTAATTATCTTTGTTGAATAATTAATCGCAGTCATGATAAAGGCCATTATCTAATAGGACCCCACCCCCCACCCCCCATGTAGTGCAGTACACACAACAGTCGCACAGTCCTGGTTCATTGCGTTTTTCCGTCTTGCCTTTATCTTCTACTATTATTGAATGCATGTGTTTAATTATGTAAATGGATGAAAATTAGTGTCAAATATAGCAAACGATAGAGGATGAAGTACTCAATCTGCAGTAAGAAAGGCAAGACTGAAAAAGTGGAAACAACCGAGAAATGGAGGGGGGAGGGGGGGGACGCATCTTTCTTTACCTTTATCCACTACTGGTTTTGTTCACTACATTCGTGAAGGTGAACATTCCCTATACACAAATCTGGTCAAATGTCTGATACAGATCTCTAGGTGAAGACGGGGTAAAAAGCCCATGGGCGAGTAAGAAGCCCATGCCAATTATCTCATGAAATGAAACAAATTTCAGTCAAAGTTTGCCCATGAGATGAACGCTAAACATTGACACTCGTCCCATCGTCATTATCCTACCCCAATAGAAGATTTTCGGAAGAAAACAAAACCTAGGGGAGAGCACTTCGTGAAAATTAGAGTTGATTAGCTCGACTTACTCGGTCAAAACCATAGCAACCATGGCGGCATGGCGTCGAAGCTTGAAACCGCAGGATGATTACATTTTAAATAAATAGGAAATATACAAATTATAGAAAGATTATAGAAAGACAGAACTTGCAAAATGTGACGTAAAATTATAAATGACATCAATTTTAGAATGACGCACGGTGTTCTAAGTGATGTACGTCTACTCAAACACACGAGGCGAGAGCTGCATGGGGTCTACCTGATGGTAGAGTAACTTCCCCTGTATTGACCGATTGAATTAGGCAAGATCACTCCCACACACCATGAATTAAATTACTCCCCTTGATTATTTCCGAACAATTCCTATGCCCATCTCTTCCGTTGTCATAGTACAGCATCTGTAAGATCTTTCTTTAGCCCCATCATTAACTAGCTGCAGAAATAGTACATGACCGTGAGGTAAAAACAACAACAAAAAGAAGTGGGGAGAGTTCATGGTCTTAGCTAGAGTTGTCATTTAGTCAAAATGTTCCCCCTCCTCTCTTTCCTTCGTCATTAGTCACACAAAAATCTCATGCAAAAAAACAAACAAAAATGGGTGGTGCGCCTCTGGCTGTGACGCGCTCTTCAGGTGGGAGCAACCCGAATTTCACAGAGACACATCTGTGACTATAAAGTACCTAATACCTAATACTTAATGTACATAGTTCTGCAGGGGGGGGGGAATCAGAAAATGGTTTAATCTTGGGAAAGCCGCAAAGCGCAGAATGTATAGGAGGAATTCGAGGGGTTTAACATGAATATGATGCCACCATGCAAACAACGCTACATCGTCATTATTAATTAATAATGTTCGGATACATGACAAAACCATGAAGCAGTTTACAGTGGAGACTGATTAAAGCACTATGTATACATTCAAATGACCTTTATTTATACACATTGTTTTCTATGCATTATGAATGCAGAATGATGTCATTTACACACAAGACTTGTTGTCATTATACACACCACCCTTTAAGAATATGCATTACACATTATGCAGAGTTCATGTGCATACAAAATACTACTCTTAAACCCCCACAAAAAACCCTTTTATATCATTTTATAAAACTTTTGTATCCAAATGCCATGTATTGAACATCGTTATCAAAACCAGTTACTGTGAATATTGAATCTTGATTTGTGTTCTGTAAAGTAAAACTGCATTAATTTTTAAATCCCCAAGGCCAGTGGAACGGTGCCAGCAAATTATTGAGATTTATCATTCATAACTAGAGAGAGAGAGAGAGAGAGAGAGAGAGAGAGAGAGAGAGAGAGAGAGAGAGAGAGAGAGAGAGAGAGAGAGAGAGAGAGAGAGAGAGAGAGAGAGAGAGAGAGAGAGAGAGAGAGAGACAGAGAGAGACAGAGACAGATATATATATCTATATATCACGAATGCATTCAGACACCACCACACAAACACACACGACCAGTAAGCCAAGCCTATAATATAACACACATTACGCTGTTTTTTTCTCAATTGTCAGTTTATTAACTTCTCCCAGTTATATTCAATAAAAAATTGTATGATTTATTTTTGGTTTTGCTGTTTCGCTATCATACAAGTGGACCTTTATTTAAAAGCGCATGAATACGTTTTCGTGCTATGTCACAGTAAAGAAATTGTTACTCTACTTCTTTTTGTGTGCCTTGCCTTGTTTGTTTGTTTGTTTAGTTGTGTGATGTGTGAGTGTATATATTTGCGCGTGCGTGTGAGTGTGAGTGTGAGTTTGTGCATTGGGGAATATCCCCTTTTGTAATCTTTTCCTTTGTGTCTCTTGCAGTGCTGAAAACGTGGCTTTTGTTTGTGTCTTTGTTGGGTGTTTCTAGTTAGTTATGCGTATGAAAGTATCCTACAACTAGAAGGAGGTAAACGAAGGGTTTACTGAATGCTATGTATGTCTGTGCGTCAGCTCACTCGTTCTTTAATTTAACCCTTTCACCGCCAAAGTCGCATTTTAGCACCACAGTGAGTTCACACCTATGTCACTAAAAGGCATGAAATTGGGGTTTATTATCCAAAGACCCTGTTGTCTTAGTTTTGGGAAGTAAGGATAGACCTTATTTGATATATAGTCACAGAAGAATCCCCAATACTGCACATGGATTTTGTTCTCTACCCAGGTACATGTAATGGCACTGTTTGGCTGAAAAATGGCTGGCGGTGAAAGGGTTAACGTCTATCCACCTTACAGTGATCTTAGACCAAAACAATGGTATGTGTGTGTAGCATGTAGGTATGTGCAAATGTTCGTTAAAGGGTGTTTGTGAATGTGCGTGTAGGAGGTACGTTAGTCTATGCAGGCATATAATTTACATGAGTAAATGGGGAGAGGGGTATGCGAGTCTGGGTACATGTATGATTTAGGCCCTGTGTTAGTGAAACGTCAGTGAAATACTTAAACTGTGAATGATACCTAAACATTTAACCTTTATCGGATCATGCTTTTGACTACACGGACACGATGGCGGGGGTCTTCCACGACCCCCTACTCAGCAAAGAGCAAATTCCGAGGTGTTTATCCCTGTCCGGATGGCGGGGGTCTCCCACGACCCCTACTTGTCAAAGAGGCACCATCTGTTTATCCCTGTCCGGATGGCGGGGGTCTCCCACGACCCCTACTTGTCAAAGAGGCACCATCTGTTTATCCCTGTCCGGATGGCGGGGGTCTCCCACGACCCCTACTCAATGCACTGCAGTGCTCTTTAAAGTAGGGGTCGTGGGAGACCCCCGTCATCCGGACAGGTATATCAAAATTACGCATCATATTACGTCATTTATATTTTATACACATTAATGAAATTTAATACACTTAAAGCCATTTACGTGTTTGACAAAGTCATGACATTTCATGAAGATTGCTTAAATAGTTTTAGAGATATAACATGTTTTGTGTGTCAAGGGGTCGTGGGCGACCCCAGAAGTCCGGTAAAGGTTAAAGGAAATAAACAATAAATGAACAATATTAAACTCCCAAAATGAAAGTAAAATAAATAACAAGGACATCAAAGCAAAGGCCCTAAATTGGGCTCCTAATAAGTCCCCGAGCAACTTCTAGAATCTTTGATTCATCACAAAGAATGTCTTCATAGGCTGCCATTGATGGTAGTGCGTCAGTGAGTGAACGACAATGCTTACCAATCGCAAGAACCCAAACTACTGAAGAGATCTTTTGGAAATTTACCCTTTCTTTCTTAGGCCGGGTTCACGTTAGACGCGTAAGTTCTGTACGGAAAACCCTAAATAGGATAAGTGGAAGAAAGAAGGATAAAAGTTTACGCATATAGGGGAAATTCAGACAGGTGTGCAAATCTTTTCCCTTCTATGTTTCACTTATTTATGGATTGCGCACGGGTTTCCGCATGGAATATCCGCTTGTGTGTGTGTACACGGCCTTATTACTAGTATATTTAAAATGATGCCAACAATCTCGGTTTACCTAAATATTTAATCATTTCAAAAGCCCCGCCACCATACAAACGCACCTTATCCTCTTATCAATGTCTCTCTGTCGTTCTCTCCTCCTCTCTATCTGTCTCTCCGTTCTATGGCATTACTACTTGTGTTGCTTCTTTTTTTCCACACGCAACTCACACAAGTTCAGTGTCCCACAAATAGGATGTTCATGGTGGCGCGTACAACATAAACGAATCGTTGTTTATTTGTCGTGAATAAATAACAACAACACCGTAGTTAAGGCAGTATTGTTTATTTGTATTGAATAAATAACAACAACAACAACAACAACAACAACAACAACAACGTAGTTAGGAGAGCATTGTTTATTTTGTATTGAATCATTTACTAGTACCATTTTACTAGCTACGAAATGCATCACCTTACATATATAAGTATTTGTGTGTACTCACGCTCTCACATCTGCCATTTGTGTTCATACATGTGATGTTTTTTGTTGTTGTTGTTGTTGCTGCTGATGATGACCATCCACCTCCCCTCTTAAGTCTTGTTCTATTTCTGTTCAACTTCCTTCTTCTTCTTCTTCTTCTTCTTCTTCTTCTTCTTCTTGCTTATGTCGTTCACCATCAACAATTTGATGATTTTGACGCTTAAAACATAAGCTTAAAGGGCAAATCTAATAACAACACCAGCAACCCACAAAATCTTTAATTTTGACGCTTAAAACATAAACTTAAAGGGCAAATCATCATCATATAGTATAAAGCCAAGTGTCCGTCCGTGTGTGTGTGTCTGTCTGAAACACAAAACGGGCCTTATAACTCCGCCGTTTTTCGACCGAATCGCTTCAAATTTGCTGTGAGCCCTAACGGGGCGATGGCAACGGCAACTGAGGCGGCCGTGTCATTTGCGCGGTTTCGCAAATGCGCGAAACGCGCATCCGCCGGCCTCTCGGCGCCCGTATCTCCGACGTTTCTGGGCCGATTGCCTTCGCATTTGGCAGATAGATGTCCGGGGACGGTGACTATCGATGTGCCAAACTGGAAGACAATCGGTTCAGAAACGCGCGCGCTATACGCCGCTTCACCTTTTCACGAATAACTCCGCCGTTTCTTAACTGTATCGCTTCAGATTTGCTGTCAGGCTTGCTATGGCAGTGGCAAAGCATGGCAGGAAATTTGACGAGAATCGGGAGAGCGCGTCACTCTCAGAGCAGCGCCAACGGGAAACGGGGCCTTATAACGCCGCCTTTTCTTAACCGAATCGCTTCAAATTTGCTGTACTCAGCGTTACCAGTACTTGGCGTTACCGTTACTACGCGTTACCATTACTAGGCGTTACCGTTACTATGGACAGCGCATCATTCTCACAGTAGCGCCAAGGAAACGGGGCCTTATAACTCCGCCGTTTCTTAACCGAATCGCTTCAAATTTGCTGTACTCAGCGTTACCAGTATTTGGCGTTACCGTTACTAGGCGTTACCGTTACTAGGCGTTACTGGTACTCGGCGTTGCGCTAGTA
>CM065698.1:41926238-41931238 GCA_017654935.2 Phymorhynchus buccinoides | reverse complement strand
AAACTTCGCGAGATATATTAGCGATTATGTGTTTCGGGGGGTTTGAACCCCGTAACTGGCGCGACCTTGACCTTAATGTAAAACTAAATACATCAGTGGATAGCTGGCATCTTGGCAAACTAGTATACCAAATTTGATGATGAATAGACTGAATAGTTTTTGAGAAAAACGGACGAATAGCCGGACGGACGGACACCGGACGGACGGACGGACACCGGACGGACGGACGGACACCGGACGGACGGACGGACCAGACAAAAATAATAGCTCCCCGAACCTTCGGCTCGGGGACTAATAATGGCACATTAGGAGGTAGGGTAGGTATTAGCGAGCTGTGTGTTAACATCCACACCCACCCTTCCCCCCTTTCCACCCCTTCCTTTTGGATGCTGCCCTGGGGTATGTCTGGGGTAGGCTGGGACTACCCTATCGTCACCGTCCCCCCAAAGGGCTGGCTGGGTAGAATCATAGGGCGCCCACCGGTTCGCATAATGCGTTTCGCATAATCCTTTGATCAGAGCCGCGGGCGCAAGTCGAGTGTCTCTTCCAAAAAAACCTGGCAGTTCGCATAAACGGGTTTGCCATTTCGCATATTATGCACTCTTGCAGGTTCTAATGCACTCTACGTGACTTTCTGTTACTTTCTTATCCCTATCCCTAACCTATCCCTAACCCTATCCCTAACCCTATCCCTAATCCCTAAACTTTCTGAGAGTTTATATGCGAAATGCCATGTCCACAAAGCTTTGTATGCGAAGCGGCAGTATGTGAATCGGCTTTATGCGAAGCGGCAGTAGGCTACCCATACCTATCCCCGAACTGAAAATTACTCCGAATCGACAGATTTGGGCCCAACAACAGAAAGATAGGTATTAGTATTAATTTGGTATTTGGTACTGCATAGTCACAGAGGCGTCTCTGTGAAATTTGGTTTGCTCCCACCTGGAGAGCGCGTCGCATGCAGAGGCGCGCCAGACATTTTTTTTATGGTGGTAGACTATGTGGGCTATCATGTTCTTAACCCCCTCAAATATTCGCATTGAAACTTTAACACTGCGAAGAAACATTCTGCCATGGGATAAAGGTAGGATCAGCCTAGGACAACCTTCATAAAATTAAAAAGCCCCATTTTCTTTAAAAATAAAATAAAATTAGACACTGCTTTCGTCCTTTGAGAAAAGGGGGGCTATGGTGTTCTTTACGCACCCTTCCCCCTTCCTCCCCCCTCAAATGTTTTGCATTGAAAATGTGACCCAGCACCACGAAAGGGACATTAAGTGTCAAACTGACCAGTCTGAGAAAAGTATACCTTTAAAAATTTCAGACAAGTCTCTTTCTCTTTCTAGAAAATCATAATAACAAAGCAGATACAACTTCGAGTACAACCTAAGAGCTTATAAAGCGTACTCTAATATTTGAATTCCGTTCAAAATTCTTAGTATTTACAGTTAGTAGGGTGAGCGCCAGCCATTTTGAGAAAACATGGTCTAAATTCTAGCCTAGCTGAAGAAAATCCACTGGCCTACTCATTTTAAAGCACTTATAAGACAATTTACAGACCATAGTAAAGATTGTCTTTTATAAATATGAAATATAAGATGTTAGAGAACACGCAAACAGCCAAAACTCAAAATTGACCAAAAATGAGATTTTTGACTTTGCAAGCCTGTTGTGAGAAACTAGCCCAGCGACTTAATGTCCCTTTCGTGGTGCTGGGTGACACATGTTTACTGAGAAGCAGCATGCTGTCATTCTCAGGGTTACGATCAGCCTGTTTTCATTTACTTTAAAAAAAATCTCTTTCATTCTTCAATCCTCATATTCGTTCCCTTGTTTGTTTTTGTTTTAACTGGTGAAATCGTGTATTATTTCACTTTAGCTCACGCGCCTTCCTAAATTTGGATTACGTTAGTTTATTTTGCCTGTCTCTGAAAGGGTTACGATCAGCCTGTTTTTCTTTTTTTTTCTTTTTTTTTCTCTATCATCTTTCATTTTTCGATCCTCACTTAGGGGAAGACGGGGTAAAAAGCGCATGGGCGGGTAAGAAGCCCACCCCAATTATCTCATGAAATGAAGCAAATTTCAGTCTCATTTTGCCCATGAGACGAGCGTTAATGTCTAGCATTCGTCTCATGGGCAAATTTGACTGAAATTTTCTTTATTTCATGAGATAATTGGGGTGGGCTTCTTACCCGCCCATGCGCTTTTTTACCCCGTCTTCCCCTAATTCCCTTCACTGATTTTTTCTTAATCAGGTGAAATCGTGTGGTATTTCTCTCTATTAGACCACGCGCCTTTCGAGGTTTGGATGATGTTAGTTCATTTTGCCTGTCTCTTTGTGAGTTGAAACTGATACGGTTGGGATTTTTCTGATGTTGTTGTTCGTGTTTGTTTGGCTCATGTTTTGTGTTTGTTTGTTGTTGTTGTTGTTTATCTGGTTGCTACGGGTCTGCTCAAGGTTGTGGTATTTGCTATTTTCTTTTGCTTAAAAAGTTCTGCTCAAGTTTGTGGTCGTCGATGGTCCTACTTTTTGTTTTTGCATTTTCCCATTTCGTCCACTTTCAGCTCTACTTCTTTTCATGTTTTAATGACTTCGTGGTTGAATCTGATTGAGGTTTTAACCCTTTCACCGCCAACGTCGCATTTTAGCACCACAATGGTTTAACACCCATGTCACTAAAAGTCTTCAAATCAGGACCTGTTATCCAAAGACCCTATTTTCTTAATTTTGGGAGGTAAGGATAGGCCTGTTATATATTAGGTAGAGAGGTATTCGCAATATTGCAGATTTTTTTTCTTCTCTACCCAGTTAAGTTTAATGTTATTTTTTGGCTGAAAAATGGCTGGCGGCGAAAGGGTTAATGACGGATAGCCTCCCTCCTTTCCCTCGTCTTTGTTCAACCCAAACTGTTCTGTCTCCGTCCCACCCCCTCCCTCTCACTTTTGGTTCTTACATCCTTCACCCACTCCCTCGTTACTTTCCGCAATTGTGAAAGTTCCAGTCGAGTGTTGCCAGCAATGAACCAAGCATGGAGGTCGTTTCTTCAGATCGGACGCTTCAAGCGTTTGCAGCGCTTTGGGAAACAAAGCGTTGTGTAGAGTGGCACAGTGGTAGCGCGTTCGCTTCGTGTCAAGCAAACCCGAGTTCGAACCTGGGTACAGGGGATTTTTCCTCTCACTCTGCACTAGGCCTTGTGGCCTGAACGTGGAGTCTTTCCGATGAGACGATAAACCGAGGTCACGTGTGCCCATGCACTAAGCATACGTTAAACCCAGTGGCAACGAAAAGTTGTCATTTGGTCAAAATTTACCACCACCACCACCACCCCTTTCCTTCCTCATCAGTCACACAAAAATCGCATGCCAAAATAATAAATTGGATGGCGCGCCTCTGGCTGCGACGCGCTCTCCAGGTGGGAGCAACCCGAATTTCACATATGCGCCTCTGTGAGTATAAAGTACCTAATACCTAATAATAATACTAAAGAAATCTAAGAGACGCAGTGTTTGCCAAAACGTTTGCGAGTCGAGTACCTACGATGCAATTTTCATTTGAATCATGGGAACAATACAATCTTTTTTTAAATTTCCGGAGTTTACGTCTTGTGTGGAAGATAGTCAAAATGTTAGCCAAAACAAACCGAATGAACAAAGACGAGTCTTCTTTATACATTCGTGAAATATAATATGGGATGTTTTGAGCAAATCAAACTAACAAAAACGTTTTTGAACTCGTGCTTTTTCTCATTTTCTTCATCATGCTAGATGGCATAACATATTGCAATAGTAATTTTCTGCGCACAAATATACGTGAATGAAAGCGAACTCTATCTACAGGCTGACACTGAGTTATGATTTACCTCCCTTTCGACAGGAACGCTTTTTCTTCTTACCGGAAGTGACGAATAAGCTTTACAGCTACCCAAATTTAGCCAATGTTTAGCGAATTTATTTGGAGTTTCTTCAAGTCCCTGTTACTCACAAACGCTCTTCGCACGCAGGGCGCTCTCGTGTGAAACTTTCCCTGCTTTCCGTAGCAGCTATCCTCAGAGAAATCACGCTCTTTGAAGCGCGTGTGGCTGACGTGTGTTGTGAACAGACCATCCTTTTTCCCCCCCCCCCCCCCCCCCCCCCCCAGTCCAATCGCCTGGTTTGATCAAAGGGCTTGCTTTGCGATTTAATTCTGGTTCAAAACCCATTCTCTGATTTTAAAAAAATGTAGATAATTACGTTTTTGTCCTCTCTGTCTGTCTGTCTGTCTGTCTGTCTCTCTGTCTCTCTGTCTCTCTGTCTGTCTGTCTGTCTGTCTGTCTCTCTGTTTCTCTGTCTGTCTGTCTGTCTGTCTCTCTGTCTGTCTGTCTGTCTGTCTCTCTCTCTCTCTCTCTCTCTCTCTCTCTCTCTCTCTCTCTCTCTCTCTCTCTCTCTCTCTCTCCAAAAGCTTTGCAAAGTCTGACTAGCCTTTGATTTGAGAGGACTTCACTCAGCAATGTAATAATAGTGAGTGGGTGAGTGAGGGAGACACCAGAAAGACACATCTCTTTCTCTGTTCTGTCTGTCTTTCTTCATTTTGGGAAACAAGATTCTGATTTTGTGCCCTAGACTCAGTAAATTGGATTGTTACCACGAATTTTCACCGTCTCCCCCCCATCCCCCCCCATACACCCACCCTCTCCACCACCCCCAAACATCAGAATATGTTTGATGTAAAGTTTTGCAAGAATCCGTACTTTTAATTAAAACAACTTTGGAAAAAAACTTTATTTAGTGGTGGTACTTTACGTTCTTTTTTGTTCTTCCTGCGTTGCGGTAAAGAATCAAGCTTTACTTTATATCTATACAATTGGATTTCTTTCATTTAATATTTAATTTTTAATCTAAATCATAATATATCGATACATTTGACGATCTCATTTATAAACATCGTGCAACAGATCTCTATTTCAAATCGATAGAATAAAGAAAAGAAAAGAAACGTCGTAGTAATGACAAGACACGAATTT
>CM065698.1:41916238-41918738 GCA_017654935.2 Phymorhynchus buccinoides | reverse complement strand
TCAATTACTAGATACATTACATTTTGAAACATTAATATGAGTTTAAAAATCGTTCATTAATTTTTTTCACACACTTTCATTTCTTCTCTTTCTCATATTCAAGAAAAACTTCGCGGCTGTCATGTCTTTTAGTCCCCCCCCCCCCCCCCCCCCCCCCCCCCCCCCCCCTCTCAAATTTTCGATTAGAAACTTTTCATTGAGAAGCAACATTCCACATTCTGCCAATTGTGTAAAAGAGACTGGGCTAGCAGCAGCCTAGGATTATGTTCACGAAACTAAAAGAAGCAGATTTTGATATAGAGAATCGTAAACAAGAGGGGAGGGAGGGGGTGTAATTACATCTTTACCAAAGCTTTATCTCCCTTTAAAAAAAATTTGTTATCTGTTTTTTGTATGTTTTTATCATTTTGTTTAATAAATAAATTTTAAATTTTTATAATAATATGCCAAAAACATTCTGTGAGCTATTGCTTTGCTCGTTGTTGCTTCAGTTATGTCGTTGTTATTCATATTTCTTTCGAAAATAAAACGTTATTATTATAAAACCGCTATTATCGTGTTCTTAATGTTCTCGCTGCACCCTTTCTCTGTCACTGTATAAAATGTGTAAACTTTTTCACTACTTTTTTTTTTTTTTTTTTTCCCCATATGGCTTCGGCCGAGAGGACGGTAAGAATAATTAATTGGCACTACTTGTAGCGGTGCCATAGCCGATGAGGTTTAACCGAGGCGTGGTCACCGCTACAGCTATCTGTATTAACAAAAAGTCGGGACTTTACTGGTTTCGTACTGCCTCCGGGCATTGCCTCCAGTATTGTTCCCACCATATTTGTATTTACAAATGTCCCATATGTGTCTGATTCAGACCGAGAGGACGTTAAAAAAAACACAACAAAAACAACAACAACAACAACCGTTTTCACTTGATTCAAAAAGCTTGAAATGAATTTAAATAAAACATTTTTAAGAGAAAACTACAGTACAAAAGACTCAAGAGAAAGCAATTAATGGCTAACAAAAATCATTAGGGGAAGACGGGGCAAAACGCGCATGGGCGGGTAAGAAGCCCACCCCAATTATCTCATGAAATAAAGAAAATTTCAGTCAAATTTGCCCACGAGACGAATGCTAGACATTAACGCTCGTCTCATGGGCAAAATGAGACTGAAATTTGCTTCATTTCATGAAATAATTGGGGTGGGCTTCTTACCCGCCCATGCGCTTTTTACCCCGTCTTCCCCTACAAGTAATAACTATGGGAAAATCGAAGCCAAAAAAACCAAAAGCGCAAAACAAGGGAAAAAAAATGTTCAGAACAAACCACAAACACCTGGAAATCTCCTGAGGGTATACTCATTAAGCTCAAAGTAGACAGAAAAAATGGAATAGAACGCGAATAAAGTGAAAGTCTGGAATATAGTCAAAGCATAAAACCCGAAATCGCAAGGAATAAGCTTACATAACGCCTACAACATATTATGCACAATGCAATGAAAACACCAACAAAACACACACACACTCAACAGTACTCAGTAAGGAAACTAAAAAGAATACCAGAAATTCAGAGAGAAACCATAAAGATAGAAAGTGCAATGAACGCAGAAATGGTAAGAAATAGATGTGATGAAAAATATATTTACAAGAAAAAAAAAAATAAAAAAAAATATAAGGTTTCTGTACACGTGAACAACTTTCACTCTTGTGCCATAGTAATACAGTGATATTCCAGTCATAGTATTATGACTGCCCTATCACTGTGTTGCCATGAAGAAAGAGTGAAAAATGTTCACGTGTACAAATAACTTTATAAGAATGACATGCATATCACTGTGTTGCCATGAAGAAAGAGTGAAAAATGTTCACGTGTACAAATAACTTTATGAAAATGACATGCATATATCACTGTGTTGCCATGAAGAAAGAGTGAAAAATGTTCACGTGTACAAACAACTTTATATAAATGACATGCATTTCACTGTGATGCCATGGTGAAAGAGTGAAAATTGTTCACATGTACAGAGACCTTAAGGTCTGTGTACACGTTAACACTATTCGCAACATAGTTCTATTTCCCCATGGCAACACAGTGAGCTGTTAAGTCATACTAAGAGTGGGCTATCACTGTGTTGCCATGGGGAAATAGAAACATCTCGTGAATAATGTTAACGTGTACACAGACCTTTAAGAGAGGGGGAGGGAAATGTGATAGTTAAAAGAAATACCTTTTATTGAACTAAGTTAACAGACATCAGCGTTTAGATTTAGAGCAGAAAACCCACTGAGACAAGAAATAAAAACACCGCATAAAAAAAAAACACCTACACATAACAATAAAGAGACAGAGAACATAAAAAGACAAAGAGAACAGAGGATACCAAAGAACGCAAAGAGGGACAAAGGATTTAAAGAGAGACAAAGAACATCATTATAACGAAAGACAAAAAACACGAAATGCAGACAAAAGCACGGAGCACACCCACACAAAAAAACAACCACCATT
>CM065698.1:41901238-41913738 GCA_017654935.2 Phymorhynchus buccinoides | reverse complement strand
GAGTTTTCTTTTCACACACGCACGCGCGTGTGCACGCACGCACGCACACACTCACACACACGTACGCACACACACACACGCGCGCGCACGCACGTATGCCCGCACGCACGCACGCACACACCAGAAATATGCAGCCACCACTTCAGGAATGGAGATGTTTCTTCATCTTCTTCTTCTTCGGAGTTCCCAGGCCATATGGCCATAATGGGTGAGTTACGTATGTGTCCGGTTTTCAGATTTTTTTTCCAGATCTTCCTGCTTGCATTCAGCCGACTCATTCCGATTTCGGAGGAGGAGGATCAGTTAGGTACTCAGGAATGGTCAGTTTTATTTTAGACCGTTGAAAGCCATCATTTTCAGGAATGTGAGAATGTTTCACCATCACCCATGTACCTGTTATATTGTTATATCTTTGAATGGAATACAATCGTTGAATCTTGAGCTTGGTGGTCTAGAAAGTCAGAGCCCTGGGAAGGAAAGACAGAACACACGACCCACGTCTCCATCAACCTGTAGTGTGACACAAAATGTGACCCAGCACCACGAAAGGGACATTAAGTCGCTGAACTAGTTTCTCACAACAGGCTTGGAAAGTCAAAACTCTCATTTTTGTAAAATCAATTTTGAGTTATGGGTATTTTTGTGTTATCTAACATCGTATCTTTCGTATTTATAAATGATAATCTTTAATATGGTCTCTAAATGGTCTTGTAAGTGTTTTAAAACGAGTATGTCAATGCATTTTCTTCAGTTAGGCTAGACTTTAGATTGTGTTTTCTCAAAATGGCCAACACTCACCCTACTAACTTTAAATGCTCATAATTCTGGAACGGAAAAAGATACAAGAATGGCTTTTGTATCATTGGAAAGAGAATTGCCTGAAGTTTTCAAATGTGTAATTTTCTCAGAATGGTCAGTTTGACACTTAATGTCCCTTTCGTGGTGCTGGGTCACATATGATTACGGGGGTGGGAGTGAAGACAACGAGGGGTGGGTGGTGGGTGGTGGTGGTAGGTCGCTTCATTTATCGCTATTTTCTGTCGTTCATGAGCAGAATAAAACGTTGAGCTGGACAACTTTGGCATCGACATAACTCCTCAAAATAATGTGTAAAACAGTTATTTCGGTGTGTTTTTTACGTGTACAATTAACACAGGTGACATAAATTACTTTTAAAAAATACGAATTAACCGATAGTTCTACACAAAACGGGGAAAATATCGATAAGTTCTTGCGGATTGAGTATTCGTAGATCATATTTCGATCTAGTTGGGTTTTTTTTACAGTCACGATAACGTTTTTGTTTCAAAAGGTATTTTATTTAGGTATTGGTTGACCTATTTCCATATTGCAAGTTGTTTTTCTTATTTCTAATTCTGGACATTTATTTTAGAATCAAGTTAATGTTTCACGAGGCTGATGAAGTGTATGGGTTTCTTCATGACTTAGCGTGAGTGTGGAATGCTTGTCGTACTACAGCGTGCGATTGGACAACAGTCACGATAACTTAGAGCTTATTGGGCTTATGTTGTATTTTGGAGGTAGAATTTACATCAGCTTTAACACCAGAAGATGTGATTTATAATCATCTCCAATTATGCAGACATCAAAAGTGCCCATCTTAAAGTTGCATAATGCTCAGTGACATAACTCCTGACAGGGGAAAGGGGAAAGGAGTAGGACGGTGATACTTCTAAACACGGAAACGGACCGAAACGGACACCGAAATGGAACGAAACGGAATGAAACGGACTCAAGCTGAGGATTATGACAGAAAATACCCCTTTCTGCGCGTTGAATGTCGCTATCCATTCCACTTCAACCGTACATAATAATAGTTAGTGTTCTGCACCTCTGCCTCCCCCCTCCCTCTCCACTCCTACTCTCCCCCCCCCCCCCACATGATCTCTCTCTCTCTCTCTCTCCTCTCTCTCTCTCTCTCTCCTCTCTCTCACACACACACACACACACATATACACACACACACACACACAGGGCAGGATGAAACAAAGCTTTGTCAGCTTATTCTTTAGCTCTCAATAAAGATGATTTTGACTTGCCTTGACTTGACACACACACAGGTCAGGTCAGGTCAGATCTTCAGGGCAGCCAGGCCTCACGGCCTCTTGATGTGCCCTATCTTTTGATTGTTTGTTATTGTGGCTTTGTTCATTAATCAGATTGGCACCGCTGTGGCGCTTTTTGAACTATCATTGTCGTCTTAATCATAATTGTATTTAAAAACATTAATTTTGGGGTCACTATCTAGGAGGTTTTTGAAATGGTTAATGTTGGAAGCAAGTTTAGTTTGTGCAGGGAGATTGTTCCAGTGCTGGGTGACTCTATTAGAAAAGAAGTTTTTTCTCATATTAGTTCTACTGTATTGGGTTAGTATTTTTAGATCACTGTTACGGGTTCTCAAATCGTTAGACAATTGAAACAAATGCTTGTTAGTTTTGTCAGGGTTATTCAAAATTTTATATACAGTTATCAAATCTCCCCTTACTCTTCTAAATTTTAAGGATGGTAAACTTAACTTATGAAGTCTGTCCACATATTCCAAATTTTGTATTGATTTTATTAATTTGGTTGCTCGCCTTTGTACTCTTTCAATCTGTGTAGATTGTCTTTTAAGAAAAGTTCCAAAGAGAGATGAGGTCTTACTAAACTTTTATATAGGTTCAAAAAAACTTCTGTATTTAATTCCATAAAACTTCTTCTAATTAAACCCAATATTCTATTGGCCTTGTTTACTGCTGTTGTAATGTGTTTATCAAATTTGAGTTTAAAATCAAATATGACTCCTAAGTCTTTTTCATCTGAACAGGTTTCCAAAAACGTGGGAAATTTCATAAGTTTCATTTTGATTGTCATAGCCCACATGCATGACTTTGCACTTTCCTGCATTAAAATAGAGATTCCACTTTTCTGACCATTCCATAAGTTTATCTATGTCATTTTGTATTATGTCTGAATATTTAGAACAGTTGTAAAGTTTGGTATCGTCTGCGAATATCTTACAGACACTTTGTATTTCCTCCGGAGAGTGCAAAAAGTATTGACTACCCTGGGGAATGCCACATGCGTGCAACCCGTACACAAATGTAGGCCTACATGTGTGTGTGTGCGGTTGTATGTGTGTGTATGTGCGCATACATGTAGGCCTACATTTGTGTACATATACAGGCCAAATTTGGAAGGCATCAATGCTCAAAATAACGGTTGCTATACTAAGATTGAACCTAGGTATATCAGCTTGAGTCCTCTTTCGGTCCGTTTCGGCCCGTTTCGGTGTTCAGAAGTACCGGTAGGACGTGGAGGAGACGAGATAAGTATTTGGATCGACACCGGACAGTACTAGAATGAAAAAGATTAGGTGTGCCCGCTCTCCGCTAGACGTTATGGTATAAGAGTCTTCCGGGAGAGAAGATTGACGCAGTCATGGTATTTGGATGAACAGACAGATGGCAGACAGACAGACAGTAAAAGTACAGACGAGACGGATGGACAGACAAAAGACACAGGCGGAGAAAGCCCAGAGAGGCAGACTAGACATAGACAGATTTGCAAGGTACAGATTAGTTGAGACAGACAGAGAGACAGAAAGATGAGGCACATACAGATATAGAGAGGCAGACTGGCCATATACAGGATTGCAAGGTAGAGATTAGTTGAGACAGACAGAGAAATAGAAAGACGAGACACAGACAGAGAGATAGAGAGGCAGACTGGCCATATACAGGATTGCAAGGTAGAGATTAGTTGAGACAGACAGAGAGACAGAAAGACGAGGCACATACAGATATAGAGAGGCAGACTGGCCATATACAGGATTGCAAGGTAGAGATTAGTTGAGACAGACAGAGAGACAGAAAGACGAGGCACATACAGATATAGAGAGGCAGACTGGCCATATACAGGATTGCAAGGTAGAGATTAGTTGAGACAGACAGAGAGATAGAAAGACGAGACACAGACAGAGATATAGAGAGGCAGACTGGCCATATACAGGATTGCAAGGTAGAGATTAGTTGAGACAGACAGAGAGACAGAAAGACGAGACACAGACAGAGCTATAGAGAGGCAGACTGGCCATATACAGGATTGCAAGGTAGAGATTAGTTGAGACAGACAGAGAGATAGAAAGACGAGACACAGGCAGAGAGATAGAGAGGCAGACTGGCCATAGACACAGGATTGCAAGGTAGAGATTAGTTGAGACAGACAGAGAGACAGAAAGACGAGGCACATACAGAGAGATAGAGAGGCAGACTGGCCATAGACAGGATTGCAAGGTAGAGATTAGTTAGGGAGACAGAATGTCGAGGCCCAGACAGAGATAGAGATAGAGAAGGGACTAGCAGATAGAGAAACAGCCTGACAGACAAAGACAGACAAACAAGATAGGGCCTGCATACAGATAGAGATAGAAAGTAAAGGCCCGTACAGACGGACATGATACACAGAGCTAGATGGTCAAGGCACGGATAGGCTAAAATACATGCAAGATACAGACAGGCGGCCATATATACAAAACACAGACATACATACATACAAACAGCCAGACAGCATTACAATTATTATCCAGCGAATTGAGTCCTAACTGAATTCACAGACATACACAGCGGATAAGATTTTGGAATGAAACAGACGTTTCAATTCTATCCTGCATAAAACACAAATGACTACGTTGAATACACAAAAGTGACACACAGCCTTCTAAAATCTATACATATTGATATACATAGAAAAAGGTTGACGAAAAACTTTCTATAATGTACGTGACTACAAGAAACCGAAGTGTCTAGCTTAACAAAGAAAGACGAACAATAGACTATACAAGAATTTACGACGAAGAAGAACACAAAAAACCCAACTGGTGCCCTAGGTAAATAGATTAGTAACAACTTTACAAAACAAAATAAAGATTTCAGTTTAAAACAAAAGAGAAGAGAACTATTTCAACTTAAGAACCACCCTACTAAAAGAAAAAAAAGAGATAAAAAAATAGAAAAAAGAAAGGGGTGAGTATATGGGAAATCATGTAACTATTTTTTATCTACAACAGATTTACTGTTGGTCAGCATACACGTTGTAAATTGTTTCTCACTCTTTCCTCATGGCAATTCAGTCATAATGTTAGTAATGGAGACTGTGTTGCCATGGGGGGAAAAGTGAAAAATACCAACGTGTATTTATTTGGACCATTTCACAGAGCATTAGATAACATGTTTCTACAGGTGGAACTTCCTTACTGGTAAAGGGGCAGAAACACTGCATGCAATGCGATCCGACTGCGATCCGATCGTGACGACGTCTGAGAGTCATGCATGATTCGCGTGAAATGCTTCCGTGTAAAACATAATCCTACTGTTTCCGTTCACTATACTCATGTAGACACGAATACACGAATTACACAAAATGTCTGATATTACAAAAATATTGATATTTCATCAGAGTCGTGTACGGGAGACTATAGATTGTAGTGAACAAGACTAGACTAGTAGGATTTTATCAGATTCATTTAGACAATATAATTTCACGGGAATCATGCCTCACAATTATCACATCGTAAGCAGTGCTTCTGCCCTATAACAGATAGTATATGAGTTGTTCGAATGATGCCCAAATTCGATGGCTTGGGGTCAAAACGTATTATTGGATTTATTACAAAAACTAATAACTTGTATCAAACAATGACTGCAGAAATATAAAAAGGGGGTTATACTTTTTATATTTCAGCAGTCTTTTTTTTATGCAACTTATTAGTTTTCGTAATAAGTTCAATAATATGCCAATGGACTATCTAAAGATAGTCCGTTTTGACTCCAAGCCATCGCAATGCTCCTTCTGTCTTTGAAATTTCTGGATTCATTGTTGGCAAACCAACCAAACAAAATAAAACCTTTGCTATAATACATTGGTATCTATTCCATGACTTCATCATCAGACAGACAGACAGACAGACAGACAAATACAGACAGACAGAAATAACAGACACTTCGTCTACCGTCAGAAACGTAGTTTCAGAATTTAGTATTAGTGAAATGGATAAGGGGAAGGAACTCTCGGTTAATTAACTCCCTCCACCGGAGTTTTTTTTCCCCGGCGCCATCGACTAGCGAAGCACAGTCAACAGCCACTTTGGTGGAGGGAGTTAAATTACGGAGAGTCCCTTCCCCTTCGTTCATTTCGCTATCTTCTCTCCGAGCCTCGCTATTTCAATCGCAGTTTAGTATTGTGCATTGGAATCTATTTCATGACTTCATCATCAGACATCCAGACAATCAGACAGACAGATAGACAGACAGACAAACAGACAAGACAGACAGACAGACAGATAGACAGACAGACAGACACTCGGACAGCCACTTACCCTAAGAAAGGTGGCCATGTCAAACCTCTGGTCGTCAATGCGGTGACCCTGAATCCTCTCCACCATCTCAAAGAGGTCAGCATTCTGCCCACACCATCATCATCATCATCATCGTCGTCGTCGTCGTGGTCAGCATCATTATCATCGTCGTCGTCGTCGTCATCACCATCATCATCATCATCGTGGTGGTGGTGGTGGTCGTCGTCGTCGTCATCATCATCATCATTATCGTCGTCGTCGTCGTCATTATTGTCATCACGTTATCATCATCGTAGTGATCGTCATCGTCGTGTCATCGTTATGATCTTCCTCCGCCTCCTCCTCTTCCTGATCATCCTCCTCTTCCTCACCATCATAATCGTCGTCGTCGTCGTCGTTATTTGCATCCTCCTCATCATCATCATCGTCAATTGTCACCACCACCATCGTCATCATCATCATCATCATCAGCAGCAGCAGCAGCAGCATGATCACGTTTTGTAACGTTTGTAACGTTTGTTGTCAATAATTCGTTGTCCCATTACTTGCTTGCTGCAATTTAGTCTTTCACCTTACATTGAAAACCTACTTACAGCACGAAAATGGCTATAATTATCTTTAGGACCACAAAGGACCAAAATACTACCAAGCCGGGTTGTGTGCTGCATTCGTCGACAGTCTCAGTTGTTCATAATAGAGAGACGGTAGACACAGGATACAATATAATATAGTCAGTAATGTCCATTTTCCTCAAGTTCAAGCCGTCTCTTTTCAAACGTTGATGCAATGTTAATACACTCAGGTTCTCCTTTTTTTCTTTTTTCTTGTTTCTCGCGTCCTCGTTTTTCTGATATTTTATGATTCCTACTCACTCTTCATTTTGTATTTAAATCTCTCGCCAACACTTTGGCTCTCATTATTTTCACATTGAAAACGGAGTTAGTCTCCGAAACGTCTGTGCTTTTTTTCAAATAAAAGGGACAGAAACCTACCGTTTTGAACTTTGTGTTTTTTCAATATAATATACGTACATAATATAATATGTGGAGAGAGAGGATGCACAAGGACAGACAGGTGCAGAGTGGCACAGTGGTAGCGCGTTCGCTTCGTGTCAAGTAAACCCGAGTTCGAACCTGGGTACAGGGGATTTTTTCCTCTCATTCTGCACTAGGCCTTAACGGTCTGAACGTGGAGTCTTTCGGATGAGACGATAAACCGAGGTCCCGTGTGCCCATGCACTTAGCATACGTTAAACCCAGTGGCAACGAAAAAGTTGTCATTTGGTAAAAATTTACCCCCCCCCCCCCTCCCTCATCAGTGACAAAAATCGCATGCCAAAAAAAAAAAAATGAAATTGGGTGGCGCGCCTCTGGCTGCGACGCGCTCTCCAGGTGGGAGCAACCCGAATTTCACAGAGACGCCTCTGTGACTATAAAGTACCTAATACCTAATACCTAGCTGACAGGTATTAGACAGAGATAATAGAAACACACTCATAGCGGATAGCACAACAATGAACACACAGAAAATGGACAGACAGACAGACAGACAGAGAGACAGACAGACAGTGCCCACTCACCCTGTCGTCTGTTTCCGGGGACATGTCAGTGGAGGGCGGGGAAGGGAGATGGTTGCCGCAGTACACCTGACTGTCCATGGCTGAGGACCGCCTGCAGCATCAACATCAACATCAACATCAACTGACCATCAAATCAGCCATAAATCACGTTCATTGACGTCATATTAATAAACATCACATCTGAGAAAAAAAATTAGGGGAGAGCACTTCGTGAAAATTAGAGTTCCTTACCCCCATTACTCGGTCAAATACCATAGCAACAATGCAACAATGGCGTCGAAGCTTGAAACCGCAGGATGCGAGTCAGCGACTTGCAAACATTTTTTTTTGGAATAGAATACTTAGGGGTGGCTAGTGGCCACAAACTGATGCAACTTGCAAAATGTGACGTAAACATATAAATGACATAAATTTTAGAATGACCCACGGTGTTCTAAGTACTGTATGTCTGCTCAAACACACGAGGCGAGAGCTGGGGATCTATCTGATGGTAGAGTAACTTACCCTGTTTGACCGATTGAATTAGGCAAGATCACTCCCACACACCATGAAAATTACTCCCCTTAATTATTCCCGAACAATTCCTATTGCAACGTTGAACATCCGATTACCAATAAAACATATTAATTAGCATCGCATTAACATAACATTAATAAACGCCAGTCAATTGCAACATCAATTGAACACCACGTCAGCATCTATCAAGTTAACTAACATCACATTCTTCTTCTTCTTCTTCTTCTTCTTCTTCTTCTTCTTCTTCTTCTTTTTCTTCTTCTTCTTCTTCTTCTTCTTCTTCTTCTTCTTCTGCGTTCCCAGGCCATATTCTTCTTCTTCCAGGCTTTTTTTTTTCTAATGGCCATATATGTGTCCGGTTTTCAGTTTTCACAGGTCTCCCCGCTGCGTACAGCCAACACATTCCGATTTCGGAGGAGCTAAAAGGAGAAAAATATTATTTGGAAGATTTTTTTAAAATAAGGCAGGAGAACGGGCCAGAAAGATAGTAGATGATAGAAAGCAAAGGGAACAGGCAGAGTCAAAGAGAGTGGCAGATTAGAGGACGTTACAAGCACAGAACTTCCAGAAGGTGGGGGAACTATTTTTACGAAAGACCCCCCCCCCCCCCCCCCCGGTATTCCCACGGGGAGAGACTCATCCAGCTCCCCGCATGGAGGCACGAGGCATCCACCCACTGCCCCCAACATCACATTAACAGCTATTCTCCTACCACCACAGGCTCAGATGTGTGCCATGACGTTGTAGGGGAAGACGGGGTAAAAAGCGCATGGGCGGGTAAGAAGCCCACCCCAATTATCTCATGAAATGAAGCAAATTTCAGTCTCATTTTGCCCATGAGACGAGCGTTAATGTCTAGCATTCGTCTCATGGGCAAATTTGACTGAAATTTTCTTTATTTCATGAGATAATTGGGGTGGGCTTCTTACCCGCCCATGCGCTTTTTACCCCGTCTTCCCTTATGTATTATACGTCACTGCCAGTAGGCGGGTGCCAGTAAACATCTTCCACATGGTTGTCTATTATTTTAGAGCTTATACAGTTTATTTAACTGAAAATGATCATTTTCTTTCTTCGTATTTTGGTATTAAAAAGATTTGTACAACGTGGAAAGTCACAATCAATCCCTCTTCTTTATGTTGACTATCATTTTAATTCATAGTGATCTCACAATTAACCTACATACGGGTTTCAAGGGATTCAAATGGGGTTCAGAAAAATCTTTAAAACAATTTTGAAAGTTACATACCCAAATTCTCATTTTCAATGAAACAAACTGTTCAGCATCAGTGCATTTTACGTTAACAAAACGCATTTAGTAAAGTAGGTGATCGTGTTTAGTTCTTTTGAAATATTAGGGGAAGACGGGGTAAAAAGCGCATGGGCGGGTAAGAAGCCCACCCCAATTATCTCATGAAATGAAGCAAATTTCAGTCTCATTTTGCCCATGAGACGAGCGTTAATGTCTAGCATTCGTCTCATGGGCAAATTTGACTGAAATTTTCTTTATTTCATGAGATAATTGGGGTGGGCTTCTTACCCGTTTTTACCCCGTCAAACAGATTGTTTTTCAAAAAAAAATTCATGGAGATTAATCGTATACTGATCGTTTGTAAATCGACATCACCTGGGCTGATATTAAAACGAAAACAACCATGAACTCAACGATATTAAACTAAAAAGAAAACGGAGTAAAAAAACCACAAACAACAACCGGAGAAAGCATGTGCATTTGAAGATACATAGACATAGAGGAGCAAAGATACCTGATAGTGGCAAGCTACGTTTCATCAAAGAAGCTGTATTCCACTTTATTTCTCCCCCGACCCCCATGTTCCAACTGAAACCTCCATTACCACAAATCACTATCTCCTTTAAAGGTAGACCCTGACGGATGAAGCTTTGCAAGAAACACGTCGATATCTCCAGAAAGACAGCCTTTTCAAGGATTGGAACACTCACTTTGCTCTGGTTTCCTATAAATAAAACCGTAAAAACGGCGATTCCTCCTTGGCGGAGAGATAAGTTATTTTGGATGGGGTGGGTGGAGGTCACTCATTGTGGTAGAAGCTTCTTAAAAAATTATTTGAAAGCAGTACAAACAAATTGGAGCTATGCTCTTTATTGTGAGCGAAACTCCTTTATGTAAACTGTATTAATTACAAAAAATGTTTAAAAGAGAAGCTTGTATTGTGAACATTTCGTGCAAACGATTTGGACTAAACTCATTTGGCCATTACAAAAGAGAAGCCTTCTTTCACTGAAATAATTTGACTTCCAGCACCTCCGCCAAGGAGGAATCGCCGATTTGACGGTTTGTTTTCTGGGAAACCAGAGCAAAGTGAGTGTTGCGATCTTTCTATAGGGTGTTTCCCTGGTGATCTCGACGCGTTTCTGGCAAAACCTCATCCGTCAGGGTGCCCCTTTAAAACTTCCCAACACACATTAGCCAACTTTCCACTGTACTCCTCAGAAGCAGCAGCAGCAGCAGCAGCAGCAGCAGCAGCAGCAGTACCAACAGTAAGCCCACAGTAGCAGCAGTAGTAGCACCACTACCGTTTGATGTCCCCACCACAACTAAGAACGAAATGGCAAGCCACAAAAAAAAAAAAAAAAAAAAAAAAAAAAAAAAAAAATGGCAAGCCACGTTCTTGTACGCCCAGATGTTGCGTGTACATTATGATAGTGCGTTTATCAATGGTCGTCATTTGAGTGGATTGGGATACTTGGGCGTCATTGTCCAGACACCTGGGACGAGTTTTGCTAAATTAATGTCCATTATGATTGGCCAGGAATGTTTAGCAATAACATTGTCATCAATAGGAATTGTTCGGAAATAATTAAGGGGAGTAATGTCATGGTGTGTGGGAGTGATCTTGCCTATTTCAATCGGTCAAACAGGGGAAGTTACTCTACCATCAGGTAGATCCCCAGCTCTCGCCTCGTGTGTTTGAGCAGACGTACCGCACTCAGAACACCGTGCATCATTCCAAAATTGATGTCATTTATATTGTTACGTCGCATTTTGCACATTTCATCAGTTTGTGGCCAATTGCCACCCCTAATTTGTCTTTAAAAAAATGTTTGCAAGAATGGTTCTTGTATCATTAGAAGGAGAATTGACTGAAGTTTTCAAATGTATTCTTTTCTCAGAATAGTCAGTTTGACACTTAATGTCCCTTTCGTGAAGCTGGGTCACATATGATTAAAACACAATTGTCAGAACATCGGGGACAAGTCTGCGAATTTCGACTATGATCAGTTGGCGGTATGAATTAACCTAAAGAAAAACGAACTGCCCGCCAAAGACTACGTCTGTATGGCTTGCAATATGAGTAATAAAACACCCATTGACAAGACTGCGAATTTCCATGATGATCGATTCAGTACTTCGGGCTCTGACAAGCTTAACTAACTCCTTATTTGTTTAATTAAACAGCAAACAGCAAACACACAGACAGACAGAAGAAGAACGCACAACTAGCTAAACAAGCCATCGCTTCTGATCGCAAACTACTCCCTTTCTTTAAAAACCAACAACCCAACCCACAAAAACAGGGAGACGGAGGAACAACAACAAAAGTTCTCTGCTGCACACATTGAAAGTGAATTAACCCAGTGGTCTTATGGGAAATGTCGAACGGGCTGTTTAAAGGGTTAATCGCACTTCGTCTCAAGCGATGCCAGCCTCTTTTGTGTTCGTTAAAAACCTCATTAGGAGTTTGAAAGATCGAAAGGCCAAACTAGGTGGGTGGGTGGGGTGGGGGTGGGTGGGGGTGGGGGTGGGGGGGGGGGGGGGGGGGGTCTTCTTCTTTTTGTTCTTACGGGAAGAGTTGGTTTTTTTGGGGGGTTTAATACCAAATACAACGAAGCCGAGAAACAAAGCAATGCTAGGGCCTGCTACACTGCATACGATTCGCTGTCAATGCGATGCGATTGTGACGATTGCGAGTCACGCATGATTCACGCGAAATACTTCCGTCTAGAAATATTCCTACTGCTTTTACTTTATTGTTATTATACTCAAGTTGACCCAAATACGTGACTTTC
>CM065698.1:41891238-41896238 GCA_017654935.2 Phymorhynchus buccinoides | reverse complement strand
TTATAGATTTCCCCCTTTTTGGGGGGTTTGGTTTAACAATTTCCCCATCCCACTGTTTCCTGTGACATGGGCAGATGGCCCGGTTTGTAAATTATATCTTTAAACGGGATATAATTATCTTCATGTTGATCAGGATTCAAGTGGCGGTTTTTTTTACCATAATACTTCTTATACATCATACTACCAATGCCAGTTGGAATATTTTTACCCGTTTCAAATAATAAAAAAAAAAAAGAATTAGTATGCAAATTAGGCTAAACAGACAATCGTTTTGGGAGATTAGTCTAATTTACATACTATTCCCCGTGTTGACTGTCTAATTCGTACTCGTGACTACATGGCCTGAATTCTATTCACGACATTCAAGTCTGACTGACCACAACGCCCAAGCCTCATGGGCCCGTAGTCATGAATGCGGCTTAGACAACTAATCCTGGACGGAAAATGCAAATTAGTCTAAACTACCAATCCGATTGGCAGTTTGGTCTAATTTGCATTTTCCGTCCAGGATTAGTTGTCTTAGGCCCCCACTCGTGACCACAGGCCCAGATCGCTGATGAAAACCACGTGATGATATGCAAAATAAGGAATAATGACTGCTGTACCTTGTCACAGTTTACAAATATAAGGGTAGAAAAAGGTACCTCTTACAAACATAAGGGTAGAAAAGGGTACCTCTTACAAACATAAGGGTAGAAAAGGGTACCTCTTACAAACATAAGGGTAGAAAAGGGTACCTCTTACAAACATAAGGGTAGAAAAGGGTACCTCTTACAAACATAAGGGTAGAAAAGGGTACCTCTTACAAACATAAGGGTAGAAAAGGGTACCTCTTACAAACATAAGGGTAGAAAAAGGTACCTCTTACAAATATAAGGGTAGAAAAAGGTACCTCTTACAAACATAAGGGTAGAAAAGGGTACCTCTTACAAACATAAGGGTAGAAAAGGGTACCTCTTACAAACATAAGGGTAGAAAAGGGTACCTCTTACAAACATAAGGGTAGAAAAGGGTACCTCTTACAAACATAAGGGTAGAAAAGGGTACCTCTTACAAACATAAGGGTAGAAAAGGGTACCTCTTACAAACATAAGGGTAGAAAAGGGTACCTCTTACAAACATAAGGGTAGAAAAAGGTGCTTGAGTCGGCTCCTCGGGAGAAAAAGGTACCTGTCTCCCCTCCTCAGGTACCTTTTTCTACCCTTATATTTGGAAGCACGTGATAATATGGTTGAAATATCCAAGTAAGCGAATGCCTTTTTACCCGGCCAGAGGGCGAGGTATTGCGATCGGTTTGTGTGTCTGTGTGTCTGTGTGTCTATCTGTGTGTCTGTGTATCGATTATCTTAAACACTACTGTTTGGATTTTGACTACAATTGGCAGAGGGGTAGACAGCTTGAACAGGAAGCTTCCTTTCGTTAATCAACACCGTGCTGACCTTGACCTTGAAGTTTGACCTTGAAAACCGAAATGTCCTTCTTTGGGCTATGTAATTTTCCCCCCAGCTTTATTTCGTGAACTAGTGAACAGAATCGCTTCAAATTTTGTGTGGTGGTGTACCATGGTGCAGGGAAGTTTGCATAAAAGGCCAGCTGTATCTCGTGAACTATTGAACAGAATCGCTTCAAATTTGGGGCTATGTATTTTATGCGTTCTGTAAGGGTGGAAAGTGGTGTGTTTATTGGAGGGTATTGTTCCCACCATCTTTGTATTTACAAATGTCCCATATGTGTCTATGACCGAGAGGAACCATTTTTGATTCAGAGGGAAATCCCATGACCTCGTGTAAATTCAAGCCAATATTTTATCTTTTTCTTACAAGAGGCCTTATTTGCGTCTTATACATCCAAATTATCATTAGCTTTAACACAGCCATTTAAACCATTCCACTCTGAACTGACTTGATCCGCATCTGGGGAGAGAGAAAGAGAGAGAGAGAAAGAGAGAGAGAGAGAGAGAGAGAGAGAGAGAGAGAGAGAGAGAGAGAGAGAGAAACAAAGAGATAGAGATAGAGATAGAGAAAGAGACAGAGATAGAGAGAAAGTGAGAGGCAGACAGCCAGACAGACAGACAGATAGACAGAGACAGACATACAGAAAGAAAGAGAGAACAATTGAACACAATTGAACAATTGAACACAATTTTAATGTTTCAGGCCTCCGGCCTATAACATAGGAGGTGCGGTGCACACAAAAAACGAAATGATAATAAATGTATAATAATTCATATACTAATAGGATCAATCATAAATGTTGCTTATTACATCTGAGGCAAGAGTTCTTCTCTTTTCCTCAGTGCATAGTAGATGTACATAGCAACATCTCTAGTAATATATATGTTATCATTCGCAAGTAGTTGTTTAAGTTCGATAGAATCAACATTCGAAAACTGTCTGTGCTTCAATATGTATTTTTCTCTGAGAGGAGTATAAACATTGCATCTCAATAAAAAATGCAGTTCATTCTCAATTTGGTTACAGAATGGACATGTTTGAACATTTTCTTTGTATCTAATATTGGTGTTCAGGTCGTTTATGCCAAGACGAAATCTTGTAAAATGTATTTTAAACTTGTTAACTGTTAAGTAGGCTAAATAGGATTCTGGTTGTAAGAGAGACTTGAATGAATAGTAAGTACTGAAGCGATCACTTGAATTAAGCTTACTAACCCAATCCTGCTGATAACAATCAACCATCCTTTGCCTGAAGATCTTCTTAAAATATTTAACATTACCAACCCCGCCCGCTAACCAGACATCAGAGAACCCATATCTATCAAGACAGCATTTTATGTCGTAAGCCCAGTTATTTTGTATTGTTCTACCCTCGGTGATGTTCATAAAGCTATTTGTCAAGGAAAGATAGGCTTGCTTGGGGATTCTGTTCAGTTCCATCTGCTGTAAGGAGAACCAGTAACTAAGTGCTCTTAGTGTACTGTCTATATAAAGACTATAACGACCTGTCTCGCCATAAACCATTGTATTTGGCGTTTTAGGACTAACATGTAACAGGTTTTTTACAGGCAAACAATTGGACAGCTTCGATAGTTTATATTGTGTACTACCCCATACCTCTGCGGCGTACAATAACATTGGCTTCACCATAGTATCAAACAGTTTAAAGAAGATAGTTATGTCCATGTTACCTAAGCTCCACATTGTCTTCATGATTTCTATTGTTTTATATTTGGCTCTCCTTGTGAAATCTTCCAGCGCTGTTACAAAAGATAATTTAGTTGTCAGAGTGAAATGATGGTAGGTATCATACAAGGAAGCGGAGATCGCTGTATTATTAACGTGTATCAGACGGAACTTAACTCCATAATACCCCTTCAGTCACCCTCCTAATCTGCCATCATTGAACTTTATCAATTTTCATGACCTTTTACGTGTCTTACTGGTTTCATATTCCTCAATACAATACGTCCCTTTGAATAATTATGCAAATGAATTCTGTGCGGAAGGAAGATTACTGTGACACGTGACTATGGCGACTGACTGACTACTGGATCTGACCCAATCAACGTGTCGGAAAGTGTCTCGGTAGCAGTTCAGTATCTCATCTGGTGAATTACTCTACACGAATCGTTGATGAAGGCTAGCACTCAAAATGTTATAACAAAAACACACCAAAAAACACTAAATTAAAAACAAGCTATATTAGGGCTATTTTGAAGGTGTGATGAAATATAGGCCCCTATGGCTTTGCTATGCTGTTTTAAAATCTTCTGTTCTTAATGCATAATTTATATGTTAATAAAGGTCTGCACTACAAAACCGAGTCCTATACGTGGTCTCTATGTGTAGATTTTCACTGTTTCATTTTTTTCAAGTGAAATCATAGGAGATTTCAATTGCACCAAACTTACTACAACCCTACTAGCTATACATTGGACATACACACACGCACACACGCATATACAAAGATGATGAGGAATTAAACAAAATATAAACAAAACAAACATTAACCCTTTCATCGCCACTGTCGCCTCTTGGCACCACAATGATTTAACACCCATGTCACTAAAAAGGCATCAAATGAGGGTCTGTTGACGAGTGACCTTATGTTCTTAATCTTGGGAGGTAAGGATAGGCCCTATTTTAGGCATGTCACAGAGGAATCCCCAACATTGCAGACATAATGTTTTTTTTAGGTATATTAGGCATTAGGAATTATTATTAGGTATTTCATAGTCACAGATGCGTCTCTGTGAAATTCGGGTTGCTCCCACCTACCGAGCGCGTCGCAGCCAGAGGCGCGCCATCAAATTTTCTTTTAAATTGTTGAATGCGATTTTTGTGTGACTGATGAGGAAGGAAAGGGGGGGGGTGGGGTAAATTTTGACCAAATGACAACGTTTTCGTTGCCACTGGGTTTAACGTGTGCTAAGTGCATGGGCACACGGGATCTCGGTTTATCGTCTCATCCGAAAGACTCCACGTTCAGACCGGAAGGCCTAGTGCAGAGTGAGAGGAAAAATCCCCTGTACCCAGGTTCGAACTCGGGTTTACTTGACACGAAGCGAACGCGTTACCTCTGTGCCACGAGAGAGAGAGAGAGAGAGAGAGAGAGAGAGAGAGAGAGAGAGAGAGAGAGAGAGAGAGAGAGAGAGAGAGAGATGAGAGACGAGAGAGAGAGAGGAGAGAGAGAGAGAGAGAGAGAGAGAGAGAGAGAGAGAGAGAGAGAGGAGAGAGAGAGAGAGAGAGAGAGCGAGTAGAGAGAGAGATTAGAGAAACAGAGAGACAGAAACAGAAAAAGAAAGAGAAACAGAGAGACAGAAGTCAGAGACAGAGAGAGAGAGAGAGAGAGAGAGAGAGAGAGGATAGAGAGAGAGAGAGAGAGAGAGAGGAGAGAGAGATCCGAGAGAGAGAGAGAGAGAGACAGAGAGTGCAGAGACGAGAGGAGAGAAATCGAGAGAGAGAGAGACAGAGAGAGAGAGAGAGAGAGGGGTAGAAAAACGAGAGAGAGAGAGACAGAGAACAGAGATAGAGAGAGAGATAG
>CM065698.1:41878738-41883738 GCA_017654935.2 Phymorhynchus buccinoides | reverse complement strand
AGAGAGAGAGAGAGAGAGAGAGAGAGAGAGAGAGAGAGAGAGAGAGAGAGAGAGAGAGAGAGAGAGAGAGAGAGAGAGAGAGAGAGAGAGAGAGAGAGAGAGAGAGAGAGAGAGACAGACAGACAGACAGACAAACAGACAGAGAGAGAGAGAAAAACATTTGAAACATTTGTTTATTGAGGGAAAAGAATACGCGCACAATGGGCTTGCTTACATTTTGCCCTCGACACAAAAGAAGAAAAACATAATTCAACTTCCAGTAATGAACAAACGCAACAGGAACAAGGGCGTCGCCGAGCGGCAGACATGTCCGTCACCAGCAATGCCACGCACTTGCGACACCCCGTAGAGTGTCACATCCTGACACAAAATTGGAAGGGATTCTGTCTTCTAGTTCACGAGATACAGCTTGAAGAAGAAACATATAGCGCAAAGAAGGAAATTTCGGTTTTCAAGGTCACACTTCAAGGTCAAGGTCAGCATGGTGATAATTTATGCTCGGATGTTTTCTTCTCTAGGGTATACAGTACCACACACAATCTGAAGCGCTTCTGTCAAGTACCAATGTGGAAAATATGGCTTAAAACCCAATGTGTAGACCCCTACCACTTTCAAGGCCTACGGATCGCCCGGACCGTGACCTTGACCTTGATCGGTATGCCACCATCAGAACGGGCATAAGCCAAAGTACCTTCATGCCAAATTTGAAGACTCTAACACTAACGGTGTGGGAGTTATGGCCCCTGAAAGATTTTCGATTTTCAAGGTCGTACGCCAAGGTCAAGGTCACGACGGCAATATGGTTTGCGCGGATGCCTTCCTCTCATGGTGACACACCAGCACACACAATTTGACGTGATTCTGTCAACCCGTTCGAAAGATATCCTTGGGACAGGCAGAAGGAGAAAAAATGACCCTCCGATTTTCAGGCTCCAGCGATCTTTTTGACCTTGACCTTGACCTTGATCGGTATGCCATCATCAGAACGGGCATAAGCCAAACCACCTTCATACCAAGTTTCAACATCCTATGTTGATCGGTGCCCGAGATATGGCTAAAAATAGATTTTCGGTTTTCAAGGTCGTAAGTCAAGGTCAAGGTCAGGACGGCAAAATGGTTTGCGCCGATCTCTTCCTATTGAGGCACATCTTCACACAAAATTTGACGCGATTCGGTCAAGCGGTTCGGGAGATATCCTTGGGACAGACAGAAAAAACAACAAAAAACAAAAAAAACAAAAAACAAACAAACAAAAATACAAACCAGCCCATCGCAATAGTCCGTCTTGGTGACGGACTAACAAAAACAACAACATTCTTAAACATTCTAACACCATCCATCCTCCCCCACCCACCACCAACCTCGCACACAGCACAGTAATCACACGAACTAATATAAATTGAATCAACAACAATCAGGAAATACCATCTGGAGGAAGAAAAAAATCAATGTAAACAGAATACATTAACCCTTTCACCGCCAATGTTGCCTTTTAGCACCACAATGGTTTAACACAATGTCACTAAAAGGCATCAAATCGGGGTCTGTTATCCAAAGACCCTATTTTCTTAATTTTAGGACGTAAGGATAGGCCTAATGTTATGTATGTCACAGAGGAATTCGCAATATTGCAGATATTTTATTTTCTCTACCCAGCTAAGTTTAATGGCATTTTGGGGCTGAAAAATGGCTGGCGGCAAAAGGGTTAAGAGCATAACATCAAAACACAAGAAATTACATTCTTCCTCCATCTTCCCTCCCCCCCCCCCCCTCCTAACCCCCCCCCCCCCCAAAACAAAACAAAACAAAACAACCTAATGTATAGATTTAGAGAGAGAGAGAGAGAGAGAGAGAGAGAGAGAGAGAGAGAGAGAGAGAGAGAGAGAGAGAGAGAGAGAGAGAGAGAGAGAGAGGGGGGGGGAGAGAGAGAGAGAGAGAGAGAGAGAGACAGAGACAGACAGACAGACAGAGACAGAGAGAAAGAGAGTAGGAGTGGGTGGGCACAGTTATATATATATGAAAAGGAGGAGGAGGCGAAAGCGAAGGATTAGGCCTAAGGCGTATATTTTACATACTTTAAGCAAGAGGAAATTGCGATATCGATTTATAGAGATCGGACAGGAAGAAGACTCAAGTCAGATCAAATTAAAAGCAGACCTACTTCATCTTATCCATTGAAGGGTATCATAACAGGAAAGTTAATATTCATTATACACACGCATAAAGTATCTCTCTGCCGCCCTTTGTCTTTCCGCTATGTTACAACTATCTGTTATAATTATTTGTTTCTCAAATTAAACACACTAACACCATTTTCTCAAGCTTCCAAAACCCAACGAGTTTTTCTTCAGGAACGAGTGAAAGGAAATGACATTACACAAAACTTTCACGGGTGCAGGTGAACATTGATCGGAAAAAAAGGAAAAAATCGAGTGAGTGAGAAACACGATATAAATGCACGAACTAAGGTAGCTGAACAGAAGTCATTAACTTAAAATAGAGGGAGAACATTGCACACACAAACTCATATCTGAACGTTCACGCACGCACGCACACGCGCACGCGCGCGCACACGCGCGCACACGCACACGCACGCACACGCACACACACATACACACACACACACACACACACACAGAGACAAACAGACAGACAGACAGACACACACACACACACACACACACACACACACACACACACACACACACACACACACACACTTATAGTTATAATTATTTGGTAATCATTATTTTGATTTGATAGCCGTTTTGATAACTTATTTGTATGCGGTGGGTTTTTAAATTTGTATTGCGTTTTGTGTCTTTTCTATGAATTCCCCTCCCCCCTCTTCCCTATATGACATGGCCAGACGGCCTTGGTCATTAAATGTCCGTTGATAGTTGATCGTTTATCTGTCTCTCTGTCTATGCGCTCTCTCTCTCTCTCTCTCTCTCTCTCTCTCTCTCTCTCTCTCTCTCTCTCTCTCTCTCTCTCTCTCTCTCTCTCTCTCTCTCTCTCTCTCTCTCTCTCTCTCTCTCTCTCTCTCTCTCTCTCTCTCATCATGTCAGAATATGTACAATGGAACTGAAAAGCATCAAAACGCTGCACTCACACAAGCGCATGAAGATGAGATAAATAATAAACGCAGTGAATAAAGCAAGCGCGAAATCGCAATAGTTTGTGGCACGCGGTCTATTTTTACCACTCCAATCATGAGTCACCTCCCCTGGCTTTTCAATAATTTTAATCTGTAAACCAGAATGTTATCTCTGCACCATTTCGTAACTTTTTATATCTTTTGGAAAACATTTAAAACTACGTATCCTACTTATACTCATCAAAAGAAGCACCGCATACTCGTCGTGTCTGTTGTAGTGTCTGTATTACATATGTTTATTATTTTGTACGCTTTTAAAATACATCATTTTAAAGAGCGGCCAAAAGTGTAGCCTCGATTTGAAGTGCGACAATTTTGTCAAAATTTGCGACAATTTTGGACCGACAGACCGACCGACCGACCGACAAAGTGAGTTATAGGTTTGTGGCTTGAGCCACAAACAAAAATCAAATTTTCGTCTTTGAAAAGACTTTAACGAGGCGAGTGAAGACAACACACTAAGCGTAGCAACAATGACTGTAGTGAATGGATGACCCATACTCCGAGCAACATTAATTTGACTTGTCTCTCTTTCTTCCTGTATGCGCACTTTCTCCACTCACTCATACACCACCTCTTCCACATCAACCAAATCCTTTCACTCCTACTGGCCCACCGACCGACCGATTGACCAACTTACCCATCCATTCTTCTTTCAGTGACAGACTTTCTCTCTTTTTCTTTCCCTTGACAGCGTGGGGGGGAAATCTCTCCATTTCCCTCAACGTCACAAGTGGTTAGTAAGAGTACTGCGGTCTGGAGACGTCCTGCTGTCCTGTTCCAGTGCCAGACTTGACAAGAAAATTCAGTTGATAAATATCAACTAAAGGAGGCCAAACAGTGTTAACATTATGTAGAAGAGTGTATTGCACTTCAAATGTGTATGAACATGTATGTCTTTTCAAAATATCTTCAAGGTGATGCAGTTGGCTATTTTAGAGAAGAAGAAGAAGAAACAAAGTTATATAAAATATGAACGTGTCATGAAATACGTTCGTCATCGACTGCTCAGACAAGAACAAAAAAGAAGTTCAACACAGTAAAGTGCTGAAAATGACGGTTTAGTTCTGTAAGCAGATGAGATTCGTCTTCCAAAGTATTTGTGATCCTAATGTTGTCATGAAACTGAAAGAAACCAGACTTCGACTTTTGAGATAGAGAGTCATAAACTCAAAGAGAGTAGGGTAGGCTCAGCCTACGGTTGTGTGAATAAAACTGAAAAGAACCAACTTGGCTCATATTCATCTTTCACTGTCAACTGATTGTGTCCGTCTGCTAACCTTTGCACTAGGCCTAGGCCTACAGGGACTGACCCTGCTTCCATAGCTCAACACCACAGCACAAAGAGAGTCACATCACTAAGCCTACCTAACTGTTTTGGTCAGTTGCTAGGCTAACGCATATTCATGAGTCTCTCAATGGTAGTGTGTGCATCAATGAAAAAGAAAGGGGGGGGTGTCAAGGAATAGTCAACTGATAAATGAACGTGAGGATAGAAGAATCAAAATCCATCTGTAAGTATTTCTTCAAAAGAAAGGGTTTGGTGAATATACAATTGGCATGCGATTATTGTCACTGATGAGGGAGGGGGGGGGGGGGGGGGATTTTGACAAAATTACAACTTTTTCGTTGCCACTGGATTTAACGTATGCTAAGTGCATGGGCACACGGGACCTCGGTTTATCGTCTCATCCGAAAGACTCCTTGTTCAGACCGTTAAGGCCTAGTGCAGAATGAGAGGAAAAAATCCCTTGTACCCGGGTTCGAACTCGGGTTTACTTGACACGAAGCGAACGCGATACCACTGTGCCACTCTACACCACCTCAGTCATTGTGGTTGAAG
>CM065698.1:41866238-41876238 GCA_017654935.2 Phymorhynchus buccinoides | reverse complement strand
CAGAAAGGGATAGGGATAAGATCAGCGTTGGAGTATTTGTCATAAAACTGAAAGGAGCAGACTCCGAGATGGAGGGTTGTAAATATGAGGGGGTATCTAAAGTACATCTTTGCTCAGAAATATTTCCCACCACCATTTTTTTCCCCCATGCCAACACCCCCCCCACCCCCCCCCCTCCTTCTTCCCCTCCCCTAATCCCACTCAGAAGTCTCATCCTAGCTTCATTTCCCTCCCCCCAACTTCGTCACCTCACCCCTAACCCCAAGACTGTCTGCCACATATTGCATTGACTGACCTTTCTTTTTTTTCCCAAAGTCCGATTTAAAAAAAAATCAATAAACAAGATGGCAAGCCATTTAAACGTTCTCCCAAAATATCGTGTAAAATCTACTAACACTGTAAAATGTGCATAAACATGAACAATCGATTTCAGTGTTAAAACACACAGGCAGTCACTCACTTTGGAAATGCTGGACCGGCGCTACAGTAGGTCAACATGGACCTATGCGTACACCGATGGATCCTTAGAGCAAGCCGTCCATAAAATAAATGTGGAAGCCGGATCTACATCCGGTTCAGCAATGGAAACAGCGCTTCAAGACCGCTGCCTGCCGGTGTGCTGTCAAGCAACTACCGAGCCGAACTCACTGCCCTACAGGAAGCTGCCAGACTCCGCAGTGCAGAGACACCACCTCCACCACACATCGTGCTCCTCCTGACTGACCGCAAGTCTGTGATCCAGAGTCTGCAGGCACCAAGAGAGAAGAAGGAACGAGAGACACAGCATCTTCTCTGCACGACACAGCCAGGTCGCCGTTCAGCGGATCCCTGCCCACTGCGGTCTGTCAGGGAAGGAGCAGGCGGACCGTCTAACCAAAATCAGGCAGCAGACTGGAGCAGCCGAAGCAGCGAGTCTCCTACAGAGAGGCCAACACTCTGGTCAAGCGGCAATTCAAACAGCAGTGGACAAAAGCACACGACCCACCATCTGATGACCAGATTCGCCTCTTACCTAGCCACCAGCAGGCCATCATCTGTCCTTGTCGAACAGCCCCACAAACCCCCGAGCATATCCTCCAGTTTTGCCCCTTACACCAGGAAGCAGGATCCAGTTCTGGCCCGAGGGTGCCACAATGGAAGAGAAGCTGTGGGGGCCCAAGGGACAACGGTCCACTACAGCCTAATTCATCATGGCCACCAACACAACCGTCTGACGCAGATTCCCAGGAACGCAGAAGACGACGACGAAGAAGAAGAAACACACGGGATGTGACGAGGCGAGAGGAAGATAGGAAGAAAGTACAACGAACAGAGAGAAAGGACAATGGAAAACAAAAACAGATAGAAGAAAGGATGGGGATTGAAAGAGAACGTGCATAATGGACCCCTCCCTCCCTTCACACACACACGCGCGCGCGCGCGCGCGCGCGCGCACACGCGCACGCACACGCACACACGCACGCACACACGCACACTCATACACACACACACACATACACACACACACACACACACACACACATACAACACACACACACACACACACACACACACACACACACACACACACACACACGCACACACACACACACATACGCACACGCACACGCACGCACACACACACACACCGTTCTTACCCCCCCACCCCACCCCCCCTGAGAAAGTTATTCGGTTTAGTCCCACTGGTCAATAGTTTCAGTCTGGCACTGGGGTTAAAAGTGTTCTCTGTCCCTGCACTTTAGGGACTTTAGGTGACTTCCAGTTCCAGACCAGAATGTCTGAGTCGGGTTTAACATTAATGTAACAAAGAGCACAGTCCTGTACAGCAGGTGAACTAAACCGGACCCAAAAAGTTAAGCAACCTTTTTCACAAGGCAAACTATTTATCTGGGTGATTGGCACTGATTTTGTAAATCAATACAAATTTAGCATATTTACTTACCAACCTGTATGCATAATTTCACTTTGTTTACATGCAAAGTACGTTGTCGGTAACGCCCACACCAATGTTAGGGTACCCTTTTGTAAACAGTCAAGTTTGATGCACATGTTCAAGGCTGCTCCCTCATCACATCAGACATATCAGAACCAGGAAAATGTGATACAGAGGTGGCAGAGAGTGGGTTGTGGTTGTGTTCCGGCAAGGCTGTTATGGTCGGCTATCACTGCTCGTTTTCAAACAACAACGCGAGAAAGTCAGTCAATGATACTGTGCGAGACAGGCTCTTTCAAGCGCTCAATACACTGCAAGTATAGAGCTGGCATTCAAAAACGCGAGCATTGTTGTCTGTAAAGAGAAGCCAGCACGATCGAAAGTTCTCAAAGTGACTGAACATTAACTTTTAAGGGACATGTCGTAAAGAGCCATCCTGGTTAAATGACCACTCCATACAATGTGTTTAGCTCACAAATGCTGTACGAGAAGGATGGAACAATTTGGAGCCATAAAAGCCTATTTTGCTGCGTGTAAAAAGGCGCCAAAAGGGGATTTAGGTGTGGGGAAGTTACGTTCGTTACTGACACCACATAACACAACATAAGTGACACAATCTGCGCAAAACTGAAAGAGAATAGATTGATTGACTTATTCTCAGTGGATAAATCGGCAAAACATCTCTATTTTGTTCTCTGTGGGCTTCCAAAGTCGAACTGTTTCAGATTAAGTGAAATGGTGAAAATCGGTCACCATCTTTGCAGAACGAAAATGGTCACTTTGATTTGACATTTTGGGTATTTTTTTGTTATTCAGCACATCACCGAGACTCGTCTTAGTGTAACTGAGAAAGAATTAAATAATATTTTGGGTTCACTTTCGTTTTATGAGTTATCAACATTTTTGTTGTGGATTTCAAAGAGGGGTTGCTTAAGTTTTTAGCACGTGTTTATACATTGTTATTCGTGGGTAAACAAACGTTTGTGTATTAAGCACTAAAACGATTTAGTTCTTTCTGTAAAGGGGTATTGGGGGGACATCCAATATGTTATACAGAACGAACGAACGAACCATTTTAATGAATAGGCCGTTGCCCATGTCATAAGGACCAGAGGGGAAGGGGCGAAAGACAACAACACCGAAACATTCATCTTTTTATAAAGAAAAACAAATACAACATCGAATGCATTACACTTTCAACAAGCATAAGCAAAACACATGCATATATTTTGTATCGATATGCTATAAAGAGGGAGGGCGGGGCAGGGGGGGGGGGAGGGAGAGGAGAGAGAGAGAGAGAGAGAGAGAGAGAGAGAGAGAAGAGAGAGAGAGAGAGAGAGAGAGAGAGAGGAGAGAGAGAGAGAGAGAGAAGAGAGAGAGAGAGAGAGAGAGAGAGAGAGAGAGAGAGAGAGAGATCTGAGAGAGAGAGAGAGAGAGAGAGAGAGAGAGAGAGAGAGAGAGAGAGAGAGAGAGAGAGAGAGAGAGAGAGAGAGAGAGGAGAGAGAGAGAGAGAGAGAGAGAGAGAGAGAGAGAGAGAGACTCAGAGTTGACGCAAATAAACAGGCAGAAAACACAAACAAATCATCAAACGTTTCTATTGTTCCTCGCTCCGTTGGCTTTCAACGGTTGGTCGTTGCCATAAGCAGCATACAACTGGTATAATGCTACTGCATGTTCCATGTTTCTACTGCTGTTGCAGCTGCCACAAGTACTAATGATGTTGCCTTTGCTTTTGCTGCTGCTGCTGCTAATGCTGATGTTGTTGATGATGATGATGATGATGATGATGATGATGATGATGATGATGATGATGATGATGGAGGAGGAGGAGGAGGAGGAGGAGGAGGAGGAGGAGGAGGAGGAGGAGGAGGAGGAGGACGTCGACGACGCTGCTGCTGCTGCTGCTGCTACTGATGATGTTGATGATGATGATGATGATGATGGCATTCGGCTGATGATGATGTGATGATTACCCCCTCTCTCTCTCTCTCTCTCTCTCTCTCTCTCTCTCTCTCTCTCTCTCTCTCTCTCTCTCTCTCTCTCTCTCTCTCTCGCTCATGATGGTGATGATATTGCTGCTGCTCGACTGCTGCTGCTGCTCTTGACGATGACAATGATGATGATGAGGATGATGACGATGACGATGACGATGGTAATTATGACGATGATTATCACAGTGCGGCTGCTGCTGCTGATGATGATGATGACGATGACACTGATGAGGATGACGATGACGATGGTAATTATGACGATGATTATCACAGTGCGGCTGCTGCTGCTGCTGCTGCTGATGACGATGACACTGATGAGGATGACGATAACGACGGTAATTATGACGATGATTATCACAGTGCTGCTGCTGCTGCTGATGATGATGATGAGGATGACGATGACGATGGTAATTATGACGATGATTATCACAGTGCGGCTGCTGCTGCTGATGATGATGATGGTGACGATGACACTGATGAGGATGACGATAACGACGGTAATTATGACGATGATTATCACAGTGCTGCTGCTGCTGCTGATGATGATGACGATGACACTGATGAGGATGACGATGACGATGGTAATTATCACGATGATTATCACAGTGCTGCTGCTGCTGCTGATGATGATGATGATGACGACGTTGATGATTAGGGGAAGACGGGGTAAAAAGCGCATGGGCGGGTAAGAAGCCCACCCCAATTATCTCATGAAATAAAGAAAATTTCAGTCAAATTTGCCCATGAGACGAATGCTAGACATTAACGCTCGTCTCATGGGCAAAATGAGACTGAAATTTGCTTCATTTCATGAGATAATTGGGGTGGGCTTCTTACCCGCCCATGCGCTTTTTACCCCGTCTTCCCCTATGACGAGAATGACGACGGCGATAATGATAGAAAACAGGAAGAAGTGACCAGCGTGCATCGCATAATTATCGACCTGGCTAACGACCCCGAAACTCAGAGGCCATAATGACACGACAAAAGAAGACTCTCTGCCTTAATCCGCCATTAATTGAACGGGGTAAGGGTTCGTTACTCTAATAAGACCCTGGCTGGGAAACCAAATGATCTCCCTTGCTCTCTCGCGTTACTCGTGTATGTGCGTATTATTGCACATGCAGACAAAACATGGTTTAAAATTAAAAAAGATAACGAAAAAAAAAGAAGAAGAGAAAAACGTGTGTCCATATTCTTCTATTGGAATATTGCTGGGTTTTTTTAAAGTTGTGTCAGCTTACAGGTTTACCAAACAAAGAAGCAAAACAAATGATCAAAGCGTTCACTTACAGAGAACAGTCTCTCTCTCTCTCTCTCTCTCTCTCTCTCTCTCTCTCTCTCTCTCTCTCTCTCTCTCTCTCTCTCCTCTCTCTCTCTCTCTCTCTCTCTCTCTCTCTCTCTCTCTCTCTCTCTCTCTCTCTCTCTCTCTCTCTCTCTCTCTCTCTCTCTCACGCGCTACCAACCAATTTAATATCAAATGACAATGTTATCAGCGAGGTTGCGAAATATGTATATGAGTGTCAGCAGTTACTAGAGTAGAACGGGGAAAAAGTACAAACAAGAACAGAATGTTTGATGAAAAAGTTCATATTACAAATGCTTTGTTTCTTACATTTAGTGTTTCGTTGCTTTTTTTGGTTTTTTGGTGTGTGGTTTTTTTTGGTGTTATATAAAACCTGTTACGGTTTTCAAAGACAATACAAAATATCTGAATGCTACATTAATGACAAACGTAGGCCTACAAATGTTAAGAGCAGAGCGCATAGAAATCGCAATAATTTCTACATCCTTATCAGAACATAACACAGTGATAGTGATTGATAACATTGCGTTAACTGTCATTTCATAATTTCGGCTTAAAACCCTTTCATCGCCACTGTCGCCTCTTGGCACCACAATGATTTAACACCCATGTTACTAAAAGACATCAAATGAGGGTCTGGTATCCAGTGACCTTATGTTCTTAATTTTGGGAGGTAAGGACAGGGGCCCTATTGTATGCATGTCACAGAGGAATCCCCAATATTGCAGACAGAATCTTTTCTCTACCCAGGTAAGTGTAATGGAAAGTTTTATCTGAAAAATGGCTGGCGTTGAAAGGGTTAAAAGATAGTACCATCATGACTTCAATTAAAGTTGTCATTATCGTCATCATTATTGCCGCTTGAAAGCAAAATGTGCATTATTTTGATGATATTAGGTATTAGGTATTAGGTACCTTATAGTCACAAAGACGTCTCCGTGAAATTCGGGTTGCTCCCACCTGGAGAGCGCGTCGCAGCCAGAGGCGCGCAACCCTTTTTTTTCCTTTTTTTGGGTGGCAAACTGACAATCGTTTTAGCATTTTCTTCTAATTTACATGCAACGACCTATGTTAACTGTTCAAGGCGCACTCATGAATACGTTATTCCATTCTTTTTTTAAAAGACATCTGAGAAAATAGTAACTTTTTGAGACATCTATCCTAGACAGTGAACAATATTTAAAATAATACATCGCGCCAGAATTGTTTTTAAAAAGTTTTAGGAAGGCGAAGAAGACTCCCGCATAAAAATGATGTGTAAGCATTTGAAACAAAATCTCAGTTGATGCAAAAAGTTCCATGGTATCTGGGGGTTTTCAAGCACTGTCACAATTATGTCTCATATTTGCCATTTCCCTTGTAGCAGAAATATAGTTCCACCAGACGTTCTCATTACTCTCCTCGCCTAAATCCACTCATATTTCCCTATCATCCCCTATGCAAACGCACCCCCAGGGCAATTCGTGCCTCCGACTTGAGTGTTGGCTATTTTGGACTAAGCTTGTCCCCCAAACTCCTATTAATGTTACGGTTTGATCCTGAGGAGAGAGAGAGAGAGAGAGAGAGAGAGAGAGAGAGAGAGAGAGAGAGAGAGAGAGAGAGAGAGAGAGAGAGAGAGAGAGAGAGGAGAGAGAGAGGGAGAGAGAGAGGGAGGGAGAGAGAGGGAGAGGAGAGAGAGAGAGAGAGAGGAGGGAGAGAGAGGGAGAGAGAGAGAGGGAGAGGAGAGAGGAATGTGTGTGTGTGCGGGGGGGGGCAGAGTGAGTGTGAGGGAGGTGAGTGAGACAGACAGACAGAGAAAGAGAGAGACTGTGTGTGTGTGTGTGTGGTGTGTGTGTGTGTGTGTGTGTGCGTGCGTGTGCGTGTGTGTGTGTGCGTGATGTGTGTGTGTGTGTGTGTGTGTGTGTGCGTGCGCGTGTGTGTGTGTGTGTGTGTGTGTGTGGTGTGTGTGTGTGGTGTTGTGTGTGGTGTGTGTGTGTGTGTGTGTGTATGTGTGTGTGTGATTGAGTGGGTGTGCATACAGTGTATGTGTTAGTGAGTGTTGAGTGAGTGTGTGCGTGTGTGTTTGTGCGTGCGTGCGTGTGTGTGCGCGAACACACATGAGCGTGTGTGTTTATGATTCCATAATAATTATAATATGACCTTGCCTGTGTGTGCCCCATATGATCACATGTGTATGTGTGTGTGTGCGTGTGTGTGTATATTTTTTTGATTTAATTTAAAGTCTGTTCACAACAATGGTGATATTAGACTTAAATAATTACATTAATTAAACAGAAACAAAACAGACATAAACACATATTGAATTAAAATGAGGGGAAAAGAGTGTGGGAGTGTGTGTGTGTGTGTGTGTGTGTGTGTGTGTGTGTGTGTGTGTGTGTGTGTGTGTGTGTGTGTGTGTGTGTGTGTGTGTGTGTGTGTTGTGTGTGTGTGTGTGTGTGTGTGTGTGTGTGTGTGTGTGTGTGTGTGTGTGTGTGTGTGCACGTGTGTGTGCGTGCGTGTGCGTATGTGTGTTGCAGTGCACGCGTAGTGATGCATGCGCGTATGTGCTTGCTTATGTCTGTAGGCCTTATGTCTGGTACATGCTCGACTAATAGTAATACTAAACTGCCCTCTAGTCTACCTAGGCATTGATCCGATAAGTAGAGTACAGTGGCTCAACGTTTCCAGCACTGTTGTGAAATTATGAGCTATAGGGTACAATGATGAAGATGCCATGTCGTGAATTGTACATTTTATTTAGTCCCCGAGCCGAAGTTTCGGGGAACTATTGTTTCTGTCATGGTTTGAAACTCTATCTGTTGACTGATGATTTGATGTAAATATTACAAGTGAACCCGTAAGCCTAGACTCCACCAACACGGCTGGAAACACCCAGAGACAGAGACAGAGAAAGAGACAGAGAGAGAAAGAGAGCGGTGAGGGAGAGAGACAGAGACACAGAGAGAGAGAGAGAGAGCGGTTGAGAGAGATAGAGAGACAGAGAGAGAGAGAGAGAGAGGGGGGGGGGGGGTAGCAAACAGTTGGCTGTAGCACTGTGGCTCACACTTGACTACTGAGTTCCTGCGCGCGTGTGCTAGCTTGCTGGCATCGCCGAGTCTTGCTTGCCTCAGTGACTGGCTGGATGGGGGAAGGAGATGCATTAGGGGAGGAGGTGAGTGGGTTTCACGATAGTGCATAGGTGGAAACTAAATTATCCCAATTGAACGGCCGTGCCTAGGCCCTTTGTGTCACAGGCCCGATATGTCCCACTTCTTTCCGGCCGTCCATCCGTCCGTGCGTGCGTCCTGTTTTCAGTTATCAATGGTCTCCCGGCTGTGTGTACAGCTGACACATTCCGATTTCGGAGTAGCTCGGCGATGCTGCGAGGGGACTTTGCAGCCGCTCGGCGTTGCACTTGTTTTTGTTTCTTTTTTTTCTTCTTCAGGTTTTTGGACGTTGTTAAGAATCATTGATGTTGTGTTTTGTTATACGTGGTCGAACTTTACGCGGTGACGATCCTGAGATAACCATAGCTGTTGACGGGTCTATAACAGACTAACTAACCAAATAATGACCTATGCATTAACTCAATGCAGCGGTTAGGCCTACTTGTGTGGGTGTGCCACAAAATGAAATTGCCCTCGCTCCTGAGCTGTCAAGATAACCGCCTGGGGACAGACTGGATAGCCACCAAGAGATTTCTTACTCTGGAGGAATTCATTTGACTAGCTCTTGGTTCTAGTTCACAGTCTAATAACTAATGCATGAGCAGACACACGCGTGACAAATAGAGCTCGTTTGGCCTTTCTGAGAGATGGGAGAGAACGAACGGGAGAGAACGAAACACGAACGAACCAACGAATTTTGAACGAACGAACGAACGAACGATAGAGCCTTTTTGTCTTTAGGCGTTCTGGTGCAGTTTTATGAAAACACTCGTAGGCGTAATTACGCACACGCGAGTGTACGTACGTACGTATGTATGTATGTATGTATGTATGTAGTATGTATGGGATACAGTATGTATGTATGTAGTATAGAGAGCAGAGAGTATGTATGTATGTAGATGTATGATGTATGCAGAGATGCAGAGAGAGTAGTAGAGAGTAGTATGATGTATGTATGTATGTATGAGTATGGATGTATGTATGTGGTGTATGTATGTATGAGTATGTATGTATGTATGATGTATGTATGTATGGATGTATGATGTATGATGTATGAGAGTGTGTGGAGAGAGAGTGTGGTGTGTGTGTGTGTGTGTGTGTACTGTGTGTGTGTATTGTGTGTGAGAGGTAGTGTAGTGTGTGAGAGTGTGAGTGTGTGTGTGATGTATGTGTGTATGTTATTAGATGTATGAGATGTATGTAGTATGTATGGTAGAGAGATGTATGATGTGAGATGTATGAGAGTATGCAGAGAGCATGCATGTAGATATGATGCATGCGTGCATGCATGAGTGCGTGAGTGAGAGGCCTATTTATGTGTCAGCGTATAGATTAAAACTCATTCAAGTCGTTCCAGCCACATATGTGCGGAATTAAAAGATAGCTGTCAATTTGATGCATTTGCTTCAAGGGAAGTAAATCTGTGTGCACACCATACCTTGGTCATTTCTAAACTCGCGTCGCTCCCTTAGACCACAATTTTCCCTCTGACTTTGCTTTTGTAGTGGTTTGTTGCGGGGAAGCCAATTGGTGTAGAGAGTTTTACAATATAAAGTCTCTATATATAAAACTATGATCTACCACTTCTCTATGTCTAAACCTGAAGTAAAAAAACACCTGTAAT
>CM065698.1:41855594-41860738 GCA_017654935.2 Phymorhynchus buccinoides | reverse complement strand
AGGGGGAGAGGAGGGCCGAGGACAGGAGAAGGGTGAGGAGGTAGATGACGAGTGAGTGGGTGATGGGAGAAGGGGGGCGTTGAATGACTAGGGGAAGGGAATCTCGGGAGTAGGAGAGTGTGGAAGAGAGAGCTCGAAAAGAGAAGAGGAGAGAGAGAGAGTAGAGAGAGCGACGAGTGAGACGAGGGAGAGCGAGATTTGAGACGACGCTCAGAGAGAGCTCGACCATCCCGCAGTCTGTTTCAGATTGACTTGGAGTGGATGGAAGCGAGAGAGAGAGATAGAAGAGAGCAGGACACGAGAGAGAGACAGATATTGAGAATGAAGACTGACGAGAGAGAGAAGAGAGAGGAGGAGAGAGGAGGGAAGTGAGCGAGAGATGAGGATGGAGGGAGTGAGAGAGAGGACGGGGAGGATGGGAGGACGAGGGAGACTGAGAGGAGATGAGGAGGAGGGAGGAGGAGAGAGAGAGGAAGACGAGAGGGAGAAGGAGGAAGAGGATAGGGGGGAGGAGGCGGTGAGAGGGAAGAAGGGTGGAGGGATGCGGGAGAGGGGAGGGAGGATTGACCGAGGGAGGTTCGGAGCGAGGGGAGAAGAGAGGGGGAAGGAGGGTGAAGAGGGAGGGAGCTCGAGGTGAGAAGAGAGAGGAGGCGAGGAAGTGGATGGGTTGACTGTGGGGAGTAGCGAGAGCTTGGAGGAGGAGAGGTGTTGAAGTACTAGTGGAGAGATGGGAGGGAGAGGTAGAGAGGAGAGAGAGAGAGGAGAGAGAGAGCAGAGAGAGAGAGAGAGAGAGACGACGAGAGAGAAAGAGATGAGAGCGAGAGAGGAGAGAACGATCAAGCCAAGAATTCATCTTTTTGCCCGTAATCCGCAATGTCCTTCCCTATTATGGGGGTCTCGTGGCGTTCTTCATTCCCCAAATGATTTAGAACTAAAGGCACAATCACTTCCGTGTGTGTTTTGTGTGTGTGTCTCTCTGTCTGTCTGTCTGTCTGTCTCTCTTGTTTGTCTGTCTGTCTGTCTCTCTGTTTGTATTTCTATGTTCGTATATGTACCAAGGCCAGATTGGGAAGACTAGGCGTTGCCTAAAAACTTTATCCTTGAAAACTAAAGTTAAAGTTTTCAAAGTTTTCTTCTTCTCTCTCTGTCTGTCTGTCTGTTCTGTCGTTTTTTTTATAGGTGGCTCTCGGTCTCTCTTTGTCTCTCTCTCTGTCTCTCTCTCTCCTCTCTCTCTCCTCACTCTTCTCGATATTATCTATATACTCTCTGTCTCTCTCTCTCTACCTATCTTCTCTCGCTCTACTCTCTCTCTCTCTCTATCTCTGTATATATGTTTATTTTAAATTGTGTGTTTTTTTGCCTACTAAGTTTTGGTTACTTAGTTATAGGTTTGTGTGTATATTAAGTGGTGCACCTCAGTTATGTGTACCCCCCCCCCCCCCCTGTGGGAATAATACCGGGGGGGTCTTGTGCATAAATAGTCCCCCCCCCCCACCTGCTGACGTGTGGTCTGTAGAGTCTGTGCTTTTGTAGCTTCCTCTAAATTTGTCACTCGCTTTTGACTATGCCTTTTTCCCTTTTGCTTACTGTCACCTACTGTCTTTTCTGCCTTACCAGTCCACTCTCCTGACTTTTTTCACGAAAAACACTTTCAAAAAACATTTCCTCCAGTCGAAGTCAGACTTGCTGGGCCTAACTATATCTTAGGAGAGGCGCAAACGGCAGCATGACTCATCCGCGCTCATAATTGACAGGAAACTGTCTGAGCGACACAGAGAGAGAGATATATATGTGTCTATCGGTCTGCGGACTGACATTAACATTCATTGCAGTTCTCTATCTCTGTCTCTCTGTCTCTCTGTCTCCCTCTCCTCACTCTCTCTATCCTCTCTCTCTCTCTCTCTCCTCTCTCTCTCTCTCCTGTCTCTCTGTCTCCATCTCTCGCTCTCCATCTCTCAGTGGGTCTCTCGCTCTCCTCTCTCTCTCTCTCTCTCTCTCTCTCTCTCTCTCTCTCTCTCTCTTTGTGTTTCCGTTGAATTGTGGTAGATTATGGCTTGCTTGTTTGGCTTTCGTCATTAAACATTTGAGTCATGAGTCTCTACTCACTCTCGCTCTCTCTCCCTCTCTCTCTTCTCTCCCTCCCTCTCTCTCTCTTCTCTCTCTCCCTCTCTCAATCTCTCTTCCCCCTCTCTCTCTCTCTAACTCTCTATATATCTCTCTCTCTCTCTCTCTCCATCTCCTCTCTCGCTCTCTCTCTCGCTCTTGTCTCTCTCTCATCTCTCTCTCTCGCTCTTCTCTCTCTCTCTCTCCCTCTCTCTCTCTCTCTCTCGCTCTCTTCAAACCTCTCTCTCTCTCTCTCTCCCTCTCTCCTCCTCTCCTTCCTTCCCTCCCTCCCTATCCTCCATACCTCCATCTCTCTCTCTCTCGGTCTCTCTTACTCTCCCCTCCCTCCCTCCCTCCCTCTCTCTCTTTCTTTCCCTGCCTCCCTCCTCCCCTCCCCTCCCTCCCTCCTCCCTCGGTCTCTCTCTCTCTCTCCTCCCTCCATCCTCTCTCCCTCCCTCCCTTCCTCCCTCCTCTCATCTCTCTCTCTCTCTCTCCTCCATCACTCTCTCTCTCTCTCTCTATCCCTCTCTTCTCTCTATCTCTCTCCTCTCTCTCTCTCTATCACTCTCGTCTCCTCTCTCTCTCTATCTCTCTCTACCCCGTGGTCACGATTATCGTGTTGTTTACCCCTTGTCTCTCATTGGTGTGTTTTCTTCCTTATGACAAAAAATTATAGATTTGGTAGTTCTGATATCTTTGTCCATTCTAATCGCTACAGGCCTGTTGATGATCGTAACTTTATTTGCCCTGTTTGTTATAAAAGTGACGAAAGTTATATCCATTTAGATTTGTCTTGTCAGATTGACAAATATTAGAGATCAGTTACTCACTTTCGAAATACTATAAGTATCCTTGTTTGTTCAGATTAGTCCTTTACTATTAACAGCAACTAATGGAAAATTACTGTTAGAAAAATGTCTTGTATATGTATATAAAGCATGTAAAATCCGTAGGGATATGATTGCAAACTTGACCTAATTTTTTAATAGGATTATGTTGTTTGTTATATATTTACCCCCTTCTATGGGGCTATGGCCTTTAAGAATAAAAAAAAGTCTGCGTCTGCGTCTGCGTCTGCGTCTGCACTCTATCTATCTCTTTTTATCTCTCTATATCTCTCTCTCTCTCCCTCTCTCCCTCTCTCTCTATATCTCTATATATATATATATATATATCTATATTATATCTCTATAGATATCTATCTCTATCTCTCTCTCTCCTCTCGCTCTCTCTGTCTCTCTCTCTTTTCTTTCTCTCTCTCTCTATGTCTCCTTCTATATATATCTCTCTATCACTCTCCCCTCCCTCTCTTCTCTCGTCTTCTCGTCAGGCCCTCTCTCTCTCTCCTCTAATCACCATTCTTTCGTCTCATCTCGTCATCTCTCTCACCCCTCTCCTCCATTCTCTCTCTCTCCCCATAACCTCCGCTCTCACCTCTACTCCATCTCCTCGCGACTGCAGCTGTCCCCTTAACATTTAGGGTAACACGTACATGCCTAGAGTATATCATGTTTAGATAACGTGCAAACAGAAAGTTAAAAAAAGGACAAAAAACAATGCAAACACCGACGAATACCGATAACTTATGCATCCCTTAGACAAAGACACTCGAGAGAGACTGAATGTACTCAAGTTGAAAAAGAACGTGGCCAAAGAGGGCAAGTAGTCGTAGCTAGTAAGTGGTGTAATGCCTCTCACACTCTCAAACGTAATTAGGAGAAATTGGTTGGGAAATTTCACTCAACTGAAACCTTCCTGAGCGAATGTACTGCAGATGTGGAAGCTTACAAACTGTTTTTCCCGATTACATTTGACAGATTCGCTTTGTGAGGACTTTGCATAGTTCCTTCGGTTAGTGTAGGTTTTCTTTCCGCCAAATTTGACAACTTACAATCATCAACGAGCCCCGTATGTAGGTCAAGCATACGTCATTTCCTTTTCTATGGAATAGGTGGCACGCCCATCGTAACAATGTTAAAAGCTGAGAAGAGAGAGAGAGCGCGAGAGGGGGGGGAGAGAGAGAGAGAGGAGAGAGGGGAGGAGAAGGAGGCGATAGAGGAGAGAGAGAGAGATGTTTCTCGTTGGGAATGGACTACTACATAGCCTCATAGCCTGACTATATTACTCTGTAATGGTCTGGAAACACGTGAGGGGAAGCATTTTCAACTCCCACCCTTATCTATATAGCAACACAGTGGTATGGCATAGTCCTGATTAAAGGTCAAGATGTGCCCCCCCCCCCCCCCCCCCCCCCCCCTCTGCCATTCTCCCCCCCCCCCACCCACCCCCCCCACCCCCCCCCCCTCCCGCCCCCCCCCCCCACCACCCCCTGCCCGCCCCCCCCCCCCCCCCCCCCCCAATAAAGCTGTATTTTATGCACCCCCCCCGCTACCAACCCCCCGGGGGCCGCCCCCCCCCCCCCCAACCCCCCCCCCCCCCACACCCCCCACCCCCCCCCCCTCTGCCCCCCCCCCCCCCCCCCCCCCCCCCCCCCCCCCCCCCCCCCCCCCCCCCCACCCCCCACCCCCCCCTCCCCCCCCCCCCCCCCCCCCCCCCCCCCCCCCCCATCCCCCTCCCCCCCCCCCCCCCTCCCCCCCCCCCCCTCCCCCCCCCCCCCCCCCCCCCCCCCCCCCCCCTCTGCATTTCTCGGTTAATTCCATTTTTTTCTGTTTTTGCCTTTCTTACCAAAACATAAAGCTGTATTTTATTAACCATTTTTAGCTAATACCTTTTTGGAATACGAATCCTATCCCATAACCCTAGGCCATTATCTAATTGGACCCCCCCCCCCCCCCGCCCCCCCCCCCCTATGTATTTGGCGAGTGACAGCGAGGGATTCCCTTGGCTGGCAGTACCAAGCGCCATTTGTCCAGAGTCGTGTGGTTCATTGCGTTTTCCCCCCTCCCCCTCCCTCCCCGTCTTATAGGGAGTGTGGGGGGGGGGTTGAGGGGTAGGGTTAGGGTTAGCTAGGGTTAGGGATAGGGTTAGCATTCCAAAAAGGTTATTAGCTAAAAAAAAAAAAGGTTAATAAAATACAGCTT
>CM065698.1:41845594-41848094 GCA_017654935.2 Phymorhynchus buccinoides | reverse complement strand
CACAACAACAACAACAACACACACACACACACACACACACACGCGCGCGCGCGCACACGCGCGCGCGCGCGCCACATTTACATACACGAAAAGTTAAACAAGAAAAACCAAATGTCCTACCTTTCTTTGGCCAAATAATCCACAAGTCACGACGCACGTAACAAGGATCAAACCTATAACCCCCCCCTAGATAGATATAATGCAGAACGCAAATAGCAGCACAGGTTTCGCACTAACTCAATCTCTGCTCTACCACAGCAGATCTGTGCCTCCCTCACTCTCCTCTGTCCTTTCTGATCCTGAGATTGGGGGAGAGAAAGAGAACCTATCAATTGGTTAGAACAGGGAAAGGTAGTAGGTGATATAATGGTAGTATCAGTAGTGGTAGAAGAAGAAGAAGGAGGCGCAGAAGGAGGAGGAGGAGGAGGAGGAGAAGGAGGAGAAGGAAGCTCAGTCGATGCCGTAGCAGAGGACCGCAAACAGCGTGTGGTTATGTCATTATTTGAACATTCTGTCGTGAAGAGGAGAGGAAAAAACCCAGTCTACGGAATACAAATGTGTATGCCGGTGTGTGATATTCTCAAAATGGATTTGTTCTCAACATGTCTGCGCATGTGCGAAATGTTAGGGATTAGCTTAGGGTTAGGGTTAGAGATAGGGTTAGGGTTAGGGATAGGTTTAGGGTCAATTTAGTGTCGAATACACAAAAGATAAAATGCGATGGTACCTCATGATTGATTTCGCACATGAGTAGACATGTTGAGAACAAATCCATTTTGAGAATGCCACACCGGTTTGTCGTTTCTGATTACGATTGACAAATAGCACAGCTGCTATTCCGGCGGGCTGGGCTTAAATTTGTTTATAGCGGATATGCCTTGCCCAGAGTACATCCCCACTCTCTCTGCCAAAGGGATTTGAGGAGAGTTGACGTTGGGGAAGGTCCCCAAAGGCCAACTAATCCCTTCGGCTGCAGCATTACAGTCATGTGGAAAAAACACACACCAAAAAAACGATGCACATTTTTGTGTGAAAAAAAGAGTTTGATCCAAGCTAATCGTGTTATTGCTTTACTATCGAGCGATTCACAAGATATTCTTTAAGGATCCTTCTAAACACACACACACACACACACAAACACACGCGCGCGCGCGCGCACACACACACACACACGCGCACGCACGCACACACACACACACACACACACACACACACACGCGCGCGCGCACATATAGCCCCATCCCTTCCCTTCTCCCTATCCTTGCCCCTTGCCCCTGTCAGTCCCCAGCCTGGCACTGTCACTCGCTGAAGAAGAACACGAGTTCGAAAGCTTTCACAAAATGTCTAACTCCACCGGGTCAAAAGTTCTTAATTGATATCCCCTCAGTGTTTGTTGTATCGACTAGACCTGGCAGTCACCACTTCAAACCACCACATCTTATAATTGATAGGTAGATTTTTTCAAGTTTCGGGTCTAGGAACAAACAGACAAACACCCCTGAAACTAAAGTCCGATCAAACAGTCTACACCTGCACTTTACAGTACCCCTGCGCCAGCGAGAATCTCGCGCGGCAGCCTTTTCGGCTCCAGTGACCTTGACCTTTGACCAATGACCTTCATTTTCGAACTTGGCCTAGATATGCTAAATACCTATCCGCGTGCACAATTTGAGCCTCCTAGGCCCCCTCCGTTCAAACGCTATTGTGTTAACATCGATAGACACATAGGAACAAACAGCCTGCTCTGAAAACATTAACCAGATTTATCTCGCGGCTGGTTAATACAACGACAACAGTTCTGATATCAGCACAGCCAGAGAGCCGTGCCGCAAGCCTCCCGTGAAGTGCCTGCCGTCCAAGCCACACTGGAGTCAAGAGCGGAGCTTGGCTGTAGCCGAGTAGAGGGAGCGGTATTGTATAGCTGAGTCCGCCAGGCGACTTGGAGGAGAACGAAGGACGTCACAGGAGAAAGACCTACCGTCGTGGAGAGAGAGAGAGAGAGAGAGGCCTATAGAGAGAGAGAGAGAGGCAGAGAGGAGGAGTGAGGGGTGGAGACAGAGAGAGAGAGAGAGAGAGAGAGAGAGAGAGAGAGAGAGAGAGAGAGAGAGGAGAGAGAGAGAGAGGCCTATAGACCCAGAGAGCTATAGAGAGAGAGAGAGAGGGAAAGAGGGAAAGGGGGGGTGACACTATATACCCGAGAGAGAGAGAGAGAGAGAGAGAGAGAGAGAGAGAGAGAGAGAGAGAGAGAGAGAGAGAGAGAGAGAGAGACACTAGACCCAAGTACTGAGAGAGAGAGAGAGAGAGAGAGAGAGAGAGAGAGAGAGAGAGAGACAGACTAGAGACACTGAAGGAGAGAGAGAGAGAGAGAAGAGAGAGAGAGATAGAGAGAGAGAGAGAGAGAGAGAGAGAGAGAAGAGAGAGAGAGAGAGAGAAAGAAGAGAGAAAGAGAGAGAGAGAGAGAGAGAGAGAGAGAGAGAGAGAGAGAGAGAGAGAGAGAGAG
>CM065698.1:41820594-41823094 GCA_017654935.2 Phymorhynchus buccinoides | reverse complement strand
ATATTGAACACCTCCACTCGCCACCGATCAATTCCAACCATTTATGTTGTATGTCTACCAGTCAGTCGTTTCCGACCATGACTGCCAGATAGCAGAGGGAGCCAGCTGCTATTCTGGTGGGCTGGGGTAACATCAAATCAAATCAAATCAAATCAAATCAAATTCACTTTATTATCTCCCAAGGAGAAATTTTGTTCAGGTGCCAGAATAACAAAGACATCGACATTCAGCATGCATGAATAGGAGCAAAAGTTACGCATAATACACACTTAAAGATACACATTATATGTGGATACATACACGTCTAAGGATAAGCATGCATAGTTTCTTTTAACACGATGAACACACATTTAAACCTAAAAGGATCATGAGTTTAGGAGGTGGATGGATCTGGGGATGAAGGATTTCTGTGCCCTGGAGTTGACTTTAAACGTTTTGTAGCGACGTCCAGAAGGTAATAGTTCGTAATGTAAACATTTGTTTATAGGGGGAGATGCCTTGCCCAGGGGTGCATCCTCACCCTCTCAGCCAAATGGATTTGAGGATATATGACATTGTGGAAGGTCCACAAAGGCCAACGGATGCCTTTGACTGCAGGTCTAGAGCCAATGCGAAAGCTCCTTAGTTTGAGGGTCATAGTCTTCTACAAAGGACTGAGTTGTACCATGATGTTCCGACACTGTAGAAACTCGTGTATTGCACAGCTCTCATTTACTGTTGGCCCCTACAACAGGCCAATGTCAAGCAGTGATAAACGCCATTTGAGCAAAGGGTCACAACACTGTCGTTTTCTACAAGCACATTATTTTTGTGTTATTCTGTATAATGCTCATAGTCGGAAACGATGATTTAATTAAACAAAATGTATTCATAAGCAATCATGCGACAAAAGCAGCATCAACAACATAAGAACATAGAGCACAACAAGTCTTAAAGGGGCACCCTGACGGATGTGTTTTTGTAAGAAACACGTCGAGATCACCAGGAAAACACCCTTTACAGAGATTGCAACGCTCACTTTGCTCTGGTTTCCCAGAAATCAAACCGTCAAATCGGCGATTCCTCCTTGGCGGAGGTGCTGGAAGTCAAATTATTTCACCCAAAGAGAAGGCGTGTGCCGTCTCTTTTCTAATGGCCGCCAAATCGTTTGCACGAAATTTTCGCAATACAAGCCTTTTTTTTATCTAAAGGAGTTTCGCTCACAACAAAGGAAATAGATCCTCTTTTTTTTTTTACTGCACTACAAAAATAGAAAACGCTTCAACAATGAGTGTCCTCCACCCACCCCATCCACAATGGCTACTCTCTCCGGCATCTCCGCCAAGGAGGAATCGCCGTTTTGACGGTTTAATTTCTAGGAGCAAAGTGAGTGTTCGGATCCTTGAAAAGGCTGTCTTTCTGGTGACCTCGACGTGTTTCTTGCAAAAAATCATCCGTCAGGGTCCACCTTTAAAACCCTTTCATCGCCACTGTCGCCTCTTGGCACCACAATGATTTGACACCCATGTCACTGAAAGGCATCAAATGAGGGTCTGATATCCAATCACCTTATGTTCTTAATTTTGGGAGGTAAGGATAGGCCCTAGTTTATGCATGTCACGAAGGAATCCACAATATTGCAGACAGAATCATTTCTCTACCCAGGTAAGTGTAATGGAAAGCTTCAACTGAAAAGCGGCTGGCGTTGAAAGGGTTAATTAATTGAAATTAACCCTTTCACCGCCAGCCATATTTCAGCCAAAAATGTCCATTAAAATTACCTGGGTAGAGAACAAAATTCATCTGCAGTATTGGGGATTCTGCCATGACATACATAACATAAGGTGTATCCTGACTTCCCAAAACTAAGACAATAGGGTCTTTGGATAATAGACCCCAATTTGATGCCTTTTAGTGACATAGGTGTTAAATCACTGTGGTGCTAAAATGCGACTTTGGCGGTGAAAGGGTTAAAGCTTATACTATGCTAGGTGCTCACAATATCTACATCACATAGCATTGGCTGCAACAAGTACAATACGTTCACTGGAAAACAATTGATAGGCATACCCATACCGTGACCTTCCACCAAAACATAATTCAAATCCCTTCTTCTTCTTCTTCTTCTTCGTTCCCAGGACATATGGCCATAATGGGTAAGGTACATACGTGTCCGGTTTTCAGTTTTCACTGGTCTCCCCGCTGCGTACAGCCGACACATTCCGATTTCGGAGGAGCTCAAAGGAGAACAAACTATTTTTTAAAGGCAGGAGAATGGGCCGATAACTCAGAAAGATAGTAGATGACAGAAAGCAAAAGGGGAAACAGGCAGAGTCAAAGAGAGTGGCAGATTACAGGAAGTTACAAGCACAGAACTTCCAGAAGGTGGGGGAACTATTTTTTACGAAAGACCCCCCCCCCCCCCACCCCCCCCCCCCCCCCCCCCCCCCCCCCCCCCCCCCCCCCGATATCCCCACGGGGAAATATCCCTTCATATCTGTTCTATTCAAGCTACAGACAG
>CM065698.1:41795594-41810594 GCA_017654935.2 Phymorhynchus buccinoides | reverse complement strand
GTCTACCTGTCTGTATGTGGTTTTTGTTTGCTGTCTTGTTGTTTGCCTCAGGGCTGAGTGAACAAAAGCTGTAACTAATTAGCTTATCTCATTACCCTGAATAAATAACATTTCCTTCGTTCGTTCGTTCTGTCTGTCTGCTTGTCTGCCTGTCTGTCTGCGTGCGTGCGTGTGATTGAGGTTCACTGACCTCTCATCTGAATGGCCAGAGATCAGCACCGGATCCGAAAGAGACCCTAAAGATAGAGCGCAGGCTCTTGAGCTTTAAAGCCAGCATCATCACCCGTGACCCCCACCCTCCACTACCCAGCCCTCTTATTATTATAGTCCCCCCCCCTTATCTTCCACCTGGGGGGCTAGTTTCACGGCAAAGCGCTCCGCGTTTGTCATTAACTGGGTGTAAGAAACGCGCTTAGAAAACTTCAGCGAAAAAAACATCAACCTCCACATACCACAAGCTCTTGTCTGATTGGTTAACAAATAATATCATAATCTTCGGTAAGCATACACCCCCACCCCCACACCCACCCCCACCCTCCCCCCCGTCATGTTTATAATCCTCAATCTAAAACTCTGCTTCTTTCTTCTTTCTTTCTTTTCTTTTAATGGAAATAATCCCAGGCTGTGATACTACTAGACCAATCCCTTTCACCCCAAAATGACAAAACGTTGCTTGTCAGTAAAAGTTTTAAATGTCAACAAGTTAGTAGGGGGTGGGGGGTGGAAGGGGGTGTGACCAATCCACGTGTTTGCCTCATCTTTTGTGCAAAATTTAATAAGCCAGTGAACGACAAGAAAATCATTAGCCCCGGTTGGAAGTACGCTGGGAGTGATAGCCACAGACATAATGCAAGGTCCGACTTCCGTTTGGGGACGCCCGCACATTTTTCGGATGGAAGTTCAGTTTAACGTCGCGTATCGGCTTTCGCCATGTACGACGGGCTGAACAAACCAACCAGGGTATAAACAAAAATTGATGTTCCTGAATCACTTTCTTAGCCAAAAGGCCGAGAAGCGATCAGAATTTAACATTTTTCGGCAAACGTGGGTGTTTCTTATAGTTTGGCGGGGGTTCCGCCGACTTTCGTAGAGCGCTGGAAGAGCCCGCTCTAAAAGAAATGGACCCGGGACTCTGCATTTCCTCATTCGATTTTCTCTCCCAACAGAACACTTCGCCCTCTTTCTCTCTCCTGCGCCATATATAGGCCTTTGGCCGATCAAGTCGATTCGGGTTCGTCAAAATAATATATGTGTTGTTGGAAGTTCGGGACTTTCCTGGTGTTGCGCTGCCTCCGGGCATTGCCTCCAGGATCGTTGCCACCACCTTTATATCGACTAATGTCCCGTGTGTGTCTGTTTCAGACAGGAGGACGTTAAACAGATTTTTCTTCAAGTCGATGAATGTCCCAGGTGTGTCCTAAGAGGTCGGGAGGACGCTAAACCTAAACTTTCCTTCAATACGATGCTATTTCCTTCCTCTTTTACTTAAAAGAGAGAAAGGAAGACAGGAAGGAAGAAAGGAAGGTACGAAAGGAAGGAAAAAAGAAAGGAAAAAAAGAAAGGAAAGAAAAAAAGCTTACTATTTAGTAAGAAGAAGAAGAAGAAGAAGAAGAAGAAGAAAAAGAAGAAGAAGAAGAGCGAGGCTCCCGATCCCATTTGGACCGTTATTTGAAAAGTTCCACTGCGTACAATAAACGAAGAAGCTTACTATTTATCTAAAGCCATTTTCTTTCTCTTTTTTTTTCTTCTCATCTACTTTCAATTACCTTCGACTTTGTGTGTGTTTGTGTGTGTGTGTGTGCGTGTTTGTGTGTGTGTGTGTGTGTGTGTGCGTGTGTGCGTGTGCGTGTGCGTGTGCGTGTGCGTGTGCGTGTGCGTGTGCGTGTGCGTGCGCGCGCGCGCGCGCGTGTGTGTGTGTGTGTGTGCGTGTGCGTGCGTGTGTGCGTGTGCGTGCGTGCGTGCGTGCGCGTACACATATGCATGCATGTTTGTGAGTGTGTGTCTGCGCGCGCATTTGAGAGAGAGAGAGTGTGTGTGTGTGTGTGTGTGTGTGTGTGTGTGTGTGTGTGTGTGTGTGTGTGTGTGTGTGTGTGTGTGTGTGTGTGTGTGTGTATGTGTGTGTGTGTGTGTGTGTGTGTGTGTGTGAGAGAGAGAGAGAGACACAGAGAGAGAGAGAGAGAGAGAGAGAGAGAGAGAGAGAGAGAGAGAGAGAGAGAGAGAGAGAGAGAGAGAGAGAGAGAGAGAGAGAGAGAGAGAGAGAGAGAGAGAGAGAGAGAGAGAGAGAGAGAGAGAGAGAGAGAGAGAGAGAGAGAGACAAAGAGAGATCCGGGCCAACATAAAATACTGTACTTGGTATAGAACTGAACTTAAGGTAACCCTTAGCTACCCACTTCACCAATTAACTAAAATTAAATAATTAGATTATTTATTCACTGTTGTGTTGTAATCACTCATTTCAATTAAATGATAAAAAAATAGTCTAGAAAAAAGAAAGTTAACGACTACAGCTAACCTACATCATAACCTAAATTTGAAAGTTCAAGAATAAAGAATAGATAATTATTTTAAATATTTAGTTATATACAACAGGTTTCGAAGCTTAAGTCTACACAGCCCTACGTAAATCAAACTAGTTATATAACACAAAATCTATCGTGTTAGATAACGCTGAAACCAAGCAGCTGAAATGCACAGCGGTCGAAAAGCCAATTTTATTATGTAAACGGATTGTGGAGTTTTCTGTTTTCTTCTTTTTTCCTTTTGTTAGTCCCCGAGCCGAAGGTTCGGGGATCTGTTGTTTTTGTCTGGTCCGTCCGTCCGTCCGGTGTCCGTCCGGCGTGCCTCCGTCCGTCCGGCTATTCGTCCGTTTTTCTCAAAAACTATTCAGTCTATCATCATCAAATTTGGTATACTAGTTTGCCAAGATGCCAGCTATCCACTGATGTATTTAGTTTTACATTAAGGTCAAGGTCGCGGCCAGTTACGGGGTTCAAACCCCGAAACACATAATCGCTAATATCTCGCGAAGTTTTGCATGTATTTTAAGGCAGTTTTTTTCACAACATTTCTTGATGAATGGTCTATAACACAGTTGTCATGAATTTTTCTGTGCGCGCGTGTGCGCATGATCGCGCGAGCTCAAATCACGGGTCCGAACCCCAAGGCTATATAAAAAAAACCTATTCAGTTACATGCTGTTTTTATGCGTTTTTATGTAGTTACGTGCTGTTTTTATGCGTTTTTATTTATGTGTACAGCCGACACATTCCGATTTCGGAGTAGCTCGGCGATGCTGCGAGGGGACTTTGCAGCCGCTCGGCGTTGCACTTGTTTTTCTTTTCTTTCTTTCTTTTTGGGGGGGGGTGTTGGTGGCGGTGGTGGTGGTGGGGGCGGGGTGATTACTTTTTTTTACATTATTGGATGGAGGGATTGTTTTAAACCTGTTGCACTTCCAGTATGTCATGGAGCAAAAGCAATATGTAGGACATTATTTTGATGCTGCGTAGTTATTATTGAGAGGGGGAGAGAGAGAGAGAGAGAGAATACGAATACGAATACGAATACGAATGTTTTATTGAGGGTAAAAAGGATAAGCTACAATAGCTTCTTTACACAGTTTACCACCTGAGTATGTAAGGGATGCTTTATATAGATCTGTTCTGGGGCGGGGCATTATTAATTTGGTTTTGCTTCGAATTGCATGGACTTTAAATTTAGTAATAAGATATTTTGGTACTAACTTATTTATGATCTTGTACACGAGGGTACCTTTGTTTAGCAGACATTTCAAATCAAATGGTAGAATGTTGAGTTCCTTATAGTCAATGGTTTCAAGGGAGAACGATTTAAGGAGTATGAGTTTAAGAGAACGTTTATATAATCTTTCAACGTGTTTGAGTGTGTTTTTACTAGCTGAATCCCAACATGTTGATAGAGAGAGAGAGAGAGAGAGAGAGAGAGAGAGAGAGAGAGAGAGAGAGAGAGAGAGAGAGAGAGAGAGAGAGAGAGAGAGAGAGAGAGAGAGAGAGAGAGAGAGAGAGAGAGAGAGAGAGAGAGAGACAGACAGACAGACAGACAGACGGACAGACAGACACTGGACATTGGAAAACTTTATTTGACAAGGATAAAGATTTAAGAGAGAGAGACGCACAGACATAGAGAGACTGGGGCGGGAGGGAGAGAGAGAGAGAGAGAGAGAGAGAGAGAGAGAGAGAGAGAGAGAGAGAGAGAGAGAGAGAGAGAGAGAGAGAGAGAGAGAGAGAGAGAGAGAGAGAGAGAGAGAGAGAGAGAGAGAGAGAGAGACAATTTTTTTGACAATTTGACAGTTTTATTGTCATCACCATAAAAGGTCTCATGACAAGGGGGTAAACAAAATATGTCAACTTAATAACAAATCAAGCATAGAAAACAATCATTACTTCAACAATGAAACATGAATTGTAGAAATGAAAAAGTGAAAAAATGAAAAATGAAATGTCATAGATCCTTCGTCTATATAAGCATGTAAACAACATCCCTTTCTTATCTTCCATTACCTCTCTCCCTCTCTCTCTTCCTCCCCCCCTTCCCACATACACATGCATACACACACACACACACACACACACACACACACACACACACACACACACACACACACACACACACACACACACACACACACACACACACACACACACACACACACACACACACACAGATACGCACTCACTCACTCACTTTTGTTCACAAAAATAGGTTTAAGAAACCCATATAGGAATTCATGCATCAAGAAAAATAACTCGACCATCCAACTACAATTTTATACCAAGTATGTATCTCCCTTTCTTTCCTCTATCCCACTCTCTCTCTCTCTCTCTCTCTCTTTCTTATAACCATACGTCAAAATAATCCTGAGTTGCCAACATAAATCAATCATCATTGCTGGCATGCCTTTGCCTTATCTTCAAGGCTTCTGCAATAAACTTTGCAACAGATTTGATAACAGAGTCATCCTCTGGTGTAAGAGCAGAAACAATGTCATTACTCCCAGCAATATGCAATTGAAAGAATATACATTTCTTACGAACTGTCTCATATGCTTTACATTGAAATAAAAAATGTGATTCGTTCTCAGTACTTGCTTCACACATAGGGCATTGTGATTCTGTGGACGCCTCAGGATGGAACCACCTTTTATTAGCATTAAAACCCAGAGTCCTTAACCGGAATCTTGCGTAATTAAGTCTATGCCATTTGTCAGTAATGACGTTAAGATATTTTTCACATTGAAACACATTTTTAAACGAGAAAATATATTTATCCTGAGAGAGAGAGAGAGAGAGAGAGAGAGAGAGAGAGAGAGAGAGAGAGAGAGAGAGAGAGAGAGAGAGAGAGAGAGAGAGAGAGAGAGAGAGAGAGAGAGAGAGAGAGAGAGAGAGAGAGACTGGACACTGGACACTGGAAAACTTTATTTGATAAGGATAAAGACAGACAGACGGAGAGAGACAGAGACAGACAGAGAGAGCGAGAGATTATGACTATCAAAGTACGGGAGCACTTGTGCTGCAGCCAAAGGTTTTGGTTAGCCTTTGGCGACCCCTCATCCACACCCCCACCCCCACCCCCACCGTCCTCAAATCCCTTTGACCAAGCAAATGGGGATGTACCATGGGAAAGGCTTCTCCGCTTATAAACAAAATGTCACCCTACCTCCGCCGGAATAGTCTCTTTTTTCTTTTTGTCTGGTACTGATAGTCAGAAACGACAGACAGACACAGGCATGGGCATAGCCTTACCCGAGTCTTTCGTATGAGACAATAAACCGAGGTCCCGTGTGCCCATGCACTTAGCACACGTTAAACCCAGTGGCAACAAAAAAGTTGTCATTTGGTCAAAATTTACCACCCCCTTTTCTTCCTCATCAGTCTCACAAAAATTGCATGCAAAAAAAAAAAAATTGGGTGGTGCGCCTCTGGCTGCGACGCGCTCTCCAGGTGGGAGCAACCCGATTTTCACAGAGACGCCGCTGTGACTATGAAGTACGCATTACCTTAACTTACCTGAGTGGCTTTCTCTTGCCGTGGAAGGAGATGCAGGAGTGCCAACGTTTCGGAACCAGCTGCACTCGCTCTGCTGAAGATGAGGACGTCTCTTCGAAGCTGCGACAGTTGTGCGAAGACATGATCTCCCTGGCCACTTTGCCCACCACTTTCTTCATCGTGCCTCTGCTTGTTATCCACCACGATGCGAGCTACGGGTTAATAGGGCATTTGCCGCGTGCCGGCGAGAGTCGAATTAGAAAGGTCAGCGTAACTCGGGCAGAACGAGCGGGGGCAAATTAGTAGTCTAGTATAGAGAACGAACGCTCGTGGTGGCAAATGCCCTATTAAAGACCAACCACGTCACGTGTCACAATCACAGTTTTCACGTGTTTTCCCTCTTATAGCTGGTAAGAAATCTTCCTAGCATAAGAAGGAATGTGACACGTGACGTGGGGGGTCTTTAAGACGTGTTTGAAGATTAGGATGTACAGTGAGGACATCTCCCATTATTCATATCACGGTTCAAAGGAACTGTTTCTGTGGAAATTAATATTACTTCATTGTTTGGTTTGTATTACTATCTTTATTAAAAAAGAAAAGCCGAATTCATAGCGTTACTAGTACTGCATAATTCACTGTATATATTTCTCTTCAAAAGTGTTAAAATGTAAAAAGAAACACACACACAAAAAGTCATAGAAATTCTCGTGTGTCAAAGCTCAGACCACACACGTAGCACCCCTTTCATCGCCACTGTCGCCTCCTGGCACCACAATGATTTTACCCCCTTTCATCGCCACTGTCGCCTCTTGGCACCACAATGATTTAACACCCATGTCACTGAAAAGCATCAAATGAGGGTCTGGTATCCAGTGACCTTGTGTTCTTAATTTTGGGAGGGAAGGATAGGCCATGCCACAGAGGAATCTCCAATATTGCAGACATAATCATTTCTCTACCCAGGTAAGTTTAATGGAAAGTTTTAGGTGAAAAACGGCTGGCGTTGAAAGGGTTTTTAAACTCCTCTTCGTGCAGTTCTTATGTCATTGTATCCTGCAAATAACCGGTCGATTTGGTTTAAAACAAATGTTTATTCAATTCACAGGAAGCCAATGAGGCTATATGCTACTTCTTGATGACACGGAAAGGTGATACTTTGAGAACTGTCATGACCATGCCACCTAGTGACGTGTCAGGGGTAGCGAATTTTCTGTGGCTGTAAACTACTACTTCGTGACCGGCAAGGACGATAATCTTATGTAGTAGGTGGCGCACGCATCTCAGTGCACGAGACAGGGGCAGAGAATGGTCAGTATAAAGCCTCATTAGATCAACACCAAGTTCAGTCGTGCTCCTTACATTCACAACACAAGATTCTACGGAGACTGCATTTTACACAAAACTAACGATCAACATTGAAGAGATTGGTCGGTTTCAGTAACTTCTTTGTCAAAACACACGGCACATTAATCCATTATCATTCCAAAATGAAAATGATTCATGAAAAAGACACTCCACTAACTTCAGCCTGTGTGCAACAATATGATGATAATAACCAGTTTCACAATATTCATTACAACTGTGTGCTCTTTATGCTCCACGCACGACAGGTGAATTCTCTTTTCCACAAGCTGTTAACAGTTTGGATAGCAAATCAGCTTTTCACCCACCCCCCACCCCCACCATCTCTCTCTCTCTCTCTCTCTCTCTCTCTCTCTCTCTCTCTCTCTCTCTCTCTCTCTCTCTCTCTCTCTCTCTCTCTCTCTCTCTTTTAATATATTGATTTTCTTGCATGTTTGTTTGAGGGCAAGATATAAAAAAGCCCATTGTGTGCTTACTCTTTTCCCCTCAATAAAAAAGTTTCGTTCGTTCGTTCGTTCGTTTTCTCTCTCTCTCTCTCTCTCTCTCTCTCTCTCTCTCTCTCTCTCTCTCTCTCTCTCTCTCTCTCTCTCTCTCTCTCTCTCTCTCTCTCTCTCTCTCTCTCTCTCTCTCTCTCTCTCTCTCTCTCTCTCTCTCTCTCTCTCTCTCTCTCTCTCTCTCTCTCTCTCTCTCTCTCTCTCTCTCTCTCTCTCTCTCTCTCTCTCTCTCTCTCTCTCTCTCTCTCTCTCTCTCTCTCTCTCTCTCTCTCTCTCTCTCTCTCTCTCTCTCTCTCCTCCCCCCCCCCCCCCTCTCTCTCCCCCTCCATCGTGCACGGGATGCAACTTTAGGAAGCTGTATACTGCGTGTTTGTGAAGCGTTTTGTGCACCAGATGTGTCAATGATGGGAACATTCTCACGTGTCAGCTGCTGTGACGGGCCTACGTAAGCGTGAGCCTCATGCGCTATGCGTACGTGCGTACAGCTGCCTTCATTCCACATTAGTCAAATATATATTAAGTTTTAGAAGAACAAAAAAATGGGATTGTCAGCGAAACGGTCATATTATTCTATACTCATGCTACATTAATTAGTCAAAATATATGAAGTTGTAAAACGGAAAATTGGGATCGACAGCGGAATTGGTCATATTCTATGCTCATGCTACATTCATTAGTCAAAATATATGAAGTTCTTTTTTTTAAATGATAGAATGGTCCAGCGAAATGACCCATAAATAGCCAACACATCTAAAAGGGTCGATCGATGTCCACGGGTTGTTGTGTTGGTCAACACTCTGTTGCACTGACCATTCAAAAATCGAAGTCATTAAATGATGAGTGTGAATGACCGCTACAGGCGAAAAGGCATAAGCTTTGGGAGTCTTTCAGTACAAATAGTTACCCCCACCTTCTGGAAGTTCTGAGCTAGCAATGTCCTCTTTTCTATCACTCTCTTTGATTCTGCCTTTTCTCTTTCTTACTTTCATCTACTATTTTCCTGCTTTGTTTTATTGGCCCATTCTCCTCTCTTGTTTTCAAAAACATATTTCAAAATAATTATCTCCTATGCGCTCCTCCGAAATCGGATGTGTTGGCTGAATGCAGAGGGAAGGCCAGTGAAAACTGAAAACCGGACACATACGTATGGCCATATGGCCTGGGAACGTAGAAGAAGAAGAAGAAGAAGAAGAAGAAGAAGAAGAAGAAGAAGAAGAAGAAGAAGAAGAAGAAGAAGAAGAAGAAGAAGAAGAAGAAGAAGAAGAAGAAGAAGAGAAGAAGAAGAAGAAGAAGAAGAAGAAGAAGAAGAAGAAGAAGAAAGAAGAAGAAGAAGAAGAAGAAGAAGAAGAAGAAGAAGAAGAAGAAGAAGAAGAAGAAGAAGAAGAAGAAGAAGAAGGAGGAAGAAGAGGAAGAAGAAGAAGAAGAAGAAGAAGAAGAAGAAGAAGAAGAAGAAGAAGAAGAAGAAGAAGAAGAAGAAGAAGAAGAAGAAGAAGAAGAAGAAGAAGAAGAAGAAGAAGAAGAAGAAGAAGAAGAAGAAGAAGAAAGAAGAAGAAGAAGAAGAAGAAGAAGAAGAAGAAGAAGAAGAAGAAGAAGAAGAAGAAGAAGAAGAAGAAGAAGAAGAAGAAGAAGAAGAAGAAGAAGAAGAAGAAGAAGAAGAAGAAGAAGAAGAAGAAGAAGAAGAAGAAGAGGAGGAGGAGGAGGAGGAGGAGGAGGAGGAAGAATGTAAACAAATTATTTATATCTTATTGCGGTGACATAGGCTGTCTTTATCATTGACATATCTGCCCCGTGCTAAGTTACGCACAGCGCGTGAGACATGCGCTTACGTAGGCCCATCACAGCAGCTGGCACGTGAGAATGAAATTTGATTGTAGGCCTGACATATATTATTCAATAAACTCCTCTCACACTGTGACTGGGTCTTTTGCCTATGAAAGATCGTGATGGACATTGTTGGCTGACTACTTCACTTTCTCTCTACGTTAGATTATTAACCCTTTCACCACCAAAGTCGAATTTGTATCACCACCTATGTCACTAAAAAGGCATCAAATTGGGGTCTGTTATCCAAAGACCCTATTGTCATAGTTTTGGGAAGTAAGGGTAGACCTTATTTTATATATGTCACAGAAGAATCCGCAATACTACAGATGGATTTTGTTCTCTACCCAGGTAAATTTAATGGAAATTGTTGGCTGAAATATGGCTGGCGGTGAAAGGGTTAATGTTGGTTGGTTCAATACTTTCATATATACACAGAACACTGGCATGTCTTTATAATTATGTCCAATAATATGTCATTATGTCATCCACTGCTGTTTCATCAGAGATGACGTTCACACAAGGTTGCTTTCAGCACGAAATAAGGCTTTACGCCCTCTTCGGCCTTTCGGTCATGTGGGGCCGGGTTGCTTTCCGTCAGAAAATATTTTCCTTTGTACCAATGCCTTTAATAGGGGAAGACGGGGTAAAAAGTGCATGGGCGGGTAAGAAGCCCACACCAATTATCTCATGAAATGAAGCAAATTTCAGTCTCATTTTGCCCATGAGACGAGCGTTAATGTCTAGCATTCGTCTCATGGGCAAATTTGACTGACATTTTGTTTATTTCATGAGATAATTGGGGTGGGCTTCTTACCCGCCCATGCGCTTTTTACCCCGTCTTCCCCTATGGATGCTGGCTTAGTTTGGTAGATCGCGTATGGGTCTGTCATACACTTACTCAACAAACATTAAACACTAGTTTACAGAAGAGCGAGCAAATCAAAGATGGTTTAACTAAGCCGTTTTATATTTCACAGATATCCCATTCAATTATCTGTCCACAGGAAACAGAAATGTCAAACCCAATTAAATGAATGTAAAGACATTTGGTGTTCCTGTTTCAAAATAATCGATTTAAGCATCTTTGAAGGTACAGTACGACTTTATTAAAGACACACTGACGCACCACGATTAAGTCCCTTGTTTTTTTTCTAGGTAGCTGTGACCCACATACATATGTCCCCAACTTCAAATTGAGACTGCTCTTTAAAATGATGTTTCGTTTTGAAATTGGGGGCATTAGTATGGGAGTCAAACCTGGTCAAAACAAGATTTAGGGAAAACACGTGAAACCCGTGGTTTTGACATGTGATCTGGTGGGTCTTTACGCCGTCTTTGCTTTTTCCTACGCGTTTGTGACAAAGTAGTCCTTCATTTTTGGTGCATAGTATATGAACAATACATAACCACTGCTACGGTGTGGACACGTATACATAAGTGGGGTTTTTTCCTATATATATCCGATTTGATCACATGGCCTTTTCACCATCATTATACACATTTCATTCTAACTTAAGGCAAAGTTATACCCCCCCCCCCCTCATGTTTACAACTATCGATCTCAAAGTCTAATTCTTTCAGTTTGAAGATAATAACCTTAGGCTGATCATAACTCTATCTCTTTCCCGAGAACTACGAAATAGTGTTTATCAGCGAAAATTGTCGATGTGAAAACGTTGATGTGAGGCGATTAAGCTACAATTTGATTCACATTTTAAGTCATTACAGATTAACAGCACTGAAAGAAATATCTGTCTGGCACACCGAAGTAAAGCATAAAGCATAAAGCACCAGTCAAAGTAGATCCCATTGGCAGCAGCCAGCTGTATGGTTGCCACACACCTACATGCACACTACACTATGCCGCAGACTCCAACAGCATTCAGCCTCACCGCTGTAGTAAAGATGCTAAGCACGTTCTTCCCTTAATACTGTAACCTATTGACAGCTGCCAGATACATAGGATTAGACCGTGTGTGAGGAAACGTGGTCAAAGTCGCAACAGCGTAGTCTTGAACAAAAGTACAAAAACTAATTTTAACAAAATCTCCCCAGCATGTATTTCGCGATAAGATGCCCCACATGGCCGAAAGGCCGCAGAGGGCGTAAAACCTTATTTCGCGATCTCCCCAGCATCATTTCTGGCTTAGGACCTGAGACAGGAACATAATATAATGAGACGTGTGCGAACAGAGATGGAAGTTTCTGGTTTTAGACGTGTTTAATTTTTTTAATTACTTTTATGCATGACATTGGCGTGCTAGTGATGAACCTTATTAAAAATTCGGATAACATTTTCTTGCTTCTTCCATCTATACCAATTACAATTGTTTTTAAGAAATAAAGAAAGAAAGAGAGTAAGAAAGGAATTTAAAAAAAAACTAACATGAAGAAGAAAGAGTCACAACTCCTACAACACCAGTTTCTTGTAGAATAACCAGCAAATGTATTACAATTTTGTTTTCTTCATATCGGCGGCGAGGGACCCTGGCAAATCATTCATGGCAAAAGAAAAACTCACTGTGATCCAAACCTATGATTATTATAATGATCTGGTTTTCTAATGCATTGTCGCTTACATGTTCGTGAAGGAAAATTGACCACGCGTGGAGTATGTTAATGTCAAGGATTTGCATTATATGGATTAGGTACTCTAGAACCTGTCTGCATTCCAGAACATTGAGCTGCATTTCTGAATGTCCAAGCATACTACCGTTTCCTGCCTTTCTTGAGATTTTTTCTTCTTCTTTTTTAGGAATACGATTATCAAAACCAACGCTAATTTCTTTATTTTGAAATTTTGATTTCCAAATGTCTTATTTCATCGCCAATGCTGCATTTTAGCACCACAATGGTTCAACACCCATGTCACTAAAACGGCATCAAATCCAGACCTGTTATTCAAAAACCCTATTTTCTTAATTTGGGGAAGTAAGGGTATTAGACCTCAAATGTTATACATGTCATCGAGGAATTCGCAATATTGCAGACATGTTTTTGTCTCCACCCAGTTAAGTGTAATGGTATTTCTTGGCTGAAAAATGGCTGGCGGCGAAAGGGTTAAAGATGTTGTCTTCCGGTTCGTCACATTTGAGTATGTTGATGTTTTATTCGGTTGAAAAAATATGTTGTTTTGTCCACCACAGCTCATCTTTCCATTTACAATAATAAAAATGTCAAATCAACAACAACAAAATGTTTTACTTATCAACAAAAGTCGACATAGAAAATAATATCATCATATTATCTCACCCCCCCCCCCCCACCCACCCCACCCACCCGTGGGGATACCGGGGGGTGTCTTTCGTACAAATAGTTCCCCCGCCTTCTGGAAGTTCTGTGCTTGTAGCTTCCTCTAATCTGTCGCTCTCTTTGATTTTGCCTTTTCGTTTTGCTTTATTGCCATCTGCTATTTTTTTTATCTTACTGATCCATTCTCCTGCCTATTTTCTGTAAATTCTCACAAATATTTCTTCAGCCGAAGTCGGACATGCTCGACCCAACTATGTGTTAGTTAGGAGCATAACGACTGCATGACGCATCTACGCTCATATGACAGAAATCTGTCTGAGTGAACGAAAAAGAAGAAGAAGAATTATCTGTTCACTATCATTATAAAAAAGCAACATTAATTCCTCAGTGATGAATAAAGTTATTGCATTTGAATTCGATTTTGACACTTTGAAAACCAAACTAAAAAAGAAGAAGAAATTTGACCAGAAAGAACCACTTCTAGAAAGCATCCATCCACTGAATGCGGTACTAGCCAAACTTCTCAGCATCCTTCGATTATTACTTCATCAGCAGTCAAGCAAGTCAGCAGGTAATCTGGCAAGCAGACAAGCCAACCCTAAAACCACTGAGGTTGGTTAGAACTAGATGGTCAGTTTTAGCATTGTACTGTGGAGATAGCTAAGTAAATAGGCCAGAAAATGCACCGGTAGGTGCCGATTCATCATGTCCTGCTTCGCCATTTCTTTCATGTAAGGTCTATAATTACTTCATCGTGACTCTTCTATTTTTATTCATTTTTAGAGCAGCGCCTGTTCGTCATATTTCTCAGCGTCGTTCTGCTGGTCCCGAAACTTCTTATTCTTCTTCGATAACTCAAGTCTCCTGTCATGTGAGCGCAGATGCGTCATGCTGCCGTTATGCGCCTAACTAAGAAATAGTTAGGCCCAGCATGTCCGTCTTCGTTGGATAAAAAAAAATGTAAGAGTTTCTAAAACAAAGGCAGGAGAATAGACCAGTAATTCAGAGATATAGTAGATGACAGTGAGAAAAGAGAAAAAGCAGTCAGAGAGAGAGAGAGAGAGAGAGAGAGAGAGAGAGAGAGAGAGAGAGAGAGAGAGAGAGAGAGAGAGAGAGAGAGAGAGAGAGAGAGAGAGAGAGAGAGAGAGAGAGAGAGAGAGAGAGAGGGCGAGAGAGAGAGAGAGAGAGAGAGAGAGAGAGAGAGAGAGGGCGAGAGACAGAGAGAGAGAGAGAGAGAGAGAGAGAGAGAGAGAGAGAGAGAGAGAGAGAGAGAGAGAGAGAGAGAGAGAGAGAGAGAGAGAGAGAGAGAGAGAGAGAGAGAGATTAGAGAAAGTTACAAGCACAGAACTTCCAGGAAGATGGGGAAACTATTTGCATAAAAAAAACCGGTATCCCCTACGGGGGGGGGGGGGGGTTAGGGGTGGGTGGGGGGTCCCAAATCGAAAGCACTGACTAAGAGCACCCCCACAGCCTCCACCTGCACACTAACAGAAACATGAGTTCCTAAGATGAGTTATAGTGTACCACCTCAGAATGTCCCTACACTGTCGCCAGAGTTGCAACCGAGTTGTTCAATACTGGAATAATGTGTCAACTAACATTAAGGCTGCACCTAACATAAATATATTCAAAAATCTTCTGGACAAAGACACAATGATGTCAAATTTGCATACTATACTTTCGATGAATAAGAAAAAAAGAAAAAAAAAGAAAAAAAGTCCATTCCATATTTTTTGTTAAATTTTATAGTTTAGCTGTAGAAAGCAAGCCACCTTGAAACAAGTGAAAGTCACAAACGAGAAAGGGCGTAAAAGGGCCACGAGGCCCACTTCTAGCCCTAATTACTACTACTACTACTACTACTACTACTACTACTACTACTACTACTACTACTACTACTACTACTACTACTACTACTACTACTACTACTACTACTACTACTGCTACTACTATTATTATTATTATTGCTACTACTATTATTATTATTATTATTATTATTATTATTTTATTATTATTATTACTACTACTATTATTATTATTATTGT
>CM065698.1:41773094-41778094 GCA_017654935.2 Phymorhynchus buccinoides | reverse complement strand
TGGTCTTATAAGTGTTTTAAAACGAGTAGGTCAATGCATTTTCTTTTGCTAGGCTAGACTTGAGACTGTGTTTCTCAAAATGGCCGACGCTCACGTACCCTACTAACTAAAATGTTCATAACTCTGGAAAGAAAAGAAAAAAGATACGAAAATATGGTTCTTGTATCACTAGAAAGAGATTCGTCTGAAGTTTTTCAAATGTATAATTTTCTCAGAATGGTCAGTTTGACACTTAATGTCCCTTTCGTGGTGTTAGGTCACAAATCAGTAAGAGAGTAGTCGGGGGAGGGGGGAGACAGAGGTGGTGGAAATGGGTCACAAATGAGCAAGAGAGTAGTCGGACAGAGGTGGTGTCATGGTGGGTGGAAATGGGTCACAAATGAGCAAGAGAGTAGTCGGACAGAGGGGGTGTCATGGTGGGTGGAAATGGGTCACAAATGAGCAAGAGAGTAGTCGGACAGAGGGGGTGTCATGGTGGGTGGAAATGGGTCACAAATGAGCAAGAGAGTAGTCGGACAGAGGTGGTGTCATGGTGGGTGGAAATGGGTCACAAATGAGCAAGAGAGTAGTCGGACAGAGGGGGTGTCATGGTGGGTGGAAATGGGTCACAAATGAGCAAGAGAGTAGTCGGACAGAGGGGGTGTCATGGTGGGTGGAAATTGGTCACAAATGAGCAAGAGAGTAGTCGGACAGAGGGGGTGTCATGGTGGGTGGAAATGGGTCACAAATGAGCAAGAGAGTAGTCGGACAGAGGTGGTGTCATGGTGGGTGGAAATGGGTCACAAATGAGCAAGAGAGTAGTCGGACAGAGGTGGTGTCATGGTGGGTGGAAATGGGTCACAAATGAGCAAGAGAGTAGTCGGACAGAGGTGGTGTCATGGTGGGTGGAAATGGGTCACAAATGAGCAAGAGAGTAGTCGGACAGAGGTGGTGTCATGGTGGGTGGAAATGGGTCACAAATGAGCAAGAGAGTAGTCGGACAGAGGTGGTGTCATGGTGGGTGGAAATGGGTCACAAATGAGCAAGAGAGTAGTCGGACAGAGGGGGTGTCATGGTGGGTGGAAATGGGCCACAAATGAGCAAGAGAGTAGTCGGACAGAGGGGGTGTCATGGTGGGTGGAAATTGGTCACAAATGAGCAAGAGAGTAGTCGGACAGAGGGGGTGTCATGGTGGGTGGAAATAGGTCACAAATGAGCAAGAGAGTAGTCGGACAGAGGGGGTGTCATGGTGGGTGGATGGTCACAAATGAGCAAGAGAGTAGTCGGACAGAGGGGGTGTCATGGTGGGTGGAAATGGGCCCTGAAAACGGCCTTCGGGGGAGAAGACTGCTCAAACTACACCAACGATGCAAGACAAGCGGACTACAGGAGCACCTGGACAACCTTCGGCTTGTCTCACAATGCTCAGGTCTCCTACCGCCTAATAGATGCCAACATCTGCATCAAGATCAAGAACCTACACGGATACTGACCCCAGCATCAGAACAAAATATTCTTCGACTCGGACTCCGTCCGAATGTTCCAGTAACCGGAGGTGCACCCTCGTCTGTAAGGGGTGTGCAACGAAGTGCCGGAATCATCTACGACGACGTCCGCCACGCCCTTACCGTCCTTAAGAGGCTATGCCTAATAGGACGCTAAAGTCATCATCATCCAGGACGCAGTGGGGTCCCTTCATCATGCCTGATGTGGGTCTTAATTATCAGCCAGGTTCCGTGGTCCATGGGACGTGAAATCAAGTTGTTCCCCCCTACATATTATGTATAGCCCTATTCCCTCCTTCGTGTGCCTGCACTCAGGTCTCGTTAGTAGAACCCTAGTCTGTATGTAGGCCAGTCAGTCGTTTCCGACCATGACTGCCGGATAACAGAGGGGGGGGGGGGGGGGGGGGGCGCCCCATGCTATTTCGGCGGGCTGGACTAGAATCCGTTTGTAATGGAGTACCTCCAGGATCGTCCCACTATCTTTATATTTATTACTGTCCCATATGTGCCTGTTCCAGGTCGGAGGACGTTAAACGAACTTTCATCATCACGGTCAAAAACTATATACATGAATATCTGTATTGTCAAAAAAATCGGGACTTTACTGGTGTTGCACTGCCTCCGGGCATTGCCTCCAGGATCGTTCCCACCATCTTAATTTATATCTACTATGATGTCCCATATGTGTCTGTTCCAGACCGGAGGACGTTAAACAGATTTTCTCTCACGGTCAAAGACTACAGAGCATAAGGGACAATTATAAAATGTTTCATGAAGATCGGTTCAGTTGTTTGAGCGCTGCGAAGTGGAGCATATTTCTGATCACAATCAGATGCAGATAATGATAATACAGATAACGTCAAACTCATTCAGTCTTTGCTGATACTAGCATGGGTACAACTTTTCCTGGTATACAAGGATTTCCTGTTTTTGAATTTTACCAGAAAAGGAAGTTCCTTTTTTTTTTGTTAAGCAAGATCTTTGTGTGTCTACTGTATTTTTCAAACATTTAAAAATAAGCATTTGTATAAATTGTGGGAAAAGCAAACTAAAATACCTTCATAAATCATATTTTGCTTCAGCTGCAGGGGGACATTACCCCTGGACCCCGACCTTTCAGGTTTTTTTAATTTTGTGTAGTTGCGCCCACGTACTAGCATGTTGCTTTCACTTAATTGATACTGTTGTTCGCACTGAAATAATACATTCTGATCTCCAAAACAGTATTCGCTGGGCAGAAAACTGGAAAGTAAAGCTTTGTGCAGAAAAGACCGAGCTCGTTCCACCCATATATGGCTGGAATTAATATAAAGCTGTCAATTTGATGAATTTGTTTCAAGGGAAGTAAATATGTGTGCACACCACACTTTGGTCACTTCTAAACTCGCTTCTCTCCCTTAGACCACATTTGTGCCTCTTACTATGCGTTTGTAATTGTTTGAAGTGGGGGAAAGTAATTGCTGCAGAGAGTTTTTCTTTACAAACTCTGTATATAAAACAGTCTGATCTACCATTTCCCCATGTCTAAACCTGAAGTAAAAACCTGTAATCTTCTTCCATTTCTCCTTTTGTTTATGTCTGTTTTGTTTGTGTGTATGGCTGGAATGATTTGTGAGGTTTTTTTTAATAATTCACAATCATTGCGATGCGAATGAGTTAACTTTGTGCGAGGCAACAATACTTATGTTTTACCCCTACATTCAGTGAGACTAACCTGCGAAGCAAAGAATGTATCACAAGTGGCTATGCGTGCTAGCATAGCATACGTTATGTGTGTGTAATCAAACGCGGGTAAGCGCTTCTGCGTGCGCGAGTATTTATTAAGATAAATACACACAACCCGCGCGTAAGCAAAGAAACATTGCACCTGTCACCGTATCCCGTTGGAGTGTCCTTATAGTACATCATAAAGTCATGGTGTGTGATGTGGGGTTGGTTTTTTGTTTTGTGAACTTTAGCCTATAATGATGAAACGAAAAGAATGGGAAAACCTATACCAAGAAATGTGCATAAATACATGAAGATAACATTAAGCCTTTACACTCAACCTTAAAGACCCACCAGATCACATGTTAAAATATCCTCCGAAGTCGGAGTGTGGCTGCCCACGTGGCGGGGTAATCGAAAACGGTCACACACGTAATGTTCCTCCCTAGCTGGTGCATTTGTACCTTAGTCTTCAAGTGCTTCGGCTGTTGGGATGATCCCTGGAGGCTTTAAGCCAGGGTAAGACAAACAAACAAGACATGTTAAAGTCACGGGTTTCACGTGCTGTTCCTCTTATAGCTGGTAAGAAATATTGTTGTGACTAGGTTTGACTCCCATACAAATGCCCCCAAATTGAAAAATAAATACCATTTTAAAGAGCAGCCTCAATTTGAAGTTGAGAGGCATTTGTATGTGGGTCACAGCTACCCAGTAAAAAAAACAACAAGGGACTTAATCGTGGTTGGTCAGTGGGTCTTTGAAATTTACTTCTCACGCGTAGCCTACAAGGCAACTCTTATACTTATCTGTATCGTTAAAAAATCGGGACTTTCCTGGGGTTACACTGTCTCCGGGCATTGCCTCCAGGATCGTTCCCACCATCTTTATATCTACTAATGTCCCATATGTGTCTGTGTCGGACCGGAGGACGTTAAACGGATTTTCACTGGCATTGATATCAAATAGAGTGAACCAATCAACGTAGCCTAATTACCACGCGCGCGCATACAAATATACATGTACATACACGCGCGCGCGAGTACGAATGCAAGCACGCATGTACGAATGCGCGCACACACATGCACGAATGCACGCGCGCGCGCACACACACACACACACACTTTGGCCTCCATCTGTTTCCTTGAAATGTACTGAGTGTCCTAGGATATTGATGTCATACCCATGTTGTAAAAGATAACAGAATGTGTTTGCGTGTGCGTGTGTGTGGGGGGGGGGGTGGGGTGGGGGTGGGGCTGTGCGTGTGGGGTGTATATATGTGTGTGCGCGCATCTGTATGTAGTACTATATGTGTGTATGCGTGTGCATGTGTGCATGTGTGGTTGTGTGTGTATGTGTGTGTGTGCGTGTGTGTGTGTGTGTGTGTGTGTGTGTGTGTGTGTGTGTGAGAGAGAGAGAGAGAGAGAGAGAGAGAGAGAGAGAGAGAGAGAGAGAGANGAGAGAGAGAGAGAGAGTGCATGCGCGCGTGTGTGTTTGTGTGAAAGAGAACGCGTGTACACGTGCGTGCTCAGTAGAGCAGAGAGCGACGAGAGAGAGAGAGAGAGAGAGAGAGCACGATAGAGAGAGAGAGAGAGAGAGAGAGAGAGAGAGAGAGCGCATATGTGTGTGTGTGTGTGTGTGCGTGTGCGTGTAGGCCTGTGTGTGTGTATTTGCGAGCGTGTGTGTATTGGCCCTATATGTGTGTGTGTGTGTGTGTTTGTTTGTTTGTATGTGTAAAGGGGGAGAGAGAGAGAGAGAGAGAGAGAGAGAGAGAGAGAGAGAGAGAGAGAGAGAGAGAGAGAGAGAGAGAGA
>CM065698.1:41688094-41760594 GCA_017654935.2 Phymorhynchus buccinoides | reverse complement strand
TTATTATGATTATGTGTGTTTGTGTTCTCTCTCTCTTGCATGTTATTTCTGTCTCTCACTCTCTCTCTCTTTCTCTCCCCACCCCTCTCTCTCTCTCTCTCTCTCTCTCCCACTGTCCCTCAGTCTTTGCCGGTTTGTCTCTATGTGTATGAGGGCAGGAGGGGGGAAAGTGTAGCGGGTGTGCTTGCTGTCTGCGTGTGCTTGAGTGTTGCGTGAATCTGATATTTTAATATTGGAACTGTGTCTGTGATCGTTTATTGCATACTGTTTAACTTGTTATGTGCCACCACCACACACACATTTCCATTTTATTGGACGAATAAATATTGTGATTGTGATTGCTTACAGGGCCAGGTGGTCACCCCATCGCCAGCACGTCAGCGACGCACTCACCCACGGCAGCTCTCTCAGATCTTCTGTCAAACTCAGTACCGACAAGCCAGCTTCCTCCCACGTACAATCCGGGACTGGAACGAGCTGCCCCAGGAAGCTGTGCAGGCCAAGACTATCGGCACCTTTGTGTCGATGGTCTCCAAATAATTATCCAGCACCCCCCCCCCCCCCCCCCCCCCCCCTCTTCCCCCCCCCCGCCCTTCCCCCAATTGCCTCCACCTCTACCCCCTCCCCCTGTATTAAGGCGCTCCTCCGCGCATATCCCCAATTTATGCAGTGACAGAATAGTCAGAAGAAGAAGAACAATTGTGTTTTACGTCATCTCGCTCTGGAACAGACACATATGGGACATTTGTAAACACAAAGATGGTGGGAACAATACTGGAGGCAATGCCCGGAGGCAATGCAACACCAGTAAAGTCCCGATTTTTTAACAATGCAGATAGGTGTAGCAGTAACCACGCCTCGGTTAAACCTCATCGGCTATCCGGTATGGTACCGCCACAAGTATGATAACAATAGTCAATTGTGACTGGTCGCTTATAGGAAGGAAGGAAGGGTACTAATCCATGCGCATGTTCATTCCTTTTAAAGGGGCACCCGGATGGATACGTTTTTGCAAGAAACACGTTGAGATCACTATAAAAAAAAAACCGCTTTACAGAGATCCAAACAATCTTTGCTCTGGTTTCCTATCAATCAAACCGTCAAATTGGCGATTCCTCCTTGGCGGAGGTACTGGAAGTCAGATTTTCTTCGTGAAAGAGAACAAGAAACACCCGAAGGTGCTGATGGGACCCAGCGATGCACCGGCCCCACCTGCCCTACCAACACAAGAGCAGGCCTTCTCTTTTATGATGGCCGCCTGAGTCACTTAGTAGGCCTTTGCACGAAAAGTCCCCATTATAAGCAGTGCAGTAAAATTCGATGGCTTAGAGTCAAAACTCATTGATGTTACTGCAAAAACTAAGAAATTGTATTAAAAAAGACTGCAAATAATATAAAATGGGGATTAAGCTTTTTATATTTCTGCAGTTTTTTTTTAAACAAGTTATTAGTTTTCACAATATGTTCCATAATACATCAATGGACTATCTAAAGACAGTCCGTTTTGACTCCAAGCCATCGCTAAATATTATTCGTCCACCACTGTGCAAACAAATTCCTTTAAAAGGTATTTTGCCTGTTTTGAGTTCTATATGGGTCCCTTACTCACTAGAGGTGTGTGGGGTGGGGGGGGGGGGGGGGGGGGGGGGGGGGGGGGCGGTTTGAACCGAAAAACCAGTGCTAAACTTTCGCGGTTCGAGTTGCTGTGAACCGGTTTTTTAACTGCAAACTGAAAGTAAGTTTTTCTTAGAATAACGCATTCTTTTCGAAGAACAACACTGATTCTCAGCGCAGATTGGGTGTTTGTAATCCAAGAGTAGCTGTTTCTAGTTTGTGGTGGTGTATGGCTTTGACTTTGACTGAGTGTTGAGTTGAGTGTGTGTGTCATAAGTTTCTTTAGTGTGTGTGTGTGTGTGTGTGTGTGTGTGTGTGTGTGCGTGTGCGTGTGCGCGTGTGTGTGTGAATATTCTGACAAATAAATATGTGTTTGCATAGGTGAAACTAGTGATGTGAGTACTGGTTAAAAAACCAGTTCGGTAAAACCGGTTCGAAGAGGGGGGAAACCGGTTTTTAAACCGGTTCGGTTTTTTGAACCGGTTCTCAACTCTATTACTCACACCACTAAAGTCTACCAACATCTTAGTATCTTTTTTTAATGAATTTTTAAAATGTACTATATACATGGCCATATAACAATGGGAATAAAGAAGGCAGACATGCAGACAGAAGGAGAAGACAGGGGTGAGAGTGAGGGGAAATTCACTTCGCGCTCGTACTAACAACATCGCTCTTCTTTCTCTCTGATAAATTTTAATCGTCCATAAAACAAATAAAACAATAATTCCCAAAACAAAACTGACATCAGACAAATTCTACATGAACATCAACGTGTAAAACAACCATTTGGACGCGCATTCACGCTTCACATTATTATCATTGTAATAATGATGATGATAATAAATGGAGGCGAACTAGCAACTTGCACGCTTCACCTTTCTGCACACTAAACTATCGAAAATAACGATAATAAACAAATTAATCTTGCCATCAGCACTCATACTCCTTTTTTTATATAACAATTATCGGATATTCTTCTACAACAGTATATCAATCACAATAATTATCATACATACAGCCTTGTGCCCTTATGGACACCACCATATCTATAATCTTGTTGATTTGATTCGTTTCAGAAGGTTCAGTATTAAAAAAAAAGAGATGAAAATCCATTTCTTACATTGGTCAAAATCTACTCTCAAAAAAAAGAAGAGAGGCATATGTCACTAAATTGGCAATAATAAAGATCAGGAGAGATTACAATAATACATGGAAGGGATTTCTAACACTAATACAACAAGAATTGTCATTATAACTGTTCACAATATCTCAGAAGCTGAATGAAATAAGGTTGGGGTTTTCTGGTGTTACTAATGTGACCATAATAATTAAAATTGCACCAGTTTATATTATAATAATAGTTGAAATATTATTTCAACTGAGGGCTAAAACAACACTTGAAACGAAAGTGAAGAACAATACACTTGATAATTAAAAAACACACCAAAAAACGATGAACATTGAAGAAAATGACAAACCACCAACAGGCATCAGAACAGTCCAATCCTCTGAAAACCCCGGTACAAGGGCCATCAAGGCCCCAGACTGAAGAGGGACAACACTGAAATCAGTTCCCAACATGACCCAAAAGGCTTAATATAGTGATAAATCACTTTAAAAAGCAATTTAACAGAAACAACAACCTTGAAAAAAAGGCAAAACCTCTGACAGTAGGAGCCAATCCTCTGTTAAAGGTCTTAATCCTCAGAAATTCTTAATCCTCTGACAATTCTGATGCCTGCACCAAGAAAAATACAGAAAAGTAGAAGCTGGTTCGCCAGATTCTTAGGATCGGGTCCGTGCCTGCTCTAGGCTAGAAATGGTAAAAAAGAAGTCAGTGGCATGTTGAGAGAGAGAAGAACAAAAAACTGGTTACACTTCGCTAGTCCTTTGCCATGAATCGTCGTTGCTCGTGAATGTGTCGGCTGAATGCAGTGGGAGACCAGTGAAAACTAAAAACCGGACATATACGTACTTGCTCGATATGGCCATATACATGTGTCTTGGGAACGCAGAGGAAGATGCATCGTTGGTCCTACCAACCCTAGGGCCAATGCTACGTAGGACTAATGACATATTGACACGTATCACTGATGACATGTAGGTCTACCTGAACGCTCCCCCCAAAAGATGAAAATGAGTTTCACGCCCTCCGACCTGGTACAGGTACATGCGGGACATTTTTGTTAGTAAAGATAGTGGGTCGATCCTGGAGGAACTGCAATACCAGGAAAGTCCTCCGTCATACCCCAGCCCTTAATTTTATGTGAAGTTCTACTCAAGCTTAAGTGGGAAACTAAACGTTGTTACTTTCTAAATTCAGTCAACCGATTTACTGAATTTAGAAAGTAACAACGTTTAGTTTCCCACTTAAGCTTTAGTAGAACTTCATAAAATTAAGCACTGGAGTGGGTTTAAGTACTTCGAGGAAAGCATGTCATTCATCGCTGGCTTTATGGAAAGCACATCATTCATCGCTGGCTTTATGGAAAGCACATCATTCATCGCTGGCTTTATGGAAAGCACGTCATTCATCGCTGGCTTTTTGGAAAGCGTGTCATTCATCACTGGCTTTATGGAAAGCATGTCATTCATCGCTGGCTTTATGGAAAGCATGTCATTCATCGCTGGCTTTATGGAAAGCATGTCATTCATCGCTGGCTTTATGGAAAGCATGTCATTCATCGCTGGCTTTATGGAAAGCATGTCATTCATCGCTGGCTTTATGGAAAGCATGTCATTCATTGCTGGCTTTATGGAAAGCATGTCATTCATTGCTGGCTTTATGGAAAGCATGCCATTTCATCGCTGGCTTTATGGAAAGCATGTTATTCATCGCTGGCTTTATGGAAAGCATGTAATTCATCGCTGGCTTTTTGGAAAGCATGTCATTCATCGCTGGCTTTATGGATAGCATCAACCAGAAGGTACTGTCAACCTTTATTATTCCTTTTGCGTCAGCAGGCATGGGAATTAGATAAGTAAAACAAATCTGAAAAGCGGGGCTCTAGGGGCCTCAGAAGGCCCCTAGTAGAGGTCCAGGGGATAATGCTGAAGATTTCTGTGTGTAACTGAAGCCATAAAGCAGCATTAAATGTATACATTTAGTGAACTGTATTTCGGTGGATACTTTTTTTCTCAGAAAAGCAATGTTATTTTGGCGGAAATTTGCTGTTTGGCGGTTAATTCCCTTCCATGGACAGTACATTTTGGTTTTCACAAAAAAGAACAACGCACTGTGGGGAAAACATGCAGGCAAACAAGAACAACCAATTCGACAATTTTAAAATGAAAATGACAAAAGAACCATTTGAGAAACATGCTACGGATAACTGAACGAACTAGAGAAAACAATCTGTACAAGGGTTAAGGTCAAGGAGCAAGATGGGTGAACGGACAAAAACGTGGAATTATGAGAAATGGCACAAAAGGAGATGTAGAAAAAGGGGTTGCAGTTGAAATAATGCAAGACTTGGAGCATGGCACCCCCCCCCCCGTGGGGATACCGGGGGGGGGGGGTCTTTTGTATAAATAGTTCCCCCACCTTCTGGAAGTTCTGTGCTTGTAACTTCCTCTAATCTGTCACTCTCTTTGACCCTGCCTTTCCCCTTTGCTTACTGTCATCTACTATCTCCCTGCCTTACCGGGGTCCATTCTCCTGCCTTTTTTCACGAAACACTTTTCAAAAACATTTCCTCCTCCAGCCGAAGTCGGACTGGCTGGGCCTAACTATTTCTTAGTTAGGCGCATAACGGCAGCATGACGCATTTGCGCTCATAATCGACAGGAAACTGTCTGAGCGATCGAAGAAGGAGAAGAAGAAGAATGCCACACAGTGATGAACCCAATGAATCACGCACACATGAAAAAAGATGGTGACCAAAATGTAGAGCTTAGCAAAATAAGCATGAGGGGGGAAAATGAGCAAGAGCCAAGTTAAACTGACATTAACACAACTGCAGAAAAAATAAGTGCAAACGGCCAGGAATCGGAAAATAGACCAGAGTTTCTTCCCCTGACTATAAAGTGCACCTTATTATAAGATGCACCTATGCCTTGGCATGAGGCTGTGTCAGACCACTTGACATAAGCTAGAACACCAAGGCTACATCAAAATGTTGTTATGCTCTGCATGGTTATGCGGGGATTGTCTTAAGCCATGACAAGCTCCCAGCATAACATCATCAGTCTAAAATCCCCCGAAGACGGAGTGTGGCTGCCCACGTGGCGGGGTAATCAAAAACGGTCACACGCGTAATGTTCTCATCCCTAGCTGGTGCATTTGTACCATAGTGTTCAAGTGCTTTGGCTGTTGGGATGATCCCTGGAGTCTTTAAGCCAGGGTAAGACAAACAAAATAAGGTGCACCCCCAAAATATTTTACACAAAATTTAGATTTGGTTATTTACACATTCTTGCTATTTTGTTCATTATATGATAAGACGCACAGGTCTCAGTGGGGGGGGGGTATTGCATATCGCCGTATACTCTATAAAATGGTACATTGCAATTCTGAAAAAAAAAGAAGAAAAAAAGTGAAGTTTCATTGTGAAAATTTGATGGCGGGGGGCGTCTACAGTACAACATTATCCTAAGCATCGTATTAGAGAAATGGCAAAGTGAAGCAAAAAAACGTAGGTAATGGATCATAAAGGTTAGGCTTAAGAGTACTGTCTGTAACAAAGATACTGTCTGTAACGTAGGTAAGGGGTCATAAAGTGTAAGCCATAGAAGAGTACTGTCTGTAATAGAAGGGTCTTAGTACTTAAGAGTACTGTCTGTAACGTAGGTAAGGGATCATAAAGTTTAGGCTTAAGAGTACTGTCTGTAACGTAGGTAAGGGATCATAAAGTTTAGGCTTAAGAGTACTGTCTGTAACGTAGGTAAGGGGTCATAAAGTTTAGGCTTAAGAGTACTGTCTGTAACGTAGGTAAGGGGTCATAAAGTTTAAGCTTAGAAGAGTACTGTCTGTAACGTAGGTAAGGGGTCATAAAGTTTAGGCTTAAGAGTACTGTCTGTAACGTAGGTAAGGGGTCATAAAGTGTAAGCAATAGAAGAGTACTGTCTGTAACGTAGGTAAGGGGTCATAAAGTTTAGGCTTAAGAGTACTGTCTGTAACGTAGGTAAGGGGTCATAAAGTTTAAGCTTTAGAAGAGTACTGTCTGTAACGTAGGTAAGGGGTCATAAAGTGTAAGCCATAGAAGAGTACTGTCTGTAACGTAGGTAAGGGGTCATAAAGTTTAGGCTTAAGAGTACTGTCTGTAACGTAGGTAAGGGGTCATAAAGTTTAAGCCATAGAAGAGTACTGTCTGTAACGTAGGTAAGGGGTCATAAAGTTTAAGCTTAAGAGTACTGTCATAGAAGAGTACTGTCTGTAACGTAGGTAGGGGTCTTAAAGTTGACCATATTATCTGACTATAAGGTGCACCCCCAAAATTTTACACAAAGTTCAAATTTTGTTATTATATTTTCTTACTACTTCATTAGTTCACATTATAAGGCGCAGGGGTCTCAGTCTGTGAAACAAAGTATCGCCTTATAGTCCGAAAAATATGGTAAACTATAGAAGACAAGCATTTTTTGTTATATGAGGTGTCTTACACACGCAGTTGCATGGGTGCTCCTAAGAAATTAAAATAATCCTGCAAGGCAGGAGTCAGGGACAAGGGCCCTCCTAGCAATGCCCCCTGGCTGAAGGGAAACAACAGTTTCAGGGACAGGCTCTCCACTCACTGGGGGTTCTTCATGACCTCTATAACCAGCAAAATGCCTCAAATACTCATAATGGAAGCTGAAGGGCTCCAACAGTTTCCAATGTGAACTTGACATCCTGGACTCTCCTGCACTTTCACATCCTGGACAAACCTGAACTTCAGGACATCTCAACAAAATCCTGAACCAGGACAAAATGCATCCTTCTTCAGGAATCCTCATAATCCTGAACTTCAGGACATCCTGGACAACAAAATCCTGCTTCCAGGCAATAAAATAATCCTGAACTTCAGGACATCCTGGACAACAAAATCCTGAACTTCAGGACATCCTGGACAACAAAATCCTGAACTTCAGGACATCCTGGACAACAAAATCCTGAACTTCAGGACATCCTGAAAGCAGGAGCATCCATGCAGTTCAATAGTTCATAAGTTCAAAATAAAAAGTGACCATCACAACAGCGAGTACATTAAGATAATGTGAAAACATTTATACCATATCTGCGTTACAGTGGAATCTTGAGATTGCCAGTACATAACGACCCAAGGAAGAAATCTTAGTGTTGCATGGCAAAGTCTGACAATGCAATCACTCGCTCTTTCGCAAGAGTGTTCACCCATTCTCACAGCGTGACAGAGCTGCTAGGTGCATGCGAGAGGAAGAATCGTCGGACAAGGCCTTAATGAACACATAAACAGATTAACAAACAACACTAACAAGTGGTGAGGTGACACATGGCAACATGCCTTCTGCCATTCTTCTGTCTGCAAATTCAAAGGTCGGGATCCACAAGGTCATATAATACTCATCGAGACACGTCAGTCATCTTCATGAAATGTTCCACTATATACAAAATTTGAAGTAATCCTGTGCAGTTGTTCACAATATATTCAATGGGTAAGATGAAACGTCACAAAACACAGAGAAAATAATGACATGATGTGAATACGGGAACAATTGCATAAGCCCTCTCCTGAATTAGTAGTAGGACAACACCATGTGTAACGTTACAGAAAATGACAGTCTCCTGCTACACTCCTAGACAGTAACACAGCTTATATTCAGAAATGGGGTGTGGGGTGTGGGGGGGGGACAACGGTCAGATACCAATGTAGATTTGATCAAAAACATGTCCCTGCATTCTAGATATTTGGAGACACGCACATCGTCATTAGATTTTGTGTCTGTATGCAGGGCGACTGAGCATGTGAGTGATTATTTGTGTGCGTTTTGGAACATGTATGTATGTACTGGCAAGTGTGTGTGTGCATGTGTGTACATGCATGCATCCACGCATATGCATGTGTTGTAATGTTGTGGGTTCAAACATGCATGCAAGTTCATGAGTGCGTAAGCAAGTACCTGAGCTACAAAACTTGTAGCAATTTCTCCATCATAGAAGACAATGTTGCCAAAAGCTGTAAAGTTCACATAAAGAAAGCAATAGTTCTAACAGACAACCATTAATACAATAAGGAATTATTAAAAAAGGATCCAAAAATGAATGCGTACAGAGGAAAATAAGTATATGTTTTACCAAACAATGTAACAAAAATAAAAATGGTCACAAAAAATATGGAAGTGAAGAAGCAACCTCAATTTGTTATACAGACCCATATAAAACCATCTGCAATGCATGTCTGTATCTGTGTGATAAATCAACCTCCATTTGTTATACAGACCCACATAAAACCATCTGCAATGCATGTCTGTATCTGTGTGATAAATCAACCTCCATTTGTTATACAGACCCACATAAAACCATCTGCAATGCATGTCTGTATCTGTGTGATAAATCAACCTCCATTTGTTATACAGACCCATATAAAACCATCTGCAATGCATGTCTGTATCTGTGTGATAAAGAACCTCCATTTGTTATACAGACCCACATAAAACCATCTGCAATGCATGTCTGTATCTGTGTGATAAATCAACCTCCATTTGTTATACAGACCCACATAAAACCATCTGCAATGCATGTCTGTATCTGTGTGATAAATCAACCTCCATTTGTTATACAGACCCACATAAAACCATCTGCAATGCATGTCTGTATCTGTGTGATAAATCAACCTCCATTTGTTATACAGACCCATATAAAACCATCTGCAATGCATGTCTGTATCTGTGTGATAAAGCAACCTCCATTTGTTATACAGACCCACATAAAACCATCTGCAATGCATGTCTGTATCTGTGTCATAAAGCAGAAAGTATTATGCCGCATTCTCACAGTTGCAATTTATAACACGCACTGTATGTACAAATACGGAAAGAGGAGAAAACCTAATAAATAGTCACTCTTTTCTTATCTGTGTGTGTGTGTGTGTGTGTGTGTGTGTGTGTCTCTCTTTGTCTCTCTCTCTCTCACTAACAAAACACACACACTGTCTCTCTCGCTCACTCTCTCTCTCACTAACAAAACACACACACTGTCTCTCTCGCTCACTCTCTCTCTCACTAACAAAACACACACACTGTCTCTCTCGCTCACTCTCTCTCTCACTAACAAAACACACACACTGTCTCTCTCGCTCACTCTCTCTCTCACTAACAAAACACACACACTGTCTCTCTCGCTCACTCTCTCTCTCTCACTAACAAAACACACACACTGTCTCTCTCGCTCACTCTCTCTCTCACTAACAAAAACACACACACTGTCTCTCTCGCTCACTCTCTCTCTCACTACACAAAACACACACACTGTCTCTCTCGCTCACTCTCTCTCTCACTACACAAAACACACACACTGTCTCTCTCGCTCACTCTCTCTCTCACTACACAAAACACACACACTGTCTCTCTCGCTCACTCTCTCTCTCACTACACAAAACACACACACTGTCTCTCTCGCTCACTCTCTCTCTCACTACACAAAACACACACACTGTCTCTCTCGCTCACTCTCTCTCTCACTAACAAAACACACACACTGTCTCTCTCGCTCACTCTCTCTCTCACTAACAAAACACACACACTGTCTCTCTCGCTCACTCTCTCTCTCACTAACAAAACACACACACTGTCTCTCTCGCTCACTCTCTCTCTCTCACTAACAAAACACACACACTGTCTCTCTCGCTCACTCTCTCTCTCACTACACAAAACACACACACTGTCTCTCTCGCTCACTCTCTCTCTCACTAACAAAACACACACACTGTCTCTCTTGCTCACTCTCGATCTCTCGCACACACACACATACACTAAACACACTCCCTCAAACATAATTTTTTCTTAAAGGAAAGTTACAAGTAAAGATATGAAACAAATATGAATAGGTACTGCTCTCAATAAAAATAAAAATAAATAAATCTTTAAAAAATTCTGGGTTAAAACTGATAAAAAATAGAGATCAAAACTAGCATCAGTTTTCACAGGAAGGGGCCTGGAATCCCACATTTGCCAAAAAAACAGAAACAACTTTAAAAATCACATTCATTATATAAAAAGGAATAATGATTTCTGAATTCATCTGTGTGTATAAAGTCAAGTCAAGTCAAAATGATCTTTATTGAGGGTTAAAGAGTAAGCTGACAAAGCTCATTTTCATCCTGCCCTCATGTGTGTGTGTGGGTGCGCGTACATGTGTGTGTGTGTGTGTGTGTGTGTGTGTGTGTGTGAGAGAGACAGCAAATAAATGTGTAAGTGCCCAAAAAAACTACTTTGAATATGACACAGCAACAGATTACGATTCCGTTTCTCTGATGCTTACATAGACAAACTGCCAATGGGTTGCTTCGCACGACAGAGACAGCCAGCAAAAGGTATTAAAAAAACTATGTACAAAACTCTCTCTTTCTCTGTCTCTCCCCACACCCACACCCATTCCCTCTCTCTCTCTCTGACAAACACATACACATTAACACAGTCACACACAGGCACATATACACACTCTCTCTCTCTCTCACACACACAGTCTCAAATACACACATTTTTTGTATCTTTCTCTGTTTCTCTCGCATACACATTTACACACGAACCAATCCATATACACACACACACACATGCATTGCCTCTATTAAATACATTTCAAAGAACTGGAAGAAGCGTCAAAATATTAGCGGATTTCACAAAAGCAGTCTATAAAATAAAAACAAAAATTGTAAAAGCGTAAGAAATGGACGGTTTGAATGATCTTACCATGTCTGAACTCCTTTGATTTTTCTTGCTTTTGTAAATAAATTCGCTTTAAAAAATACAAGCTTCAAAAATCGTTTCCCCCGAATCACAGATATTATGAATATGACTCTAAGCTGTTCTTCTTTCTCTCTTTTTCTCTAGTTATGTCAACAGAAACGGATACTGAAATTGTGATCTGAACGCCAGCTATAGATTTATTATTCCCCCTTGCTGTAAGCGCATCAGGCAAACAGTGAAAAAATGTTTCATGAGATCAAGACAGTAGCGGAAACATTGTAAACTGCGTACAACACCACGCACAGATATTTTGTTGCATCTACATTTTACAAAATACATAATGGTAGTGTGAATGATCAGGAAAAAGATTACATCAATTCGATGGCTTGGAGTCAAAACGGACTACCTTTAGATTGTCCATTGACGTATTATTAGATTTATTACAAAAATTAATAACTTGTATCAAACAAGGACTGCAGAAATATAAAAAGGGGGGGTTTGCTTTTTATATTTTAGCAGTCTTTTTTTTACAAGTTTTTAGTTTTTTGTAATAAGTTCAATAATATGTCAATGGACAATCTAAAGGTAGTCCGTTTTGACTCCAAGCCATCGAATTATAATGACAATGAATGAAGATGAAAATCAAATAAAGAAAGAGGGGTACATCTAGCCTAGAAACATGATTATATAAATACAAAAAATGAAGGAAAAAAGAAAAGAAAGGCCAATCAGGAACAAGAGATGTCGTTCGATTTTTTTTTTCCCGCCCACAAAAAATTTCTGCTTCTGATTTGAAAAAAAAAGTAAATAACATAGTTACCTTGATTCCCCCAAAATCCTTTCGAAAAACGATTTTAAACAACAGTAAAAGAATTTTTTTTAAAGTAATAAAAATGCGTTGCAAGTTAATCTAAAAATAAAGAAAAGCTGTCATCCTTTCTCCAATTAATTGACCTCTGCGTCATTCTTGCATAAACACTCACTCCGTAATAAGCGTTGTTGTACTAATTAATTCATTGTTTTCATTGTTTGTATATATACATGTATGTACAATGCAGCCACCAATGTTTCTTTGCTGTTTCGTACACCATCAACAAGACCTGAATCTGAAGAAATAAAGTACAAAAACCAACACACACGAAATTGCCAATTCACTGACACGCAAACCAAGCTGTTTGAGCAAATGCAACAAATATACACAATAAATAACGATATCCTATATTATTACATCACATCATGAGATACTGTTAGCAAACATCTTGTTCATGGTGTACACACACATTAACAGGGTGCGGTTTGATTTGTTTGAAGATCACAATCACCAACAGATAATAATGTGTACGAACGAATGAACAACATTTTATTTACCAGGAAAATAAGATAACCAATACAATAAGCGTTTTTACACTCAGCCCTGTATACATGCCATCAGGTGGTTTTAGCTTGACAGGAATGCAAAAATTGTAAACTCATTAGAAATTCGGAGATAAATGTGTTATTTCTACTGGAATTAAGTGATGAGAATATCCAGCTGTATTTCTTGCTTTTCACATCGCATTGCTTTTCTTTATTTAGTCGAATAGAAAAGGTGCATTTACGCGCTTATGCACAACTCTCACATCCCGGCCTTTCCTTTACTTAAACAGGACCCATCATTTCAATATCCACTTCTACTTTTTAAGAACAAGAAATTTTGTGTGAAATCTCGGGCTTTCACAAAAATTATTTAAAAAGAAAAACAACGACACTGCTTTAATGGCTGAACGAGTCCTTTCCAGTCTGAAAAAATTAGCAAAAATTTAAACTCCAGACAATTCAATGATGACAACTTCAAACACTTCAGTGTCAATCAAATGGAAGCCACGAATAAACAACATGATTTTGAAATTCGCAGCAGTTTTTTGTTCAACTGTGACGACGATACAACAACAAAGATATATAGGAAAAACGCATTGCATTACGAAAGAAAAACACATGTGTATGAAGAGACATATTTAAGTAATGGTTCATGACACTGCTACCAGAACATAGATACATACACATCCTCACACGTCATACTTTATGCAACATGGCACCAAGGAAATACAAAAGAATATGGTGAGAAGATAAATATATCATTTGTGTTCATCTGAATCCAAACGTGCAAAATACTGAGGAAAAAATAGACAGAATTCATTCATAGAAAGTGCATCATTGAACCACATCAATGTGAAACACAATATGTGCAGTGTGTGTGTGTGTGTGTGTGTGTGTGTGTGTGTGTGTGTGTGTGTGTGTGTGTGTGTGTGTGTGTGTGTGTGTGTGTGTGTGTGTGTGTGTGTGTGTGTGTGTGTGTGTGTGTGTGTGTGTGTGTGTGTGTGTGTGTGTGATTGTGGCACGGTTATTTGTTTTAATGAAGGGGGAACAGGTAGGTCTTGAAATTAGCTTTGAAAGCAGAGAGGGTCGGTCGCTGACGGAGGGAAAGAGGAAGTTTGTTCCAGGAGGTCGGTCCTGAGACAGCAAAAGAGCGCCGACCAACAGTTGAAAGCTTATACCTAGGGATCCGGAGAGAAAGAGGGTCAGAAACTAAACGTAAAGTGCGAGCTGGCGCATAGATGGAAATACACTTGCAATACTGCACAGATCAGAAAAGTGTATCTACAACGCGGACATATACATGCAGTATTTACATATTCGAGCGACATAAGGTCACCTGAATAATAACTAATAACCATTTGCACATTACCCTTGAACATCCCAAATTCATTCCGCCAAATTTGGCGTCAATCGTTTCAACATTGTTTTGAATCATCACTCAGACCATCCATCACAAAGCTACTAAGCTCGTCATCTTTCACATTAATGTTGCCATAACCTTTCAGCCTAGTTCTGATAATAATAATCCATGATTCACACGCTTTTAAGCGATGCCACTAACAAACATCCAGACAAGCAGACACACTAATGACACTTTAAAACTGAATAAATGAACAAACATCCTGTGAATTATTTCTTTACAAAAAAAGAAAATAACCACCCTGAATAAAAAGAGAAATTAAAAAACCATGAAACGAAAAATCATAAACAAGAAAACACCATAGATTTCTGTGCACACGTATGCTTTCAAACACACACACACACACACACACACTTTCAACATAACGTATAAAGGATGCTGCATAATAGCTCTAATTGCCAGGTAAGACTTTAACTTAGTCTTCCGCAAATACAGTGGAGCATCCCTTGTAAGACCTTCAAAAATCATCCAAAATGAGGTCTTATAAACGAGGGGTCTTATAAGAGAGGTAATTTTAATGCTTACAAAAAGAAGGGCAATGTTTCAGAGAAGTAGGTCTTATGTGGGAGGGAGTCTTATAATGGGAGGTCTTATAAGGGAGGTTCAACTGTAACATGTATTCATGAAAGTCTTGATTTCTACAGGCATGGTAGTGGGTAGTGAGTTTCGCGGAAGAATATCCAACCGATTCTGCATTTGATTTGAAAGATGTCGACTCAAACTAAAATGAGTTGGGCGTCAAAATGAAGAAGAAGAACAAGAAGCACTAGGATCACAAATCTGGAAACGTGTGGCGTGAGCTAGGCCGCGCACGACTGCTAACTTCAGCGGGAAGTTGCTTGTTCAGTCATTCACATCCAGTTTCGCGAAGCGATTGCATAGGTTTTAAATTTAACACACATAATTTTTAGGCACCCGAGCGAATTTTTACCCCGGCTTATTTTTGGTCAAATATTCACTTTCGCAGGTTTTCAGCAATTCGCGGAGGTCTACCATGCCTGTTTCTAATGATGGAGTGGTACCTCAGTATTGCGACCACACTGCAGACTGGCCAAAACTGGCCGTAACTGCCAGGTGCTCGCTATTGGCCACTGCACAGAACACCTTTTGCAAGAGTGAATGCCCTTGGTGGGTGGGGGAAGATGGTTGATTACTGACCAAACAAGGGCATAACTCTCGCCAATAACCCTATTTGAGGCCACTGAATGGCTGCCTTTTGCAAGAGTGAATGCCCTTGGTGGGTGGGGGAAGATGGTTGAGTACTGACCAAACAAGGGCATAACTCTCGCCAATAACCCTATTTGAGGCCACTGAATGGCTGCCTTTTGCAAGAGTGAATGCCCTTGGTGGGTGGGGGAAGATGGTTGATTACTGACCAAACAAGGGATCAACTCTCGCCAATAACCCTATTTGAGGCCACTTATTTAATGGCTGCCTTTTGCAAGAGTGAATGCCCTTGGTGGGTGGGGGAAGATGGTTGAGTACTGACCAAACAAGGGAATAACTCTCGCCAATAACCCTATTTGAGGCCACTTAAATGGCTGCCTTTTGCAAGAGTGAATGCCCTTGGTGGGTGGGGGAAGATGGTTGAGTACTGACCAAACAAGGGAATAACTCTCGCCAATAACCCTATTTGAGGCCACTTAAATGGCTGCCTTTTGCAAGAGTGAATGCCCTTGGTGGGTGGGGGAAGATGGTTGAGTACTGACCAAACAAGGGATCAACTCTCGCCAATAACCCTATTTGAGGCCACTTATTTAATGGCTGCCTTTTGCAAGAGTGAATGCCCTTGGTGGGTGGGGGAAGATGGTTGATTACTGACCAAACAAGGGCATAACTCTCGCCAATAACCCTATTTGAGGCCACTGAATGGCTGCCTTTTGCAAGAGTGAATGCCCTTGGTGGGTGGGGGAAGATGGTTGAGTACTGACCAAACAAGGGATCAACTCTCGCCAATAACCCTATTTGAGGCCACTTATTTAATGGCTGCCTTTTGCAAGAGTGAATGCCCTTGGTGGGTGGGGGAAGATGCTTGAGTACTGACCAAACAAGGGAATAACTCTCGCCAATAACCCTATTTGAGGCCACTTAATGGCTGCCTTTTGCAAGAGTGAGTGCCCTTTTGGATACTGATCAACAAGGGCTTAGCTCTTGCCGTCAAGGGCGTTAATAACCTTACTTGCAGTGGCCAATACTGAAGACTTTCAGTAATGAATAAGAAGGGAAGAGATTCAGTAAAACTGTCTGGGTTACCGGGGTGTCCATAATACTGAAGTGACCGTTAACCAAAGACTGTATAGGGGAAGACAAGCATCCGGTCTCTTTTCCCTATATGAGTAGTGAGGACAGAAACACTGGTTATGTCCCTTTTAAACGTGACACATTTACACGTCGATAGGCCAGTTGAATTTTCCGTTCAAATTCCAGTCTGAGTTTTTGGATAGCCGCCGCTGTGAATGGTGTATAACTACCCCACTAACGATAACTCTATCAGCCCGGCTCGCTGTAACTCTTAAGTAGTCCATCTTACCCTTTTAGAATCTTTGGTCTAACCCATTATAGAAACATGACAAAGAAGAAGAAGAAACAAAAAACAAACCCAAACAACAACAAAAATGTGGTGCAGTGGTTTTTTTTAAAATTGAGGTTTGTTTTGCCTGAGTTTTGACGGTAGATTTATTTGTTTATCAAGCCTCAAAAGATGAATGCTTTTCTTTCCCTGCAACACAGTGACTGATGAATCTACTAACCCATTTTACAAATTTGACCACACACACAAACACACACATGCACGCACACAGATGATGCACTCACGCATGTGCACACATCATCTACAGAGAAAAATTTAAAAAAAGGGTTAGTGCACTCTGCAATGAGGCGTTATACTACTCCTTGCCGAGACGAAAGGGCGATGATGCCCCCTGGTGACAAGTCAGGAGCAGATAATATTCTGTGGCTACATACCACTAGTTCCTGACAGGCAAGGGCGATAATCCCAAGTAGGTGGCGTTCGCATTTGAGGTCGCGAGACAGAGGCAGATAGTTTTCGGTATAAAGCCTCATTAAAAACATTGAAGAACAGACATATCAAACTACTATTCCTAACACCCACCACACGGACAAAGAAAAGTGCATACTGAGAGAGGGAAGATGAAACATAATTATAATATTAATCGATCATATTTAACACGGTGTGCATCAAAACAGTATTCTCTGTTCAACACCTATCAACATATCGTCGGTGACATTCACAAACCTCGTATCTCGATTTTGGGGGGTTTGAGTTAGATACATAGTCAGCTCTTTTCATTTTTCCTGCCACCTTCCACCAAAAGCTCGTATCTCTAACGACTTTCTATCCGGGGTAAACGAGATTGTGAACATAGAAGAAAAACTCGTAAGTCCCAAATTCAGATCTAGTTAAGGACAAAACCTCATATCTTCGTTCTTTTCAAGTCTAAAAAACCCGTTTTCAGTCATTTTAACAGAATGCAGGACTTAAATCGCAATATCTCAAACAACATATTCATCATAGTTAATCAATTGTGGCCAGCGCAGTTACTTTTTAAAACAATTAAATTCGTTTTTCTCAAAACTACCAACATTGAGATATGAGGTTTGTGAATGTCACCGACGATATTGTAAACTACTACCGACACTAAAACTAATAAACAAGAAGGACCAGCCTATCTATCACATATGTTCATGCAACTGGAAAATATACTTACTTTTTGTACATAAGCACATGCACGCATGCGAAAAAACAATATGCGCATGTAAAAACACACACGCACACATACACCTAGAAAATATACTTATCACCAATATCTTTTTCACACACGCAAAATAAATAAAGGACATATGCCAATTTCCAACAAACTGGCTTCCTGAAAATTCTTCAAACAAGAATTCATTCAACACTACTACAGTACTAAAAGTCTGTTATGTTTTTCCCTTAACAGTGAAGCCTCCTGGCTCGTCACAGTTTCAGTGTCCGTTTAACGGCACTTGTCGAAGCGTCAACCGCCCACCGCCATCTTGTACTCAAACTCCCTACACTTCAACTCATCACAGCCAATCACCCACACGTCGCTTGAAAAATTCCAGAATACTGTCCACGAGTTCTCGCTCATTCCTGAAAATGAAATTGATTTGTTCTCAAAAGTCCCGACTGATTTTTGAGAACATAGTCCGTGGGTCCGACACTTTTATACTGCACACAAGTTGTTCACATTTTCCAAAATACATCTTGTTAATAAATCTGATATATTTTTCAAAACATTGTCCACAATCTGGTACTTTCTTTTCGTCATCCACATTAAAAAATAAAAAAGTCGATAAATTTGGTTCAACGATCGGAGTCTATAACCAATAACAGTGCAACAACACAAACAACCAACGGGAACAAGGGGGTGGAAGGTAGGGGGTAACAGACCCAACCCCATCCTTACCCACCCTACTCCACCACTTACCTCCATCTACCCTAACCCACTCATCACACCATAAAAAAAATCCCCCCTTCCCAACTCCCCTATCTCCTTCACCTCACCCCTTGTTCAACTCGCAGTCTGTGAAAAGCCTAGTCCTGGGGCTGGTCCACGGCGCCAGAAAATAATCACACACCCCCCCCCCCCCCCCCCCCCCCCCCCCCACAACGATGACGACAATCACAATCACAATGACGACGATACCAGAAAAGTTTGCTGCCTGCAGTAAAAAAAAATCTCCTCCTCCTCTTCTTCCTCCTCCTCCTCTTTGATTTTGTGAGAGGTAGTGGGGGGAGGGGGTAGGGGGGTGGGGTAGGGAGATGGCTCAGAGCAACTTGTCCCAATTGAAATCGTCCACGATGTCGTCGCCGGGGTGCAGGAAGTTGGGCTGGCTGGACACCCCTTGCGCAGAGAAACCGTCCCCCGGGGCCTGCACAGCAAAGGCACAGACCTCTCTTATTCAGACCTGGTTACCCCCCGTGGGGATACCGGGGAGTATTTTGTATAAATAGTTCCCCCACCTTCTGGAAGTTCTGTGCTTGTAACTTCCTCTAAACTGTTACTCTCTTTGACTCTGCCTTTTCCCTTTGCTTGCTGTCATCTACTATCTGCCTGCCATTCACCTGTCTTTTTTCAAGAAACTTTCAAAACGATTTCCACCAGCCAAAGTCGGACATGCTGGGCCTAATTATGTTTTACTTAGGCGCATAACGGCAGCATGATGCATCTGCACTCATAATTGACAGGAAACTGTCTGAGTGATCGAAGAAGAAGAAGACCTGTTTACCCTGTTTTGCAAATTTGTAATTTCTGAAACAAAAAATAGTAATTTTGAAGAAAAAAAACTGTAATCCAACGTGCGGACGATTCTTTTTCTTCACAAAACCTGATTAACAAGAAAACTGTTTGTAATTACACAGTTATATCAAGGTTCGTACAGATTTTTCCCTTCCAAATTTACAAACCTTTTAAAGACTTCTTAAAGACCTTTCCCCCAAAAATAAGGACTGTATATGACGGTAATGCATGCACACACACACACACATACAATGGGTGGCGCTGCGCTTGCGTCAACGATCTTTCCAGATGGGAGCAACCCGAATTTCACAGAGAAAAGTCTCTGTGACTTGTATATACCAAAATATCAAACACCAAATACACAGTGACCCACCAGATTTTACAGGATTTGTACTGGGGCATTGTGTTCTGAATAGAACTGATCGTCAAATTATGTACTGGGAAGGATAAGCTTGTTGATAAAAAATAAAGACTTTTTAAAAACTCTGGACAAAATGGCTGTTTTTACAGACTTTTCAAGGGTTTAAAAACGGGGTGGCGTTTTTTACAAATTTTTACTGACCTTTAAAGACCGTACGAACCCTGTATATGCAAGCAATAGTGCACTGGGAGACCTTTAAAAACATTTTTTTAAACCATGTATTGGCCTTTTCTTTGGTGTCTTTCCATCAGATTTTGGATCATTTGACCTAGAACTCTCACCACGCGGTCGCTTTGACGCCATCTTGAAACAGAATTAAAAGAAATTGACGCGCGTTGTATGCTGGGAACCGGAATGACTTTTCACCGCATTGTTTCAAAAGCATCGCTTGCCGACGCAACTGTAGTGGCAGGTTTTTTTTCGCGGTTTTTTTGTCGCAGTAATTATCGTAATTTGACTTTTGTTTCGTAAAAATTACGGCAAAATCGTAAAGGTAAACAGGTCTGCTTATTCTTGCTAACAAATTATAGCAGAAGATATTTACATTGCGCGCTATATTGCTATAATACAGCTCAATGTGCTTTCCACAGCTGTTCCACCCCATACAAAATCAAGCTGTTTAGTTAAAAGACTGAATCTAGAAATCTTAGATAAAAACTGCACCAAGCTTTTGTTTATAAAAAATATTTGGGCTGTGTGTTCTTCATTGTATTTTTAATATATTTCTTCCAACGGATTTATGGTAAAAACTTATTTTGTTGAGCAGTATCATACAACATATTTAGTAGAAAATGTTCTTGAATAAAACACAAACATAAATAAAATTGCCCATGAGTGAACATCTAGCAATATCCACTGAATATAAGACATTTTTTCACATACTACAACATATTCGTGATTGTAATTTATGAAAAGCAACTTATGGTAAACTAAAGTTGGCTTGAAACAACTTCTGAAAATATAGATAAACTAAATGTTCCTCCCGAAACAGCTGTGAATTTCACTCACAATTCACCGACTCTCATCACGAACACAAATATACACACACAAACAAACACATACGTGCGAGCGTGCGCGCACGCACACACACACACACAGGAATCAAGAACTTTAACTCTCTCTACAAGAGAAGAAGAATAAATTCTGCTTAACGTCCTCCGGTCTGGAACAGACACACGCGGGACATTAGTAGATATAAAGATGGTGGGAACGATCCTGGAGGCAATGCCCGGAGGCAGTGCAACACCAAGAAAGTCCCGAATTTTGAACAATACAGACGTGTATACATGATGTGCTCTCTACACGAGAGTACACTATAGCATACATGCCTCGCACAACCGTTCAACACTAGGCAGGCTTGCATCATTACATAAAAATTGTTTTTAAAAGATTGCTTAAAGGGTAGTTATGAAAATTTGTGGCATAATTTATAATAATAAAAGCTAGCGTCTGTTAAAGTTCCAAAATATTTTTTGTTATTACTAGCCAATTAATGACGGTTTGCCAAAAAGCATGACAAAGAAGACAAAGAGAGGGGTAGTGACTCGTTCTCAATCACTGCCATCCTTAAAATAGACTACAAGTCAATTTAATTGGTTGAAAACTATTAAGGGACCGTAGAGGAATACTTTTATACCAGTTTGGGTTGCATGAGTTCGCTGAGATGTGAAGCGTGAATGTTTAAACTCTATGTACGCTATAGCGTACTCTCGTGTTGAACAGTTGTGAAAGGAAGCAATCGGTCAGTGTTTAATGAGTTAATCCTCTGGTCACTTGGGGGCATGGAGAATATAACAATAACAAAACACACAGAACTTTCCAATTACAGATACAAGAATCAAGTTGAAGACAATCATATTATATATTTGCAGCCAGGAAAATTTTAAAAATGGTGAACACACACACACACCTTTTTTCAGACCTGAAAATGAAATGTTCCCTCTTTTTTTAAAAGAATATGTCACATGATGTAGATCAGGCTCCTGAGTAACTCTCAGCTATCCAAAGAGTTTGTGTGTGTGCTGAGCACGAGAGATATGGGGGGAAAAGAGAGACAGAGGGATAGAAGCGTGACGGATTACCTGTGACGTAAGAAGCGTAGTTTCAGAGGGCAAGTTCATCTGACTGTTTGAAGATTCTGGCATGTTGAAGCGACCTGCACACAAGATGGATTTAAATTTTTACAAAATAACCATCACTAATTAGAATAAAGAAGGATCTGCCAATTCTATTACTCTCTCCTGTCTAGCATTTTTGTTCATGTTCGTAATAATGCTCACTCACATTCATTAGCAAATAGAGACACCCCGAAAGAGACCACAAAAAACACACAAAAACAAATACGTTTTTGAAAAACACACACACAAAAAAAACCTCACAACACTGACACAATACTACACTATTGTGTCTGACCTCCCATTTTTACCCATGTCCAGCCCCCCCCCCCCCCCCCCCCCCCCCCCCCATCTCCCGTTCATTTATACTCCCTCTCTCTCTCACTCTATAAATAGTTCTTTCAATGCCTTATATTATTAGGCTAAAGCTTAGTACTTTGCAATGTTTAGTTTTGCATGTTGAGTTATTTTTTGAGTTGCTTTCGTATTACTTTTCATTCTGAGGACAGGATGAAAAAAAGCTGTCAAGCTTATTCCTTTATCCTCAATAAAGATCATTTTGACTTGACTTGACTTTACACTTCATAACCAATTTGAGTTGGTGTGGAACAGTCCGGTCTGGATGAAGAAGTTGTAGAGTAGAGAGGGAGGGAGAGATATACTGTGAAAATACAATTCATACACTACACCACGCTACACTTCACTTAATCGTAAACAACCCGAGTTGTTGGGGTTCTGGCCGTTGAGCAGCCCTGTCTGGCTGAAGAAGTTGTTGAGGGAGAGAGATACATTGTGACACTTCAGTTAATACACTATACACCTCACTACACTACACTACACTACACTACCATACACCACACCATACTACAGTACAACCGACCCGAGTTGTTGGGGTTCTGGCCGTTGAGCAGCCCTGTCTGGCTGAAGAAGTTGTTGAGGGAGAGAGAGATACATTGTGACACTTCAGTTAATACACTATACACCTCACTACACTACACTACCACACACTACACTACATCACATCACACCTCACCACACCACACTACAGTACAACCGACCCGAGTTGCTTGGATTCTGGCTGCTGAGCAGCCCTGTCTATCTGAAGAAGTTGTTGAGGGAGAGAGATACATTGTGACACTTCAGTTAATACACTACACTACAGGAGAGAGATACATTGTGACACTTCAGTTAATACACTACACTACACTACAGTACAGTACAACTGACCCTTCAGTTAATACACTTCTGGCAGGAGAGCAGCCCTGTCTGGCTGAAGAAGTTGTTGAGACTAAGAGAGAGATACACTGTGACACTTCAGTTAATACAAACATTGTGACACTTCAGTTAATACACTACACTACACTTCAGTTCACTTAATACATACACTACTATACACTTCACACTACACTACAGTACAGTACATACATTGTGACCCGAGTTGTTTGGAGAGAGATCTGGCTGTTGAGCAGCCCTGTCTGGCTGAAGAAGTTGTTGAGGGAGGAGATACAGGTGACACTTCAGCTGGTACACTACACTGAGGGAGGACCAGCTGCCCTGGTCCGCCTGCTTCATGGTGACACTTCAGTTAATACACTACACCCAGGAGAAGAACAGCACTTGCTTACACTCACTGGTTTCTTCAGTATTTAGAGAAGATTTGTGACACTACAGTTCATTCACTGAGAACCTCTTTAGCTGCTGAGAAGATTTATCCCAGTTGATTCCTACGGGCCTCATTTGCTCAGTAATACACATGCAACATGATGCAACTGTTATTACACTGCTCTTCTATAATTGCATTGCAATGAGGGATTTTGTGACCTTCAGTTCTTACAGGAGGGGCAAGTATTGTTTATGAAAGAGAAACAGGCTGCTGAAAACATGCCGCATATTCACAATAACATAACACCCCTTTATACAGTTTTACTCTCTCTGGAAACCCAGGAATAGGGAGATAGAGAGCTCTATAAAGCTAGGAATCTGCAGTTACTCCCATTCAACCTCAAAAGCGGTTCTCAGGAACGAAAGAGTTAACCCCTTCACAGCCTGTCCTGTGGGGTTCGTGTGATGTCACTTTACAGATGATGTCATAACTTTTGATCTCATAGCATACATTGTGGCCCTGGAATGATGGTTTTGGGTTTAGACAACTCAAGAAAGATATATCTCTCCAGATCATTTTCTCAGGTTGAGTCTAACAGGTCTCTTTAACCCTTTCACCGCCAATGTCACATTTCATGAATACACTACAAGGCAGGAAAGAGATACATTGTGACACTTCAGAATACACTACAGTATTTGTCACTTCAGTTTACACTACAGGGAGATAGAGATAAGGACACTTCAGTTAATACACTACACTACAGAGAGGATACATTGTGACATTCAGTTAATACACTACACTACAGGAACTACTTGTGACACTTCATTAATACACTACACTACAGGAAAAAGATACTGGTGACACTTCAGTTAATACACTACAGGGAGATTGAGATACATTGTGACACTTCAGTTAATACCCACCATATTTGTATTTACAAATACACTCACCATACATTGTGTCAGTTAATACAGACACTACAGAGGATGATACATTGTGACACCATTTAATACACTACACTATTGAAGAGAGATACATTGTGATTTTCAGTTAATACACCAGCTACAGGAGACCCTTTCACCGCCAATACACATATTTTAGGAGAAGAACATTGTGACACTTAAATTTACCTGGGTAGAGAACAAACATTGTGACACTTCTGCAGTATTGGGGATTCTTCTGTGACATTCAGTAATAACTACACTAAGGTCTACATTTACTTCCCAAAACACTAAGACAATAGGGTCTTTGGATAATACTACACTACAGGACCCCAATTTGATGCCTTTTAGTGACATAGGTGTTGAATCACTGTGGTGCTAAAATGCGACTTTGGCGGTGAAAGGGTTAATGGTATTTTGTTGCTGAAAAATGGCTGGCGGCGAAAGGGTTAAACCCCTTCACTACCAGAGGAAAATGGAGAAATAATTGATTTCCTTATGAAATCTACAGAGAGACCTAATCTAACAAAATGGTCTGGAGACATATCTTTGCTCCCTTGTCTAAACCAAAAACCATCATGACTATGACATCAAAAGTTATGACATCATCAATGACATCACACACCACCTAGGGCTGGGCAGGGAAGGGGTTACATTTCATTATAAGCAAATCGATTCATTTCTCAGTTTTCCTCTGGCAGTGAAGGGGTTAAACTAATACCTCATTACATCAGGCATAGTACTGGAAGAAAGGCATTTTTTTCTATAAAAAAAAAAAATCATTTGGGTAGGGTCGATGATGACATTTTTTTTTTTTTTAATTTATTTTAAAAAGGAGACATTCTCTTTTGGTGTCCTCAAGGGATAGAAAGCCCTCCAAGGTGATCAGGGTGGGGGTGATGAGGCTTCATACTAGAGTTGAGAACCGGTTAAAAAATCCTAACCGGTTTTAAACCGGTTTTACCTGAAACCGTTTATTTTAACCAGTACTCGCATCACTAGTTTCACCTATGCAAACACATTTATTTGTCAGAATAATTTATTCACACACACGCACGCACGCGCACACATTCACACAATAAAGAAACATGACTTATGACACACACACACTCAACTCAACACTCAGTCAAAGTCAAAGCCATAGACCACCACAAACTAGAAACAGCTACTCTTGGTTTACAAACACCCAATCTGCGCTGAGAATCAGTGTTGTTTTTTCGAAAAGAATGCGTTATTCTAAGAAAAAAATTCTTTACTTTCAGTTTGCAGTTAAAAAACCGGTTCACAGCAACTCAAACCGGTTTTTCGAACCACGAACGTTTAGCACTGGTTTTTCGGTTCAAACAGGTTTTTCCCCCCACCTCTACTTCATACGGAAAATTATATGCCCTTGTCTCATGCCTGCTTACGATTATCACCTTGCACGTCAGGAAGTAGTAGCATATTAGCTGCAGGAAATTATCTGCCCCTGACTCTTTCTTATCAAAAGTATTATTATTTTTACTCACACAGAGCCTGTCAGGAAGTAGTAGCTTTTCTATATAAAAAAAATCATTTGGGTTCATTTTTTTTTTTTTTTTTTTTTGCACATTCTCTTTTGGTGTGGTCAAGGGATAGAAAGCCCTCCAAGGTGATCAGGGTGGGGGTGATGAGGCTTCATACTTTGAGAACCGGTTAAAAATCCTAACTTTTTCCCTGACTCATTTCTAAGGTGGTCACATGGTTTATTTATGACCACATTTTTACCAGTCAAAGTAAAGCCATAGACCACCACAAACTGAAACAGCTACTCTTGGTTTACAAACACCCAATCTGCTGTAATCAGTGTTGTTTTTCGAAAAGAATGCGTTATTCTAAGAAAAACTTACTTTCAGTTTGCAGAAAAAAACGGTTCACAGCGCTAACCACTTTTTCGAACCTCACACTGGGTTAAAACTTTTTCCCCCTACCTCTACTAAAAAATTATCTGCCCTTTCATGCACCGAGACGTCACTAATTACGTACTCAAAGCATGAGAAAATTATCTGCCCCTGACACAGGTGGCATGATTGATTATTACATTTTGAAGGTGAATAGAGGCGCGTGAAAAAAGCGCAGCCAGAGAGCACGCCACATAACTTACGGGTTTCACATGTTTTCCCTCTTATAACTGGAAATAAATCTTGTTTTGACCAAGTCTGACTCCCATATAAATGCCCCCAAATTGAAACCGACACATCAGTTTAAAGAGCAGCCTCAATTTGAACATGGGGAAAATTAGATGTGGGTCACAGCAACCCAGAAAAAACCAAGGGAGTTAATCGTGGTGCGTCACTGGGTCTTTAACACTTATTCTGACAATTGTTTTTCAACATTCACTTTTCTCTGATTGATTTCAGAGAATTCTCATGGCCGTTACATCCTTTAACCCTTTCGCCGCCAGCCGTTTGCAGCCAAAATTTTCCATTAAACTTACATGGATAGAGAAAAAAATGTTGTCTGAAATATTGGGGATTCTTCTGTGATATATATTTGAAATAAGGCCTATCCTTACCTCTCAAAGTTAAGAACCCAAGATAATTAGATAACAGACCCTCATTTCGAGACTTTTAATGACATGGGTGTTCAGTCACTGTGGTGCAAAAATGCGACATTGGCGGTGAAAGGGTTAACTTAATGCACTCCACTCTCAGTGATGTCCCGAGGTCCCGGTCATAGGCCATTGACCTATTAAAATTGAAAATGTCCTATTGCATTCTTCCCTGTCAGGACAAATGTCTGATTAAATTTTTAACACTGGCACGCTTTGTCTTATTGATTTCTGCAAGAGCCAGGACATTGTCCTATTGATTTCTCTAATCTCAGGACAGTTTGTCCTATCACTTTTCGGTCCTCAGTGCATCACTGCATTCTATGTATTTCTCGATGATGTGCCTCGCAAAACTTTTATTTATGGGCCCTGAAGTGCAGAACAAAACACATCATATAGTAAAAAGCCAAGTGTCCGTGTGTGTGTCTGTCTGTCTGAAACACAAAACGAGCCTTATAACTCCGCCGTTTTTTGACCGAATCGCTTCAAATTTGCTGTGAGACCTAATAATCCTAAAAACCCAAATGAAACACAACACAGACTGCGTAGGGAGGTCATTTTAACCCTTTCACCGCCAATGTCGCATTTATGCACCACAATGGCTTAACACCCATATCACTGAAAGGCATCAAACCAGGGCCTGTTATCGAAAGATCCTATTTTCTTAATTTTGGAAGGTAAGGATAGGCCTAATGTTATACATGTCAAAAGAGCAATTCCCAATATTGCAGATTTTTGTTTTCTCTACCCAGTTAAGTTAACTGTTTAATGGTATTTTTTAAATGGCTGTCGGCGAAAGGGTTAAGGTATTAACCCAAATACTTTAGTCCTGAAAGATAGCAGATAAAAGTTAATGCAAGACTTGCTTGTCGTCACCTAAAACTGAAGCCCTAAATTATATATATTTGTTTTAATACAAACAGGCTACAAACAAAAATAATGTTTGATGAGTGTTTCACTAGATTATGCTGCACAATACCATTTTTAACAGTCTTAGTTAAACAGTATTACCATACCACAGACACATGTAAGCATGCACACACACGCACGCACACACACACACAGACATATACACACACATACATACACACACACACACCACACATACACACACAATATCAGCAAAACAATAGGATTGGATAATAACATGCATCACTTAAACATTGTCCCACATTCCAATCCTATGAACAAAAGGTATTTTCAAAAGCTTACAATCATATTTACAAATCATATAAAGACAACGCTAAAACACACAGAATCAGTAAATTACAGACGATATAATTTACAAAAGATCAACATCTATATAAAAAAATGGCTATGTTGCACCTTACCTTCCCCCTACCCTCAAAATTTTGCATTCAAAACTGTCCTTGCAAAGCAACATTCTGCAATTCTTGGGAAAAGGGTAGGGGTAGAATCAGCCTAGGATTATTTTCATAGAAGTGAAAGAAGCAGACTTTGAGGTTGAGTGTTGTACACATGAGGGGGGTGTTCAAAGTAGAACTTTGCCAAAAAATATATATGTTTAGATTAAAACAGTGAAAAAGTTCAACAGCAGAGAAGCGCTAAGACACCACCACAACAGATTCTCCAGTACATTTCTTATGATTTTTAAAAAATTAAAAGACAAAAAAAAAATAAAAAATTAAGAAATACATACATGGGTGCTCCTGGGAAATTAAAAAAAATCCTGCAAGGCAGGGGTCCAGTTAACAACTTGACTTAAACAATCCTAAAAATATAAAGTTTCTGGTAAAGGCATGTTAATATTTATCTGTAATCATTTCTTTTATGTTCTACACATGAGAGAAACCGACAAGACGTTTATAAATAGGAAATTCGTTGCTTCTCAAATTCTCATAATCCGGCAACGCCGGCTCCAGGCAATAAAAAAAAATCATGCATTTCAGGACATCCTGAAAGCAGGAGCAGCCATGCACATACAGTACGCCAACAGAACAAACGACTCGAGTTCTAACAATGAATAAAGCCGCATGCACATTTTTTGAGAATCATGAACATTGATCATTGTAAGGCTGATCTTAGAAACAAACGATACACATAAAATAAATGAAAAAAATATATATGTTACACCCAATCTGTGAAATTGCCCATTTCATGAAATGGGCAAAATGGTTTGCCCAGTTCGTGAAATAGCCAATTAAAAACTTGCTATTTAGAAAAGCAGTATGAAATAAAAACATTTTCCATTCATAAACACTCAGAGATCAAGAGTGGGTTCAAACGAATGAGAAATCACACCTGTAGATGGGTTAAAATTATTTTATTCAGACTTAATTTGATGAAACATTTGATATAACATGTGGCTCAGGCATGCCTCAGAGTTAGCATTTGGTAGTGTTGGGGGGGGGGGGGTAGGATGGGGGTGAAAATGCAATGTAGAAAAATGTGCACCTGTTGAATCAACCTTAATCAATGCCCGTGTTGCTGGGAATTTAAAATTGTGATATATATAATATACATTGTCCATTTCATGACTTGGGCAAAGGATTTTGCCCATTTCATGAAATAAACAATTTCACGAATTGGGCGTAACATATATAAAAATAAATGAAAACAAAAGTAAAGTACATGAAACATGAAAGGCAATACAAACATTGTTACAACAATGAAGGCATGACAACACACGAATTTAAGGGAATCTGTACTCCACATTTTGTTGTTGTTTACCTCTATGAGACTGATGACCACACATGCACACTTTGTTCGCTTCTACACTTTGTTGCACAGTTTGTTTTCTCTCGCTCTTATACTAAGTGTTCCAGCTTATTATGTTTCCATTGAAATCTTGATTAGTATTTAGTGTTCAATGAGGCCATTCCTTCTAAAAAAGAATATGAACATTTAGAAATAAGTGTATACAGAAAGTGGAGGCAAATGAAATGATTCGTTACATCATCGTGCGTAAAACGTAGAGACGCAAAAGACGTCATTTCACGTGAGGAACGAAAAACTCAATATTTTGGTCATATCAGGTCAAATTTTTTTTTTTGGGGGGGTATTTGGAATATTCAAGTCACAGAGACTTGACTCTGTGGAATCCGGGCTGCTCTCCCCTGGAGAATGTTTTTTTGGGGGGGGGTTTGGGGGCAGGGTGAGGAGGGGGGGAAACCTAGCTATCAATTTGGCCATACCAGGCAGCAGGATTTCTCCCTGCTCTTACTGACTTTCAACTGCCGTGGGATTTTTACGTGCGTAAAGCGCACGGGTCAGACTAGCTTTAAGTCCCCATCCGAAGGACTCGACGTTCAGATCGATTTTCCTGTCGAACTAGAAAGAAAGGGCGAGGAGGCCGGGATTCGAACCCGGGACACTCACGCTGCAGTCATGCATTACATTTGGCAGGCGAACGTCTTAACCACTCTGCCACCTTTCACCTTTTGTCATTTTATTTGTTCATTTAGCGTCACCATCGGTGATGTATGTTCACAAATTGTTATTATACAGCTTTGTTAGATGATGCAGCTGCAGCTTGTCTTGATCACCTGGTAAAGTTCAAAACATCGAAGTTGACAGGGCTGCTGACCCCCTGTGGTAGCTTCCAGGGACAAGCTGTTTAAAAACTAGGGGCAGAAACTTACTTCCACGAACAAACATTGCGATGTCAGGCTTCATGAAATATATTTCGTAATCTAGCAACATTTCTGTGACTGGATATTTTGGGTGGTCTTTTTGTTGCTTTTTGGTGTCAAGGTGCTTGTATATTCAAGATCTTTGGGTGTTCAGTAACACAACGGAAAGAAATTTTCAACAGTGCCTGTTGTTTTGGGCATTTCTGTGTTTAATAGTAAGGTTACTTAACAAGACAAATGACTGCTCTACAAAATTTGGATTTCTTGCAGTTTCCAGGGATGCTAACCAGAAAAGTGGATTCCAGGGACAAATATATCCCTTAGGGAGGACGGTAGGCAGACTGAGTTGACCAATTTTGAGCTACGTCTCTATGTTTTGCTCACGGTGAAATAATCTCCCAGTAAGGTTGAGCCACTCCTTTCATTAAGTGGTGAGACGAGATTATGCGATCACTACATTTCACCATTTAAAAAAACAAAGTACCGTATTTTACGGACTATAAGGCGATACTGTTTTTCCCAGACTGAGACCCCTGCGCCTTATAATGTGACTGATAATATAGTAAGAAACTATAATAACAAGATCTGAATTATGTGTAAAATTTGGGGGGTGCGCCTTATGTGCGCCATGTGCGCCATGTAATCCGTAAAATACGGTAAAGAAACCTCCCCATATACAGTGAAAGATGTTGGATCAATTATCTGAGAATAAACAAATTGTCCACTCAATCAAAATTGTTGTTGATGGTTTTTTCTGGTCATCGAATTAAAAGTTCCCACCAGAAGGCCAATAATTTCAAGACCATGCAGACTGGCAAAGAGTAAACGCTTAGTAACAAACACCATGTCCACTATGACTAATCATATGGAACTACCACAACACCAAGTCACTAGGGCAGACGTAGACACTGACACAGACACTGACCGAAAGAGAAGGGAAGAAGAATGAACAAAGGAAATGAAAGGTAAAAAAACAAAACGAATATAAATAGAAACTGGTGGCCTTGAAAAATGAGCCCCAACTGACCTTGCGAGGGGTCCCCACTGTTTTTGCTGGCCTCAAAATACCCTACAACCCACAAGCGCACGGTCAACTTCACAGTGAACATTTGTCAGACATACACATAGTCTAAAAAAAATATATGACAATATGAACTGTACACTGTGCGAAGAAATGTTACACACACACAAACATACAGTTAATTTTTTTTTTTTAAATTGACAATATGAACAGTACATTGTGTGAAGATTTGTCAGACACATACACACATAGTTACAAAAAAATATTTAAAAACTTGACAATATGAACAGTACATTGTATGAAGATTTGTCACACACACACACACACACACACACACACACAAACAGTCAGTTTAAAAATCCAAAAACCAACTTGACAATATGAACAGTACATTGTAGTTCTAGAGATAAGCAAGAAGTAATATAAGAAGTAAGATTGTAGTTCTTGAGACAAGATGACATCAAGACTAGCAAAATGCATAAATAGAAACAGGAACTCCTGTGTGTAATTCAAATGTCAAATTGCCAATAAGGGATGCGAGTTTATTCAGATAATAACTCATTCCGGACAAATTCTGAGTATACTCAGAACTGGAGAATGCCAGTCAGGGCCTGAGTATTCTCGGAACAATGTTTTCTGAGTCTAAAACTTTTCTGAATCCATGTTTTATCAATCCAAACCACATTTTTGGAGTTACTTCTCTTCCAGTCTTCGTTCCACTTATGCTTGGCATTTCTATTTCATTGGTTACAGCTAAAAATGTATAAAGAAAAAACAGCCCTATGCGAACCTCACAAAATGCTCCAATGAGTTTTCGTCAGCAGTGATAGTAATAAGGAGACTAATCATTCCGATTCTAATACAAACAATCACAATTTCAAAGTGAAAATTAAACGTGGATCAACCAGTAATGTTGCTCAAAATGAATTAAAGTCAGACAAGTTTTGTTGCACTTTTTTTTCATTCTTTTTTTTGCTGTCCCATCTTCTGGGCCGTACAGTGGCGTTGCTCCCACGCCGCTCGTTCCGAGTCCCAATTCGCAGCTACACCCGGGTCTGTTAAAGTCACAGAAACCGAGACCAGCAGTCCAAGGGGAGTGAATCTATGTTAGGCCGTCATGAGGCAACCAACCGAGGAGACACTGCACTTCTGCTGAGTCACTTCGGTGGAGTTCAGTGGAGCCTGTTCAGGACACCACTTACTAAGCCCCCTACTGACGACACTATTCTCTTAGTCGCGGAGCCAGCGTGAGTGAGGTCCTCCTCCGAGGGCGCCACCACGACCGTCCACCGACAGCTCCCCAGAACACACTGATCCCCATGACTTTGACCCGAACGCACCAAGGCACAGACTGGATTGGAAACTGAGGTCACCATGAGAGCAGGGCATGCAAAGCCACAGAATTTGAGACATTTAAATTTTTTTTTTATGATTGATGGAAAATGAGGCCGATGATAACGATGATGATGATGCTATGGAGTTCCGTATCGGTCTGAGACTGCATGGCAGGGTTGTATTCTACGCTTCCTTTCATAATGATATCCCGGCGTTAACCAGGCCCGAGAACTACAGACACCTGCAGTGTTGGTCTTGCAATTAGAGCAACACTCTCAGAATCGCATCCGTTAAGCGGATGAAACTCGACTGTGTGGTTTCAGTCTTCCCATTGAGCCCACAGCCACTCACTCTGGGTAGGAGTCGGTCCAGGACCGAAAAAACCCTCGCCTCTGATGGGATTCAAACCCAAGACCTCCCAGCCAGTAGTCCGTGACGCTAACCACTACACCACGGCGGATGGTGTTGCACTTTTTATTAGTTATATTTGTTTCTAGGCGACCCCAGGCCAGTAATGATGTTTGCCTCAGGCAGTGATGTCTTGACGGGGTTAAACAAAATGTTTGTGGTACCATGTGCAGAAGAACAGTTTCCATGCAAACTTTGAAAAGTGCTGGCTTGGTGTTTTTTTAATAGTAATACCAGTCCAACAACTTTTCAAATGCTGATGTGAAGATTATGGTTAAGGCAAGGTTAACAAAGACAGGCATACATGCAATGCATGTATGCGCATTTGATTCAAATGCAGCCATGAATGAAGAGTATGGTTAAGGCAAGGTTAACAAAGACAGGCGTGCATGCAATGCATGTATGTGAGTTTGATTCAAATGCAGCCGTGAATGAAGATTGTGGTTAAGGCAAGGCTAACAAAGACAGGCGTGGGTGCGTACGTGTGTGCATGAGCATGCAATTGTGTACACGCCTGCATGCGTCTGCAATCCAGTGTGTCTTGGAACTGTGAAAATACTGTGCTTCATGCACTGTCTGATGATAACAAAGATAACAATGACATCAGTGATGATGATGATAATGACGACAATAATGCTACTGCTGCTGTTGCTGATGATGATATGTGTGTATTACCTTGGAACTGTGACATATCGATGTTCTGCCAGTCATAATTTCCGGAACCAGCCAGCTTCATACTCTCTTTCAGGGAGTCCAGGTTTTGCAGGAGACCCGAAGACATGTTCAGCAAGGTCGGCACCTCGCCCAAGTCTGCAGCATATGACCAACGGTCAAGACATATCAGCATGGCCATTTTGAGTAGAATGCGTACATGTCAGGTTTTCTTCTAAGTTACTAAATCTAAGCTTGTTGCATACAACAAACAAGCACATAACAAGTGTAAAGTGACGTCATTTTATTCACATGAGACACAACAAAACAACTGAATATTTCGTCCGAATACGCATTTATCGACATAAACATACACAAAAATCGAGAAAACAGCAAAAGAACAAAACAATACTTCCCCTCTACAATCCAATCTGTAAATGATAAAACAATACTTCCCCTCTACAATCCAATCTGTAAATGATAAAACAATACTTCCCCTCTACAATCCAATCTGTAAATGATAAAACAATACTTCCCCTCTACAATCCAATCTGTAAATGATAAAACAATACTTCCCCTCTACAATCCAATCTGTAAATGATAAAACAATACTTCCCCTCTACAATCCAATTTGTAAAACAATACTTCCCCTCTACAATCCAGTCTGTAAAACAATACTTCCCCTCTACAATCCAATCTGTAAAACAATACTTCCCCTCTACAATCCAATCTGTAAATGATAAAACAATACTTCCTCTCTACAATCCAATCTGTAAAACAATACTTCCCCTCTACAATCCAATCTGTAAATGATAAAACAATACTTCCCCTCTACAATCCAATCTGTAAATGATAAAACAATACTTCCCCTCTACAATCCAATCTGTAAATGATAAAACAATACTTCCCCTCTACAATCCAATCTGTAAATGATAAAACAATACTTCCTCTCTACAATCCAATCTGTAAAACAATACTTCCCCTCTACAATCCAATCTGTAAATGATAAAACAATACTTCCCCTCTACAATCCAATCTGTAAATGATAAAACAATACTTCCTCTCTACAATCCAGTCTGTAAAACAATACTTCCCCTCTACAATCCAATCTGTAAAACAATACTTCCCCTCTACAATCCAATCTGTAAAACAATACTTCCCCTCTACAATCCAATCTGTAAAACAATACTTCCCCTCTACAATCCAATCTGTAAAACAATACTTCCCCTCTACAATCCAATCTGTAAAACAATACTTCCCCTCTACAATCCAATCTGTAAAACAATACTTCCCCTCTACAATCCAATCTGTAAATGATAAAACAATACTTCCCCTCTACAATCCAATCTGTAAATGATAAAACAATACTTCCTCTCTACAATCCAATCTGTAAAACAATACTTCCCCTCTACAATCCAATCTGTAAAACAATACTTCCCCTCTACAATCCAATCTGTAAATGATCATTTACAGTTCAATGGATTGTAGAGGCAAAGTATTGTTTTATCCTTTTGCTATCTTTGCTGGGGTTTTTTTCTTTCTATTTTCTTAATGTGTGTTTATGTTGATAAAGGCGTATTCGCCGTAATATTCCGTTGTTTCGTCGTGTCTCATGTGAATAAAATAACGTCACTCCACACTTGTTGTGTGCTTGTTTATCTGTTTATCTGTTGTATGTTCCAGTGACGTTGCAGTCTGTTTCAGTTGTGTATTCAAGCTTGTTGTAATTATATACAGGTCTGTCCACTGCCAATTAGGTATTAGGTACTTTATAGTCACAGAGGCGTCTCTGTCAAAATCGGATTGCTCCCACCCATTAAAAACAAAATTGCATACTATTTTTGTGTGACTCATGGGTTTAACATGTGATAAGTGCATGGGCACACGGGACCTCGGTTTGTCGTCTCATCCGAAAGACTCCACGTTCAGACCGTAAGGCCTAGTGCAAAATGAGAAGCAAAATCCCCTGTACCCAGGTTCGAACTCGGGTTTACTTGACACAAGGCGAACGCGTTGTTACCACTGTGCCACTCTACAGCCAACACGTTCCGTCTGGAGAGCAGCACAGAAGCTAACCTCTAAGGCGGAGAAAGGATCAAGGAGACAGAGGTGTTGTGATCCATTCTCAGCTCAGCTCTTCCAAAAGAGAGTTAGTTTGCCATTGCTGAGAAAGTGACTTCAAATGGAACGACACCTGGTGTCAAGAAGTAAGGACCATAACTTACCGAGTGGCGCAGAGGTAACGCGTTCGCCTTGTGTCAAGTAAACCCGAGTTCGAACCTGAGTACAGAGGATTTTTCCTCTCACTTTGCACTAGGCCTTACGGTCTGAACGTAGTCTTTCAGATGAGACGATAAACCGAGGGCCCATGTGCTCATGCACTTAGCACACATTAAACCCAGTGGCAACGAAAAAGTTGTCATTTGGTCCAAATTTACCCATCCTTCCTCATCAGTCACACAAAAACTGCATGCAAAAAAAAAAGAAATTGGGTGGTGTGCCTCTGGCTGTTACGTGCTCTCCAGATGGAAGCAACCCGAATTTCTCAGACACCTCTGTGACTATAGAGTACCTAATACCATAACTCCACCTGAACAGCCCATTGCAATAACTCTTCATACTGGAAAGAAGCAGAGGGCTTAACCCCTTCACTGCCAGAGGAAAACTGAGACATTAATTTTCTTATCATAAAATTTTAAAAGACTCCTGTTAGACTCAATCAGAGAAAATCGTCTAGATATAATCTTTTCTGACTTGTCTAAACCAAAAACCATCATTCCAGGGCTCTGACATCAAAAGTTATGACATCATCAATGACATCACACAGCCAGTAGTAGTAGTAGACATGGGACCGGGACAGGGAAGGGAATAAAAAAACCGAAAATAAATCAAATAAAATGCCGACCTGCAAGATTGGACTCTTCCGATTTGACGTGCGACAAGCAGTCCGCTGGCCCGGACACCCTGAGGGTGGGTTTGGACTGGTCCGTGACTCCCGGGTTGTTGCATTCGGGGGTGGTCAGAGGGAGGTTGCCGTTCAACAGAGCGTTCAGGTTCCCTGTGCGTGTGTGTGTGTGGGTGGAGGATAGAACAGCTGAACGATCATGGTGATAAGGACGGCGGTGGTGGTGGTGATGGTGATAATGATGGTGATGATGATGATGATGGTCATGATAATGAAGATAAGGAAGAGGATAATGAGGAGGTAAAAGATGATAATGTGATGATGAGGATAGTGATGATGATAATGGTGATATGATAATGATCATATGATAATGATGACAATGATGTTGATAATATAATGATAATGATGTACAATTATGACACAGACAGGTTATTAGTATTTTTTTTAAAAGGCTGAAACACTCACACAAAAATGAACAATAATGCAAATAATGGCACAACTGCACACATTTTAAGTGTTTACAAACTTTGTAAATTCTTCGTATATGTATTTGAAAGTAGTATGCATTTAGAGATACAGACAAACCCCTATTTTACGACCCTCTGTTAAGCGACCACCTCTCATTTGAGACCGGATTTGTTGGCGCAGATGCATTTTACTATATAAACGACCTCTCTTAAACGACTTCCTCTAAAACGCGACTTACGACCGCCATTTTGTTGGTTTTTACGACCGTTGCTGTCGTCTGCATAGACTTCGAGCAAAGGGAAACAACCACGGTCAAGGGCCTGAAAGCGGAGTCGCTTCCCTTGTTCTAGAAAAGATGGCGGAGAGCGTAGGAAAAGCACGAAAACCACTGACTTTGAAAAAGAAAACCACTGACTTTGGACGAGATTGGAGGTGATTAAAAGAAGTCGGCAAAGTGAAACTGTAATATCGATTGCACAATCCTATGGAGTTGGAAAGACCCAAATCCAGTTTTAATATGTCATTGTATGTGTGCATGAAGAAGAGAGTATGAACTGTGCTGAACTTTTTCTTTCTACGGCTGCCAGTGAAAACCTCCGTCATACGACCCCTCCAATTTACGACCGATTTTTCCGGACATTTTGGAAGTCTTAAAATACAGGTTTGTCTGTACACACATATTTGTTTAAGTATATAACTTTTAAGAGTCTATCTGTGTACCGGCATATGCCACTGAGCAGACGAAACACATATGCACGCATAAATCTGGGCGAATCAAGAAAAGCTAGGAAATGGAAGCAACTAATTAAAAAGAAAAGTACCTGAAGAATTTTCAAAGACGGACTTGTAGATGTTGAGGAATGAATTGTTGAGATCATCTGTTGCTGGCGTTCCGTCCACAAACTGATTAGACGTGTCTGCCTGTAAGCGAAAGGTAAATAGTAATCATTGTTTTGGTTTGTTGTCGTACTCTGGCTTAAAGACTCCAGGGATTGTTGCACCAGCCGAAGCACTTGAACACTATGTGCACAAATGCACCAGCTAGGGATGAGAACATTACGTGTGTGACCGTTTTTGATTACCCCACCATGTGGGCAGCCACACTCCGACTTCAGAGGATTTATATTAATAATAGCAGGGCTCCCAGGGACCCCCATTTGGGGGTCTATGAAGCACTAAAATTCTCAAGGACCCTCTAAAAGAATGTGCAGGGGGTCCCAGGGATGCACTAGAAAAAATCTTTTTAGCATTTGCAATGCCACTGGGACCCTCTGTCCCGCCTCTAGGACCCTCTATACTGTAAGCGAAGGAGTCCCTGGGACCCCTTGTTTTGCGGGACGATTGGGAGCCCTGTAATAGTGATAATCTTAAAAGTATTAGTATTAGCAGGGTTCCTGGAAACGTACAGATTGTGCGTATTTACGCATTATGCCACTCAGATCACCCCCTAGAATCTCAAACCATGCATGAGATTTATCCTTTAAAATCTCAAGTAGAGGGTGAGATGACGCATTAAGAATGGATGATTTGTGCGGAACACAGTCGTTTTATTTCCAGTAAGCTAAAGGCGTTGGTCATATTGCAATCGTCTGCCAAGCCTTTCAAGGAAATTGCCACAAAATGGAGTTCCTAGTCTAGATCTAAAGTTCTACAAGATTGAGCAAATAGTTCCCCCACCTTCTGGAAGTTCTGTGCTTGTAACTTCCTCTAATCTGTCATTCTCTTTGACTCTGCCTTTTCCCTTTAGATATTGACTATCTTTCTGCCTTATTGGTCCATTCTTCTTGCCTTTTTTCATGAAACAATTACAAAGATTTTCTCCAGCCGAAGGCGGACATGCTGGGCCTATTTCTTAGCATAGGCGCATAACAGCAGCATGACGCATCTGTGCTCATATGACAGGAAACTGTCTGAGTGATTGAAGAAGAAGAAAACCAATTTAGTGAAAATTATAGAGCCTGGCTAGGTCTCATTAACACGCACGCACACACGTGCTCACACACACACACACACACACACACACACACACACACACACACACACACACACACACACACACACACACACACACACTACAACAACATACAGTATTTATACGGCGCTGAATCTTGATAGAAATCAAATCAAAGCGCACACACACGTTAGCATTCATAACGCATTCAAACAAAAACGCAATACAAAGCGAACACACACGGATGACATAAATGGAATACAGCAGAAAGAGACCTAATGGCAAGAGAGAGAAAAGAGAAAGAGAGCGGAGCTTTAATGACGGGGTAACAGGTAGGTCTTGAGGTTAGCTTTGAAAGCAGAGAGGGTCGGTCGCTGACGGAGGGAAAGAGGAAGTTTGTCCCAGGAGGTCGGTCCTGAGACAGCAAAAGAGCGCCGACCAACAGTTGGAAGCTTATACCAGTACCTAGGGATCTGGAGAGAAAGAGGGTCAGAAATTGAACGCAAACACACACACACACACACACACTTACTGGATGCAGAGTGTTTGTGGCGGAAGTAGTATGGATGTTGATGGAGGTTAGTGTGGGCTGCGGAGGAGGGACTGAAGACGGCATGAGTGGCATGGGTGACATTGACGATGACGATGACATTGACGACACCGGTGACGACGACATGACCCCTGACCCTCCTGTGTCAGGGCTGTAGGGGGAGGACTGAAAACAGCACAGATGAAACATGCAAAAACAAATGCCATTGAAAAGGAATTTTAACTTGACCAACTTGAGTGAAATGTACAAAATTTGCGCAAAACAATTCTTTCACTTTTGGGGGGATAAAATGGAAAAAAGCCAACAAAAACTATCACCTCACTTCCGTCACATCAAGGAATGGGGCTCGACAATCGTGTGTAATCAGGTTTTTAATTTTCTTCATTCTTGTCCTCTCTTCGCAATATCTTGGTAAACAACAGCAATGAATTACTTGAAATTTAGCATGGTGGTAAGTCGATGCGTCCACACACACACTCACACACACACACCCTACATAATGTATGCTACTAAATTATTATACCCATATACAGTGGAACCTCCTTTGTAAGACCTTCAAAAATCATCCAAAATGAGGTCTTATAAGGGAGGGGTCTTATAAGGGAGGGGTCTTATAAGGGAGGTCATTTTAATACTTACAAAGAAGGTCAATGAGAAGCAGGTCTTATGTGGGAGGGAGTCTTATAGTTATAATGGGAGGTCTTATAAGTGAGGTTCCACTGTATGTCGTCGCTGTCCGACGCTAACTGTGTATCTACAAAATTTGACAAAAATATATTTTTTACTGAAACTCCTTCCAGTGACCTCACGCAGGTCTTCTATAAATATCTTGTGTCTGCGACCAATGAAAATGCTCAAATTTGTCACATGATACCACAGAAATAATCGTGTATGTGGCGGGTTTTTGCTGCTTTTGATGTGATAAGCGTGTAACTGGTCACGCTAATCGTGTAACTGCCGGCAGCTGTCGTATCTCCCATTGTGAAAACAATGCACTAACTTTGTGACTAACCGTGTAACTAAATTATCACGAAAATTTTGGGTGTTAATGCAACTTTTATTGTGTCACATGTTTACTCATCGGTAAAGAAGAAGGGTCAAGCGCATATCAAATGGGGATTGACTTTGTAGCAGGCGACAATTTGCTTTTTGATGCTCCTGTAAAATCAGATTGTGTAAATACACGGTTAGCGTCGGACAGCGACGATATAGTGATGTCATATACACACAAATACATGCTTTCATTTGTAGATAAAATACACACCCCACAACAAGCAGAACAGTCACATTCCTGAGTAGGCACAACCGCACCCCCCATTTTGAACGCATTCAGGAACACACCTCGACATACTACATGCACGCACGCATAGACACACCAGGCATCAGAATACTCCAGAGTCCAATCCGCGGATGAACAAGACTCGCCATGATTTAGAGTTGACATCGAGTCGGACCCCACAAAACTCTAATCCGTAGTCGGCATAATTGCGATCATTCACTACCCGATTTCTCGCGGAAAAGTTCAAAGTTCTCACATCATCGTAGTCTACCGCGATCATATCCTCTAAATCGACACATTTAAAACCCAAATCACAATCACTGTCATCAAAATAAACTCTGAAACAGTGAAAGTAAGAGTCTAGAGAGCTGTAAACTCGGAAGAAAAAAAAAATATGGCCGCGATTTTTCGTTTCCGAAGGCGCAGTATGAAAACAAACCGTTTAAGAATACCATTTGAGAATAAGATTGCGCTGCCTCATGAAGTACAAACCGCGGCCGACAGTGCCAAAACCGCGGCCAGTGGCTACCAAAACCGCGGAAATCCGCGGATCCGCAGGCTATTCTGATGCCTGCACACACACACACATGCAAATCTTACTCGTTCGTTAGGTCTTCTCGGTCGTTTCCGAACAGGTAAAGGATCTTCTGGCGGGTTGCTGTCGATCATCCAGTACGAACCCTGGAAATTTCCAGATTAACAAAGTCAACATTCATTACACATTTCTAAGTAGTGAATACCGTAAAACCTGGACTATAAGACGCACCTGTATATAAGCCGCATCCCCTAAATTGACAAAATATTAGGTATTTATTCACATATAAGCCGCACCAGTTTATAAGCCGCAGAGAAAATTGTATGTGCACACACCAACACAAATATAGAAATTCTCCTATCAGAACATGTGCATTTAATGTCCTCAGACACTTACATGAGATTTGAATCCATTGATTACCAAAACCAGTTTTGAATCTCAAAGAAGCTCAAAATAGGCTAAAGAATGTGGCCAGAAACAGATTTAATCATACTGATGAATGTAGAATGGGAAAAAATCCACAGATAAGCTGCATCAGTCTATAAGCCGTATGGGCCAAAATTGAAGAAAAACGTAGCAGCTTAGAGTCCGCATTTTACGGTAGTGTCCATCTTTCAATGTATCCTGCTGAGTCAACATTTATTGCATATTTCTAAGTAATGAATAGTATCCATCTTTCAATGTATCCTGCCGAGTCAACATTTATTGCACATTTCTAGGTAATGAATAGTATCTATCTTTCAATGTATCCTGCCGAGTCAACACTTATTGCACATTTCTAAGTAATGAATGGTTTAGAATTGGATAACAGGTTTGATGCCTTTTACTATTAACCCTTTCACTGCCAATGTAGTAGTTTTAGTGACATGGGTGTTAAACCATTGTGGTGCATTAAAGTGACATTGGCAGTGAAAGGGTTAACAACTTACATGATGCAAAATAGGAAGGAAAAAAACCTTTAAAAAAATGTTTTAGGCAAATCATGCATCAAGATCAACAACACTGAGAAATGTCCACTTATTAACTAGTATCTCATCTACACTATAATTTAAGAATGTGTTTTCTTACTTTGCCAGGGTCATCCTTGGAGCGAGGAACTTTCATGAAGCATTTGCTCAGCGAGAGATTGTGACGAATGGAGTTCTGCACACAACATTTCATGATCAAGATTAGAAACCACAACTATAATGACATGTTCAAATGCATTCTTTGTATTTAATATAATACAAACTTGCTATCTTCCTGCGTCTCCATTCACAAAAATGCAACAAGTTATCCCAAAGAAAATCTTCCCGATGTTCTCCTTTGAGCTCCTCCGAAATTGGAATGTGTTGGCTGCATGCAGCCAGTGAAAACTGAAAAACGGACAAATACGTACCGTACCCATTATGGCCATAAGGCCTGGGAATGTAGAAGAAGAATCCCTTCCATTTTTGTGCTGCATACTACTCACACATGCACTGACTAATACAGAATACAATGTTCAGTGCATGCATACTGCTAGCCATGTCCAACAATGGGGGAGGCAGCTGCTATTCTGCAAAGCAGGGCTGGAATTTGTCTATGTAGCGGAAATCCTTTGCCCAAGATACATCCCTACTTCCATTCAAAAAACTTTATGGCAGTTGGCATTGATCCTTTGCCCAAGATGCATCCCTACTCTCATTCAATAAACTTTAGGGCAGTTGGCATTGATCCTGTGCCCAAGGAACATTCTAATTCTTATACTATCATTCAAATTTTTTTAAGGGCAGTTGGCATTGATCCTGTGCCCAAGGTACATCCCTACTCTCATTCAATAAACTTTAGGGCAGTTGGCATTGGTCTTTGCCAAAGATACATCCCTACTCTCATTCAAGAAACTTTATGGCAGTTGGCATTGACCCTGTGCCAAGGTACATCCCTACTCTCATTCAAGAAACGTTAGGGCACTTGGCATTGGTCTTTGCCAAAGATACATCCCTACTCTCATTCAAGAAACATTATGGCAGTTACTAGTTGATTGATCCTTTGCCCAAGATACACCCCTACTCTAATTCAAGAAACTTTATGGCACTTGGCATCAATCCTTTGCCCAAGATACACCCCTAGTCTCATTCAAGAAACCTTATGGCAGTTGGCGTCGATCATTTGCCCAAGATACATCCCTACTCTCATTCAAGAAACTTTAGGGCAGCTGGCATTGGAACATGGATGGTCTAGGCCAAGCAACACCCAAGGCTGCAGCACTGAAAATTAGCCATCCAATGTCTCCTGTACGAGCTAGGCCTACACTCATTACACAAAACTAATCTGTAAAATAATGTCCCAGTTCTGCTAAAAACCACTGATCACATAGAGCTCTATCACTTTCATCTTATTATTACTGGGCATGAAAGTCTACGCATCTTTTCAGAATATATTTCTGTTAATTTCTGTCTGTCCATCCACTGTCAGTCAACCCTGTAAAGATTTTTTTTCTTCTAAATAATTTGTGTTTTATGTAGGTATCTTAAATGTGAGTTGTGTGAGTGCGATAGTGATTTTTTTTGTTCTAAATAATTTTAAGTACATGTATTTTGAATATTTTGGGGTTTTTTTTTTGGGGGGTAAACTTACTTTTTTTTCATGTAAAGCGCTGTGAGTCCTGCTGTGTCAGGAGAATAGCGCTATACAGTATACTCCTAATACTATAGAAGATTTATTTATATATTTTTTATCATTATTATCTCTATTCTACTTCACCAAGCCACACAAGTATACCTTCAATGATAAAAGATAAGAATATTTAAAAACAATGTTTTAATCCATGTGTGCAAGCATTAGCACACAACCGGCATAACCTAGTGATATTCAGACACAAGCAAACTAAGTGTGCCATGAACACTTTGAAACATGCACTATGATCAGTATCACAACAGAGAGAAAGAAAGAGAGAGAGAGATCTTGAGGGAGAGAGACTCACAGAGAGATCCAGAGAGAGAGAGAGAGAGAGAGAGAGAGAGAGAGAGAGAGAGAGAGAGAGAGAGAGAGAGAGAGAGAGAGTTGTCTCTTCTCAGTCTATGGAAGCATTCAAAAAAGGCCTCCACAAACACCTCCATTGAAACTAAAACTAGGGAATTAGGGCCACAGATCATAGTGGTAAATGAAGGGCAGGAGCTGTGCCGGTCGGGGTTCGCCCCAGGGGTCCGCTACAGTATCTGGATTAGTCTTGCCTGGATAAGTACAGCAAAATAAAGGTCTATTGTCCACTTTTTTCCCTTATACAAAAGAGAGAATGACCTGACCTGACCTGAGGTGAAGAAGAAGAAAAAGAAGAAGAAAAAGAAGAAGAGAGAGAGAGAGGAAGAGAGAGAGAGAGAGAGAGAGAGAGAGAGAGAGAGAGAGAGAGAGAGAGAGAGAGAGAGAGAGAGAGAGAGAGAGAGAGAGAGAGAGAATCAAAACTGTTTCAAAACATGAGCATATATCTTGCCAGAGATTAGACTTGTCAATTCTCAGTAAACCCTGAGCCTTGAGGTTGATTGGTTCCAGATAAGAATTCAACTTTTTTTTTTTAAAGTGACATAATGAAGTTCAATTTGTGCATGATAATCAATGCCACTAAATCAATTCATGCAGCAGGAAGCAGTCCCATATATCCTTATGATGCAGTTCATTTCACTGCCAGGGAATGAGGGTTCATCAATAAGTGATCAATAATTCAAGTTGGACAGAAAGTGCTCAATCACAACAACCCCCAGTAAGTATATATAGAGTGCCAGACACTGAGACACGTACACAGTATGCAATCAAACCTTCCACGAACTGAAAGATATCCTTACCTTCCAGCCATTGCCAGCTTCTTTGTAGTAGGGGAAGTTATCACAGATCCACTGATATATCTCAGACAGTGTCATTTTCTTCTGAGGAGAACTGTTGATGGCAAAGGTGATGAGGTTGGCATAGCTGTACGGGGGTTTTCCGTCTTTGGCTGGACCTTGGCTCACGTCCCAAGTTGCTGTCGGATCGTGTGGTGAATTCGGTGCCTTACGCATCGCCAGCTGCCCATTCGGTCCTTTCGCTAGCGCATCTCCCGTCCCTGGCCCAGCACCCCCTGCCATCGCCCCGCCAACTTTGAGGCGATGCAGCCAATCCATCGCTGTCAAGCTGCTTCCAAGCTCCGCCATTTTGATAATTGCAAGTCTTGCGACAGAAAAATCAGACGTCCGTGTTTTATTTCCGGCTTAACACCTGGTTCATTTAACTGTAATTGAACGTAGCATGTGCATTATGCAGTATATTAAGTATTATTTCAAAGCATAACAAATTCCTAATCGGTTTGTTTATTTCTTAGTGCTTAGTTCTCAATGTGATCTATTTTTTCTTGCGAAGGCCGAAGACGGATCACTCCGACATAGCGTCATGCCCCCAGCATCGTTGCGTAGCAGCCAACTCTGACCTCTGACCTGTGCTTGCTTTTCTGCATACATTGCGCGAAAACCCACGTGCGTAATTGAGGCGATTATCAAATTAAACAAGACCGAAAAATAAACGAACGTTGCCCACTCTCTCTCTCTCTCTCTCTCTTGTTTGTGCACTCAGTGCTGCATGTGTTATTTGCAACATTTTTGTTATGACCTCAATTATAATGTGAAGCTTGCGCGTGCAAGTTTTGCATAAGTTCGTGGGGTCACACTGACTCAGCGATATTATTCCGTGGCACCAATTTGCTACAAGGTGCGTGCATCCAAAGAGTCATAATAATCATAATCATAATCATAATTTTCTTTAGTATTGTCCATTGGCATTGTACAACGCACATGGAAACTTGTCTTCCACCGTGTAAAAATAAAAATATTCAAAAAAAGGATGAAACATAAATTTACATTAACAAAATATGTAACTCTCACACCACACCCAATCATTCATCCGCACTCTTGCTCACTCATCATGCAACTCACCAATACTTCCGCCTTCATTTTTCACCCTTTCTTTTCTTTTTCCCTTCCATTCCTCCTTTTTCCTTGTTCCTTTTCACTCCCCCCCCCCCCCCCCCCCCCCCCCCCCCCCCCCCCCCCCCCCCCCCCCCCCCCGGGGTTTTTTTAGGTAGACTTTTCTCCGCTCTCTTTCATCCTATTGCCTGTGTGGCTGACTAAGATGGACATTTCCAAGAGCCTTAATATTAAAATAATCACCCAAACCAAGTTATGAAGAGTTAGGCATCAATATTTTCAGAAAAGATTAGCAACACCATGCACTAAACGATCGTAAAATATTAGATACCTTACCTTCGTCGTTTGTCTCCTATTGACGAAAACAGCTAACACATAGAAAGAAGGATGGGTTTCTGTGTGACCTAGTGTTTGGTGTACTGACACATTCATACTGTGTGAAGCTGGTGTATCTTGGTCAATGAATCACAAAACACCTTAGTCATTTATTAGAGATGCGATTGTAAATCACATGAATGACTACAAATTGTATGCAAACTGTCAACATGGTTTCAGAAGTAAGAGATCATGTACCCACCCAGCTTATGGAAGTCATGGAGGAACTAACAGAGTTATTAGATAATGGTTATCCAGTGGACATAATTTATTTAGATTTTAGAAAGGCATTTGATAGTGTACCACATAATAGATTATTAATGAAAGTTAAGTCTTATGGCATAGTTGGAAATGTTCATAATTGGATTAAGGACTTTCTAACCAATAGAGCTCAAAAGGTTAGGGTTGGAGACAATTATTCATTTGTAGCCAATGTACTCAGTGGAATCCCTCAGGGTAGCATCCTTGGACCCATTCTCTTTACTATTTTTTTATTAATGATCTTCCTGAGTGTGTAGAATCTCCATGTAAAATATTTGCTGATGATACAAAAATGTTTAACAAATCATGTAACTGTCATTTACTTCAGCAAGATTTAAACAAACTACAGGACTGGACTACTAAATGGAATTTATATTTTAATACAGATAAATGCAAGGTTATGCATGCTGGTAGGAAAAATCCCAACAAAGATTATACTATGACTAAGAACGATGTCCCCGTTTCATTAATAACATGTGAGAAGGAGAAGGATTTGGGAGTTATATTTGATAAAGATTTATCTTTTGATGCACATATCCAAAGCTGCGTAAATAAAGCGAACAAAATGATAGGGTTAATTAAAAGAACATTTATTAATATTGATTATGACATATTTACCAAACTATATAAAGCACTAGTAAGGCCACATTTAGAGTATGGAAACAATATATGGTATCCTAAATATAAATATCAATCAGTAGCTATTGAAAAAGTTCAACGAAGGGCTTCAAAGCTTGTTAAAAAATGCAGAAATATGACTTATGAAAACAGACTTCTTTATCTTAATCTCTATTCCCTTAAAGATAGAAGAGTCAGGGGAGACCTGATTGAAGCATATAAAATATTTAATGGTCATGTTGATTTGTCATGGGATGATTTCTTTACATCTGTACAATATGATATAACAAGGAATTCATATGGTAAGGTTTTCATTAAGCGATATAACATTAACATTAAAAAATATTGTTTTACTAACAGAATTGCTAACCTATGGAATGATTTACCAGTGGACCTAAAATGTGCACCCAATACTAATACATTCAAAAATCGTCTAGATAATCATCCAAAATTTATAAATATATTTAGAAGCATTGATTAAAATTGCATGATAGGAAAATTCAACCGATTACACCTTGATCAAAAATACAAAATAAAAATTGATGATTCGATGGGACTGCCAAAAAGCTTGACGGCTTATTTAGTCCCTACCCCTACTACTACTACTACTACTAGAGAGCACACATTTTCGATTTTAATTTCTTTTTCAACAACATCTTTAAAAATGGCAGCAATTATCACACTTATGCACCCACGTCACACACACACACACACTGACACATAACCCCCCCCCCCCCCCCCCCCCACACACATGCATTTAATAATGTTGAAAGCAGATAGAGAGAGACTTAATTCAAGGGAGGACGAAAAATAAATTTGAACTTGTAGCATATACTAAGAGGGGAGAGAAGTGACAGGAGGGGGAGATAGGTTAACAGGTAGACAGACAGACCTGTTGACACTGAGACAGAGAATGAGAAACAGGGAGAGATGGAGGGGGGGGGGGGGTGAGAGAGGAGAAAGAGAAAACGGGAGAGAGACTGAGAAGGGGAGAGAGACAGACAGACAGAGATCGAGAGAGAGAAAGGGAGAGAGATGGGGAGGGAGAGAGGGAGAATTTAACAGATGGACTGACAGGCCGAATAAAAAAAAAGATAAAGTTAGGAAAGAGAGAGTGAACATACCTTAGAGAGCACGAATTTTCGACTTTAAAAGTCTTCAACCAGGTGCTTAGGAAGTGTAACTGTAAGCCAGACTGAGGGCAGAGTTGAGACAGAAAAAGAGGTCAAAAAGGGAATTTAGAACACATATCACTCAGATGGTTAAAACAATTAAGGTAAAAACTGTTCACAGGCCGTTTGTTGGTAAGGGTCAAGAAAGGAAGATGGGTAGGGGTACAGGAAGGGAAGGGGAGGGAGAAGGGTGGATGTTAGTGATAATGTTAATGTAAGGGGTGACAGGTGGTGGGGTAAAGGGTGAAGTGGGAGTAGTTGGCAGAGTCTGGAAGTATGTATTGATGTGGAGCGTGTCCTTCTGCGTCTGAAAGATTGTGGACTCAAACTGAATCCAAAGAAATGCTCATTCTGTGAAGAAAAGGTCAAATATGTGAGACACATTGTTTCAGCAAAAGGCATTGAAGCAGATCCAGAAAAGTGTGACAAAGTAGTGAAATGGCCGACTCCTACAAGTCCCGAAGAAGTGCGCAAGTTCTTAGGGTTTGCAGGGTATTATAGGCGACTAATGAGGAAGGAATGAATGAATCTTTTATTTAACGTGTGTTCACTTCACAGTGATATTACACGAACAAAATTAAAATCAACAACAACAAAAATTTCGAAAAGAAGAATAAACAAACAAACAAACAAAAACCAATACTAGCATGCAATTGCAAACCTGTTATAAAAAGTGTCCTACTGAACTATGTAAAATATTTTGTGCTAGGTTAATCAAAAATGAATGATCTTTTTTGTATAGCAGAGTATTTATTTCAATACTTGCAAAATCTGTAGGTAAAATATTTAATTTAGAGCAATTTAATATATGTTCAATAGAAATGTTGCTATGACAAATACAGCTAACTTCCTTGGACTATTTTGTTTTGTATGCATTAAGTCTTAGCCTGTGTATTAAGCTAGTTACATGCCTGTTACCAGAAGGGATGTATGATTTCCTCGGTTTATCAGGAAGGAAAAGGGAAGGGGGTGGGTACATGTTGACCAAATGACAACTATTTCGTTGCCACTGGTTAAACGTGTGCTAGAAGTGCATGGGCACACGGGACCTCGGTTTATCGTCTCATCCGAAAGACTCCACGTTCAGACCGTATAAGGCCTAGTGCAGAGTGAGAGGAAAAATCCCCTGGACCCAGGTTCGAACTCGGGTTTATTGTACACGAGGCGAACACCATTACGGTACCTGCGATCGACTTTATCTCAATTTATAAGAGACTTTAATGCTGGTTCTTATACCCTGCACTGCAGCCTTGGGTATTCGTTGGCCTTTGGACAACCTTCTTGACTGTATGCGTGATGTGCTCACATAAGAGGGAGAGAGAGTGGGGAGGACCGAAAAGGAGACTGAGAGAGACTGGGGGGGGGGGGGGGGTTGTTTTCTTTAAAGAAGTTAGCCTATCCTACTACCATTAAAACAAAATCCAAACACTTCATTCGAATGAACAACGTTTCAAAGTCCGAGCATTGATTATTGACTGTTGAGTCAATAGCGACGTTAGCGAGTGCATTGCAGCAACCACCTGGCCCGATTGTCCATGCACTCCATGCAACGACATCTGACGGCGAGGACAAACTTCATAATCATTTATTCTTAGGGAATGGTCAGCCACTCAAGCTAGAACAACAATTGCAGCAGCTGCTCTAGGATTTGAGGGGCACAGGTGATTGTTGCGAGAAGCATGATTCCCCAGGAGGTCCTATAGGTTTTCCGGGCCATAGGGTACAGGCCCGGGCTGCATGCAGGCCAGTTCACTCGTGCAACTCCTGCTTGCTGAATGAAGATGTTTGTGACGTGCAGTAATTCGTCGCCGGCGACAATTCGTGCCGGGACGACAATTCGTACCTCAACGTACAGAGCCCCGTGAGGATGAGCGTTTATTATTTTTGTTTTTTTTGAGGACGAGCGTTTAAGTTGTCATCCTGGAATACAGCCCCTGGTCCAATGACTTGAAGTGCGGGAACAACAATTAACAGGGCCGAGGATCTCGTCGACGTACCTCTGTGGCATTCATATGTTGCCTTGAACGTGGTAGAGCGGAGTTCTACGATATCTAGAGAACCCTTCCCAGAACATAATGGAGCTTACTCCATAGGTTGTCGGGTATTGGACACAGTCTTCGCGATACCCGGTTCACAGGGCCTTCTCCGGCAGACTCTGGTGCGTCCATCAGGGTGGTCCAGACTGAAACGAGAGTCGTCCGAGAAGAGAACCTGTGACCACTGCTGAGGTGTCCATTGCTCATGATGTCGACACCAGTCCAGACGAGCAGCTTTATGGGCAGGGGTCAGCCTAGGGCGTTTTGCTGGGCGACGGGCATAGAGTTTGACCTGGTGCAGGCTGTTTCTCACGATCTGAGCTGTAGTCCTCAGATACTGCCTGATGTGTTTGAAAGGGCTTTTCCAGGGCTTGTCTGGCGAGGTATCGGTCCTCCCGTCTGGTGGCCTTTCTTGAACTCTGCCAGTGGCCTGGAACCGCTGCCAATCTGTCACTCTCTTTGAGTCTGCTTGAACGAAAACTTAGCTTTACGTCCTCCCGGCCGTAGCCATATACTTTTTATTTAGTTGGGGGGGGGGGGGTCTGCTTTTCCTCCCCCTTTGCTTACTGTCATCTACTATCTTTCTGCCTTACTGGTCCATTCCCCTGCCTTTGTTCTAGAAACTCTTACAAAGATTTTCTCCAGCTGAAGATTGATAATTATGCTGGGCTTAGCATGATGCAGATCTCCATGACTGTCTGAGCGATCAACGAAGAAAAAGAAGCGTACTCCCTGAACTACTGTACAGAATTGCTTGAAATTTTGTATGGTGGTCTAATATCTTTAGCCGAGACCATGGACAAATTACAACCTTGCTGAACTTGAAGTTTGACCGTGAAAACAAACTTCTTGTTGTACGGCCATATATCTCTCCAGTTAGCCTCAACATTTGGTGAGTGGGTATAATGGCTTAAAAATGTGATAGGCCTGCATGCACTCGATGTTCAGTAAGGGCGGTAACCGTACTGACTATAACATTGACCTTTGACATAATTATCGATTCACTGTCTTGGTCATATTTTTCTTACATTTTGCAGTTACTGTCTCAAAGTTTGGTATGCTGGTAGATTTAAAACGATACAGAGTATGATAATGGGGTGGTGTAGGCACGCAAAAACATACTCAACATGCACACGCACATATACACAAACGCATCCTTCCCTCCCCACACACAAACACACTCACATGAACGCACACATGCACACACATACACACACATGTGCGCGCATGCAAACATACGCGTGTGTGCATACAGACCATTATGTGTGCAGAGAGAGAGAGAGAGAGAGAGAGAGAGAGAGAGAGAGAGAGAGAGAGAGAGAGAGAGAGAGAGAGAGAGAGAGAGAGAGAGAGAGAGAGAGAGAGAGAGAGAGAGAGAGAGAGAGAGGGGGGAGAGAGAGAGAGAGAGAGAGAGAGAGAGAGAGAGAGAGAGAGAGAGAGAGAGAGAGAGAGAGAGAGAGAGAGAGAGAGAGAGAGAGAGAGAGAGAGAGAGAGAGAGAGAGAGAGAGAGAGAGAGAGAGAGAGAGAGAGAGAGAGACAGATGGAGTGCGCGCATGACACACATTCACATAAACACATCTTCTTTGACATGCTTTATTAATTCTTATCAATAAATTTATAAATCCTCTGTGGATTCATCAACCATCAAAACACATGAACGTTTACAATGCAACAAGCATACCACTGAAAAGCCAACGCAATCCTGCGTTATAACATAATAAAGTTTGATTCCAAATTTGTAGAGAGTGCATGAGAGAGAGAGAGAGAGAGAGAGAGAGAGAGAGAGAGAGAGAGAGAGAGAGAGAGAGAGAGAGAGAGAGAGAGAGAGAGTGAGTGGGTGGGGGGGGGGGAGAGAAAGAGAGAGAGGAGAGAGAGAGAGAGAGGGGGAGAGAGAGAGGGAGAGAGAGAGAGGGAGGGAGAGAGTAATCATATGAGCAAAATAGGGCGAATGGCTTGTTTTGTTAGTGATCCCACTCTCTCTCACACACACACACACACACACACACACATACATACAGTCACACACACACACACACACACACACACACACACACACACACACACACACACACACACACACACACACACACATACAGTCACACACACACACACACACACACACACACACACACACACACACACACACATACAGTCACACACACACACACACACACACACACACACACACACACACACACACACACACACACACACACACACACACATACAGTCACACACACACACACACACACACACACACACACACACACACACACACACACACACATACAGTCACACACACACACACACACACACAGTCACACACACACACACACACACACACACACACACACACACACACACACACACACACACACACACACACACACACACACACACACACACACATACATACACACACACACACACACACACACACACACACACACAGTCACACACACACACACACACACACACACACACACACACACACACACATACAGTCACACACACACACACACACACACACACACACACACACACACACACACACACACAGTCACACACAAACACACATGCGGACACACGTATGCGTGCGAAGAAAACCACAAGCTCTCTTTCGTTCCAATCCTGTATTGCCGTCTCTAATATCAACATTAGCAAACTCACAAGAAAAATAAATAAAAATAATGTAACAGACACACTCAAAATTGGAAGTGAATACAATTAAATTTTGAATTGATTAATTACTTGAATATAACAAAACAGCCTACTCCTACCAACATTTTTTGAAATTTTGAGGAGAAAAAAAAGAACGCGTCTTTTAAAAAGAGAAAAAAAAAGAAGAAAGAAGTGGGCAAGGCAGGGGAGGGGGAAGCTAGTTTCAACAACAAAAAATTGTTGGGGAAAGGCAGCAAATGAAATGAAATGGAGACTGAAATTAATCTTACTACAGTGGAACCTTCCTTATAAGACACCCCCCCCCCCCCCCCCCCCCCCCCCCCCCATTATAAGACTCCCTCCCGTATAAAGCTGGAGACAGACTATGCGACTGCCTCATACGACTCGATCAGGTCGTGACGTTGACCACATTTTGTTTCCCGCACAGAAGAGGTCACAAGCCATCTGACTCGATCAGTGAAATTTAGAACCCGCCCTTTTCGGCCCTGTCACCTGACTGGGCCCGACTGAGTCAGACTGATCAAGCAGGATGGTATGCAAATGAGGTGAAACGTTATGACCTGATCGAGTCACATGAGGCAGTCACATAGTCTGTCGCCGGCGTAAGACCTACGTATCTGATATATTGTCCTTCTTTGTAAGTATGAAAAAACAGGGCCTGTATTCACGTTGAGATAGCACGAGACTTAGCATCATGCTAACTTAGAAGCTCTTCCAATGTCCTATAGGATTTCATAGGACTTTTGGAAGAGCTTCTAAGTTAACATGATGCTAACTCTCATGCTATCTCAACGTGAATACAGGCCCAGCCTTAGAAGCTCTTCCAATGTCCTATAGGATTTAATAGGACTTTTGGAAGAGCTTCTAAGTTAGCATGATGCTAAGTCTCATGCTATCTCAACGTGAATACAGGCCCAGCCTTAGAAGCTCTTCCAATGTCCTATAGGATTTAATAGGACTTTTGGAAGAGCTTCTAAGTTAGCATGATGCTAAGTCTCATGCTATCTCAACGTGAATACAGGCCCAGCCTTAGAAGCTCTTCCAATGTCCTATAGGATTTAATAGGACTTTTGGAAGAGCTTCTAAGTTAGCATGATGCTAAGTCTCATGCTATCTCAACGTGAATACATGCCCAGCCATAGAAGCTCTTCCAATGTCCTATAGGATTTAATAGGACTTTTGGAAGAGCTTCTAAGTTAGCATGATGCTAAGTCTCATGCTATCTCAACGTGAATACAGGCCCAGCCTTAGAAGCTCTTCCAATGTCCTATAGGATTTAATAGGACTTTTGGAAGAGCTTCTAAGTTAGCATGATGCTAAGTCTCATGCTATCTCAACGTGAATACAGGCCCAGCCTCTTCCAATGTCCTATAGGATTTAGACCCCTGGAAGAGCTTCTAAGTTAGCATGATGCTAAGTCTCATGCTATCTCAACGTGAATACAGGCCCAGCCTTCTATAAGACCCCTCCCTTATAAGTCCTCATTTTGGATGATTTTTTGTTAGGCCCTTTGGTCCAGAAGGCGTAAAATCTCTAGTTTCTCTCGATTTTTTTGGTTAAAGTCTTATAAGAGAGGTTCCACTGTAATCAACTTCACGAGAAAGAACACATAACAAGGAAGAAAAACATGCAAGGTTGCACTTTAGACACCCCCCTCATGTTAACGACCCTCAATCTGAAAGCCTCCTTTTAGTTTTATGAAAATAATCCTAGGCTGATCCTATCCCTATCCATTTACCCCGAAATGGGCAGAATGTTGCTTCTCAGTGAAAATTGTCAATGTAAACATTTCAGGGGTGTGTGTGCTTAAAGTACAAAATAGACCCCAAAAATGAGTGATCGTTTTACTCCTGATTTTGATGGGTCATACAATATGAATGGAGTGGATTCCCCGTGGGGATACCGGGGGGTCTTTCGTAAAAATAGTTCCCCCACCTTCTGGAAGTTCTGTGCTTGTAACTTCCTCTAATCTGTCACTCTCTTTCACTCTGCCTTTTCCCTTTGCTTTCTATCATCTACTATCTTTCCGACTTATTGGCCCATTCTCCTGCCTTTTCCCTTTGCTTTCTGTCATCTACTATCTTTCCGACTTATTGGCCCATTCTCCTGCCTTTGTTCAAAAAAATCTTACAAATATTTTTTTCTCAATTGAGCTCCTCCGAAATCGGAATGTGTCGGCTGTAGGCGCAGCGGGGAGACCAGTGAAAACTGAAAACCGGACACATACGTACCTTACCCATTATGGCCATATGGCCTGGGAACGCAGAAGAAGAAGAAGAAGAAGAATGGAGTGGAGAAAATTAATGTCACGTGCAAAACATTCACACATTCAAAGGTCACATTTATTACTGGTAAGGTCGTTCGTTATGACATCGGAAAAAAAGAGCATCACAAGAATATGCATCTCACCCCTACCCTCATCCTGCCCACCCCCTCCCCCCCCTCTCCCTACCTCCGATCTTTCCTTATCTCCTTTTTTCTTTCTTTACTTACATACATAAATTTACATTTTCGTGACGAAATATAAATTCACATCAATGTCAAAACAACCAAACAACCCCCCAAAAAAAACACAACACAAACCCCCCCCCAAAAAAACACCTAGATACTCATGAAATAGTGGAAGTAACTTTTACAGACTGCACAAGAACTAAGCCCTGGCCCCATTCTTTTTTTTTTTGGGGTGGGTTTGGGGGGGGGGGGGGGGGGGGGGGGGGGGGGGGGGGTTAAGAATGCCCCAAACACGACCAAAATGAAGGCGGGAAAATGCATTATTTCTCACAAATTAAACCATGTACAAAATTACTTCATTTTCTTTAGTTCATCAGTGCTGGAAATAATAAAGATGTGAAAACGAACCAATATAATGGAAACAAAACAAGCAAGTCAAACAGAGAGACATGAAAACAGAACAACAGAAATAATTCAAAACAAAGACATAGACACACACACACACACACACACACGACACACGTACACACACACACACACACACACACACACACACACACACACACACACACACATTCATGCACGCACACAAAACTAGATACTCTTGGCTTGATGTAAAAAAGCAAACATTATTTCTTATTCAATGTACCATCTGAAAATAAAAAAAATTGACTTTGACTTTGACTTTGACACACACACACACACATGTGAAAGCATGCACACAAGAAATAATGTGATAACATAATGTAACCTTTTTTTCTTCAAAGCGTGCGCACACGCACACACACACACACACACGCACGCACTTTTTACAAAGTGTGGTATTAGACTCAATGTGCTTTTACTCAGTGTATGTGTGTGTGTGTGTGTGTGTGTGTTATTAGACTCTAATGTGTGTGTGTGCGCGCGCGCGCGCGCGCGCGTGCGTGCGTGTGTGTGTGTGTGTGTGGCTGTAACTTTAATTTCACATCACATCGCGCGCGTGCGTGCGTGTGTGTGTGTGTGTGTGTGTGCGCACGCACGCACATTTTACAAAGTGTGGTATTAGACTCAATGTGCTTTTACTCAGTGTGTGTGTGTTATTAAACTATGTGTGTGTGCGTGTGTGTGTGTGTGTGTGTGTGTGTGTGTGTGTGTGTGTGTGTGTGTGTATGTGACTCTAAGGCGTGCGTGCGTGCGTGCGTGTGTGTGTGTGTGAGCGCAGAGAGAGTGTGTGTGTGTGTGTGTGTGTGTGTTTGTGTGTGTGTGTGTGTGTGAGCACATGTGGTGTGTGTGTGTGTGTGTGTGAGAGAGAGTTTGTGAGTGTGTGTGTGAGAGAGAGAGAGAGAGAGAGAGAGAGAGAGAGAGAGAGAGAGAGAGAGAGAGAGAGAGAGAGAGAGAGAGAGAGAGAGAGAGAGAGAGAGAGAGAGAGAGTGTGTGTGTGTGTTTCCGTGTGGCTGCGTATCAATAGGCTGGTTGGTAAGAGAATAGATGCATGTGAGTGTGAGTATGTGTGTGTGCGTGCGTGTGTGTGTGTGTGTGTGTGTGTGTGTGTGCGTGTGTGTGTGTGTGTGTAAGTATGTGCATATGTGTGCGTAGGAGAGTGAGTGTATGTGCTTGCGAGTGCATGCATACATGCGCGCGCGTGCGTGTGTGTGTGTGTGTGTGTGTGTGTGTCAAGTCAAGTCAAAATCATCTTTATTGAGGGTTAAAGAATAAGCTAACAAAGCTTTTTTTCATCCTGCCCTCTCTCTGTGTGTGTGTGTGTGTGTGTGTGTGTGTGTGTGTGCGTGTGTGTGTGTAATCGTGCGTGCGCGCGCGTGTGTGTGTGTGTGTAAGTCAAAGCTGCTAACCTATCACAAGCGTTTTGTTTGTTTTTCTTTTCCTTTAGTTCCAGAAATTTATAATGGTTACTCTTTTACACGTTGTCACGAACAAGATGATTTGCAGTATCAATAATACACACACCACAATCATAATATAAATGTAATGGCTGAATTATAGAAAGCTGACTTTGATCATCAAACGTCTATTGCTTACGTAGCTCATCACTGTGCACACAAAACAAATCGTGATGAAAACACAAATCATTCATTAGCTAAGTGTTGAAAGGATCGTTTATTCATGCCTCCATTACATACATTCTTTAGTTTAAAAAAAATACACACACGAAAAAACCCTGATACATCTTTGGTTATCATAATCATAATGTTGGCTATTTCTGCCCTGGCGCGGCCTGTACAACAGTACAGCTGCGACCTGCAAGTTCCATACGGACACCTCATTCACTTATGTAAGAAATAAGTGGATGGGATTGCAAATAGGTTTTCGCATTCACTCATTTCTTCTGTACGGAACACGCGGATTGCAGGCGCTAAAGACACACTGACCCACCACGACTAAGTCCCTTGGTTTTTTTCTGGGTAGCTGTGACCCACATACAAATTCCCCCAACTTCAAATTGAGGCTGCTCTTTTTTCCTCATGGGGATACCGGGGGGGTCTCGTAAAAATAGTTCCCCACCTTCTGGAAGTTCTGTGCTTGTAACTTCCTCTAATCTGCCACTCTCTTTGACTGCCTTTTTACTTTTACTTCCTATCATCTACTATCTTTCTGACTTATTGGCCCATTCTCCTGCCTTTTCCCTTTGCTTTCTGTCATCTACTATCTTTCTGACTTATTGGCCCATTCTCCTGCCTTTTCCCTTTGCTTTCTGTCATCTACTATCTTTCTGACTTATTGGCCCATTCTCCTGCCTTTAAAAAAAAAAAATCTTCCAAATAATTCTCCTTTGAGCTCCTCCGAAATCAGAATGTGTCGGCTGTACGCAGCGGGGAGACCAGGGGAAACTGAAAACCGGACACATACGTACCTTACCCATTATGGCCTGGGAACGCAGAAGAAGGCTGCTCTTTAAAATGAAGTTTCGTTTTCAATTTGGGGGCATTTGTATGCGAGTCAAACCTGGTGAAAACAAGATTTTTTTTACCAGCTATAAGAGGGAAAACACGTGGTTTTGACATGTGATCTGGTGGGTCTTTAAATGGGCACAAGCCCTAACTCAGCCTGACGAAATTAAAGCTGAATGAGCTGAAAGCTTAAGCCGGCGCCACACATGCAACAAATCGTATGGGATGCGATGCGACTGGGTCATGCGAGTCATGATTCACGTGAAATACTTCCGTCTGAAAATAATTCTGCCATTTTCGCTCACTGTACTCAAGTAGACCCAATCCATGAATTTCATGTGAATCATGACTCACATCGTCAAAATCGCATCGCATTCAGATCCAAATCGTATGTGTGTAGCAGGCACTTGACTCTCCCTCTTCCATATGATCACCACACCAATAGCCGGTGAAGGTTTAACCATTTCTTCTCCGATGGCTATCATAGTGATTCATCTATCACAATTTATGCACATCTAGATGAAAAACAGTGCAAGTGTTAACCCTTTCACCGCCAACCATATTTCAGCCAAAAATTCCATTAAATTTACCTGGGTAGAGAACAAAATCCATCTGCAGTATTGGGGATTCTTCTGTGACATATATAAAATAAGGTCTATCCTTACTTCCCAAAACTAAGACAATAGGGTCTTTGGATAATAGACCCCAATTTGATGCCTTTTAGTGACATAGGTGTTAAATCACTATGGTGCTAAAATGCGACTTTGGCGGTGAAAGGGTTAAAGCCTCTGATACTTTCTATGCATATTCACGTCAGTTTATTTAATCGAGCTAAGGTATAGAAAATGAGGATCATCATCATCATGCCTCGATGTATACACATTGATACCCGTTTTCTGTTTTTGTTTATGGCACTTAACATTAATGAAACATTCTATTTTGTTGCACTTGTTTCACACCATTCATCCGCTAGTTTGTAAAGCCAAACCTATAAATAATTATGTTTATAATCTGAAAAGCAATATTCCTTATTGTAAAATCTACATTATATGTTTGAATGCCAAAAAACAGTTGCTCTTTTCTTTTTCCACATCGTTCTTTTACAACTGGAAAAATCATCATAATTATGTCACAAAGCACCACGAAAGGGACATTAAGTGTCAAACTGACAATTCTGAGCAAATTATATAGTTGAAAACTTCAGGCATTTCTCTTTCTAATGATACAAGAACCATTCTTGTATCTTTTTTCGTTCCAAAGTTATGGGCATTTAAAGTTAGTAGGGTGAGCGCCAGCCATTTTGAGAAAACGCAATCTAAAGTCTAGCCTAACTGAAGAAAATGCATTGACGTACTCGTTTCAAAGCCCTTATAAGACCATTGAGAGACCATGTTAAACATTATCATTCATAAATATGAAAGATAAGATGCTAGAGAGCACAAAATGCATTGACCTACTCGTTTCAAAGTCCTTATAAGACCATTGAGAGACCATGTTAAACATTATCCTTCATAAATATGAAAGATAAGATGCTAGAGAGCACAAAATGCATTGACGTACTCGTTTCAAAGCCCTTATAAGACCATTGAGAGACCATGTTAAACATTATCCTTCATAAATATGAAAGATAAGATGCTAGAGAGCACAAAACGCATTGACGTACTCGTTTCAAAGCCCTTATAAGACCATTGAGAGACCATGTTAAACATTATCCTTCATAAATATGAAAGATAAGATGCTAGAGAGCACAAAATGCATTGACCTACTCGTTTCAAAGTCCTTATAAGACCATTGAGAGACCATGTTAAACATTATCATTCATAAATATGAAAGATAAGATGCTAGAGAGCACAAAAAATGCATTGACGTACTCGTTTCAAAGCCCTTATAAGACCATTGAGAGACCATGTTAAACATTATCCTTCATAAATATGAAAGATAAGATGCTAGAGAGCACAAAATGCATTGACGTACTCGTTTCAAAGCCCTTATAAGACCATTGAGAGACCATGTTAAACATTATCATTCATAAATATGAAAGATAAGATGCTAGAGAGCACAAAATGCATTGACCTACTCGTTTCAAAGCCCTTATAAGACCATTGAGAGACCATGTTAAACATTATCCTTCATAAATATGAAAGATAAGATGCTAGAGAGCACAAAAATACCCGTAATTCAAAATTGACAAAAAATGAGATTTTTGACTTTCCAAATCTGTTAAGAAAATTTAACCCAGCGACTTAATGTCCCTTTCATGGTGCTGGGTCACATCTACTATGAGTATATTCTGAGAAGCAATTAAGATTTTATTCAGCCTTTCTCAAGTCAAACTGCTGTCTCAGACTTGAGCTCTTACGGCAATGCCTTGCTTTTCCCAACAACAAATGCTATAACATTAATACACAACAACAACAAAAACAACAATAACAAACCAACAAAAATACACCATGAAATCTTATATGTTTAGCATACACAATTTAGTATTCAGTCTATTAAATCAGATATTCTTTATATGTTCAGTTTGTTTCTTTACACACACACACACCCACACCCACACCCACACACAGCAATGCGTTTTGATCATTATATCATCGTACTAAATGAACCCGAGTTGAACTGTAAGTATATTCACATACTGATATTTCAACTTTGACACAAATCAGTTAATAACAAAACTATAAGTGAACTCCCATCTCCAATGCACTCACTCCAGATTGTTTTTGTACTTTTCTCAGAATCCTTTTTTTTTCAATATGTCCAACTTTTCAACATGTTCAGCACTAAATGTTTTCCTATTTTTTTACAGTGCAGAAAATAAATACACAACAAACGAGCCGGCAGTAAAACAAAGCCAAACAAAAACGACATTTTCATTAGTGATTGCGCTAAATAATCTTCAAGCAGAGACAAAGATGATATCGTCTGTGAAATTCAAAAACCTCGTATCTAGATTTTTGGGGGTTTGAGTATTATAGTCAGCTCTGTAATTTTTCCCACCACCTTCCACCAAAAGCTCATATCTCTAATGACTTTCTATCTGGGATAAATGAGGTTGTGTAAATGGAAGAAAAACTCGTAAGTCCCAAATTCAGATCTAGTTAAGGACGGACAAAAACCTCATATCTTCGTTCTTTTCAAGTATTAAAAAAACCATTTTATTTATATAACAAAATGTAGGACTAAAGTCTTGAGCAACATATTCATGATAATTAATCAATTGTGGTAAATGCAGTAAATTTATAAAACTTTTTTTTTCATTTTTCTCAAAACTACCAAAATTGAGATACAAGGTTTTTGAATTTCAAAGACGATATGACATTTCTACCATAATCCAATACAAACCTGTCAGATCTATACTGTTATACCATTTGCTTTCCCTACAAGTTCCTATGAGGTAGGTAGTTGGTAAGTTTACAATGACAGGGAAACGAGCGACAAAAGGCAGTGGTCGAGCTTTAATATGGCGGGGGGTGGGGGTGGAAAGGCAGGTTGAAAGAAGCAAGAAGAAGAAGAGGCAGATACTGAGATAGAGAGAAGAAGAGAGTGAAAGAGACAGACAGAGACAGAGAGATAGAAAGGAGGAAGGGAGGGTCACAAACAAAATCAAAAAATTCTTGAACTCCATTTTGATCAACTGACAACAAATTGTTCCATTTTTCCCGCATCAAACACCCTTCCCCCCTCCCCACCGAAATTGCATTATCAACTCTTGATTATCATCAAGATTATCTTTCTTGATAATCTATATTTGTCTTGATAATCTATATATCTTTCTTGATAATTTATATCTTAACACAATAGGGCCTGAAGAAAAGTGTGTAAGTCGCTTGAAAATGCGCTGCAAACTAGAATATGGGCGTTTGTGTTCTTTATTTTCTGGTATATATATATATGTATTGTTTGAATTTTGTTTCTTTTCCGTTCATTTTCTTCCAATTTTTCTTTTTATTCCATGTACCCCCAAGGGGCTTTCGGAAATAAACCTTGAAACCTTGTATTATATATATATATATATATAAACGTACAAGGATTGAAGAAGAAAAAACAACCACACCATTAAACTTTCCTCTTATATATATAGTTTGCTTTAATAAAACTTTATTTGTGTCCAGTGTATCAGTTTGTGAACTTAGGAAAGAAACTGAATAACATTAATTTTAACTTTACGATTTGTTCTGTGTTCTGAAAAGAATAAAAGAAAATAATGTGCTGATTTACTTTTTCTCCCAATGGGGGAGATAGACAATGCCTATGCAAAGACAGCTGTTTCGTCTTTGAGAAAGACTCTTCAGTCTGCATATCGGCCTGCAAAGAATGTCCATATATATATATATATATATATATATATATATATATATATATATATATATATATCCTTTGCAAGATTATCTTTCTGCTATCTTAATTTTAGAAAATGTCCCGTGGAGGATGTAAAACTCATTTTTCTCTTGATTATTACAGCTCTGTGCCCACTGTTTACATTCTTCTGCCCAACTAGATGTAGACTAACAATGATAGAATAGACTGACTGCAGTAATAAGGCTCCAAGTCTGCACCATCTTTTCAAACGGTGCTCCATACAGGCTTTTCGCCTATAAAGCCAAAACATAAATCATGTACAACTTACTTCAGTTTGTGCTTTTCTATTGCGGGATACATAACATGTGTGTGCAGGCTTAAATCTCGTCTATATGAGATGATATATTATTTACATCAAGTACGGATGGTAGTACCATTCAGCAAATGGATAAATCGTCGCTGTCCGACGCTAACCGTGTATTTACACAATCAGTGATTTTACAGGAGCATCAAAAAACATATTGTCGCCTGCTACAAAGTCAATCCCCATTTGATATACACTTGACCCTTCTTCTTTACCGATGAGTAAACATGTGACACAATAAAAGTTGCATTAACACCCAAAATGTTCGTGATAATTCAGTTACATGGTTAGTCACAAAGTTAGTGCATTGTTCTCACAATGGGAGATACGACAGCTGCCGGCAGTTACACGATTAGCGTGACCAGTTACACGCTTATCGCGTCAAAACCAGCAAAAACCCGCCACATACACGATTATTTCCGTGGTATCATGTGACAAATTTGAGCATTTTCATTGGTCACAGACACAAGATATTTATAGAAGACCTGCGTGAGGTCACTGGAAGGAGTTTCAGTAAAAAATCTATTTTTGTCAAATTTTGTAGATACACGGTTAGCGTCGGACAGCGACGATATCATTCTTTTCAAAAAACCACATCACGTTTTTAAAATGTACCTTTAATTAATAAAATAAAATGTTTATTACATTGCCAGGCACGATTGCAAAAGATCATTATCATTATCATTAGAAAAGACACACATGTTTGTTTCCCTTCACTGTATACTGGGCAGACATTTCTCATTATTTCAAGTTGGCGACATCTTTACATTTTCATCACAGAGTAAAACACAAGCCAAACACATGCATACTGAATGTCGTTTTGCTTAAGTGTCTATCATTTTTGTTCATATAGCACGTCACTTTCTCACAGTCATTCATGTATCATCTCTCTCTCTCTCTCTCTCTCTCTCTCTCTCTCTCTCTCTCACACACACACACACATAGAAATGAAAGCGTTGTACTTTGCTTGTTGAGCGCATGGCAGACTTTAAAGCTGTTCTGTTCGATCTCAGGCAATTAATTGTTCCCATTTTTCTTTTCTTTTTTGTAAACTTCCATACTGCTCAGTTTGTTGAGTTTTTGATCCCAGCCAAACAAAAAAATGTTTACAGCATCTCTCTCACAGTCCAAATGCAGCGCTTGAATGCTAGTTAACCTGGATATATATCATACCGTATGTACACCAGGAACTGCCTCCTCTCACAGTCCAAATGCAGCGCTTGAATGTTAGTTAACCTGGATATATTATATCATACCGTATGTACACCAGGAACTGCCTTTTCTCACAGTCGATCGCAATGCCACACTTGAATGTTAACCTGGATATCATACTGTATATACCAGGAACTGCTTTCTCTCACAGTCGATCGCAATGAAGCGCTTGAATGTTAACCTGGATATCATACCGTATGTACACCAGGAACTGCCTCCTCTCACAGTTGATCCCAATGCAGCGCTTGAATGCTAACCTGGATATCATACTGCATCTACACCAGGAACTGCCTTTTCTCAGTCGATGGCAATGCAGCGCTTGAATGCTAACCTGGATATCATTCTGCATCTACACCAGGAACTGCCTTTTCTCAGTCGATGGCAATGCAGCACTTGAATGTTAACCTGGATATCATACTGTATGCACACCAGGAACTGCCTCCTCTCACAGTCGATCGCAATGCAGCGCTTGAATGTTAACCTGAATATCATACTGTGTGTACACCAGGAACTGTCTTCTCTCACAGTCGATCGCAATACAGCACTTGAATGTTAACCTGAATATCATACTGCATCTACACTAGGAACTGCCCAAAATGCAGAGTTGCAGTTTTTGTTTTGTTAATACGATTCAGCCCCAAAGTTTAAAAAAAGTAAAGAAAAGAAAAGAAGAGAAATCCACTCTTGAAAACAGGCAAATATTATGTATCTTGCCCTGTATTTATAATGGACACACTAGGAGCTGGCCAAACACCAAATCACAGAGTTTATTTTATTATACGAGTTGGTCTGGGTTCATCACCACAGTCACAGACAAGTAAAGAAAACAACTACAACCAAACAACCAAACAAAGCCTTACTAAAAAATAAAAAAAATAAAAAGGGCACACAAATATAAAATAAATAAATATTTCATTTTTCAGAATGGATTAACGAACATATGTGCATAATCCACCATAACAAAAAAGAAAAAGAAAACAAGGAAAAAAAAAGAAAAATACAGATCACGAACCATCACAATGTTGGCATAAAAAGTCACCAAAAAACTCCAATAACCTGCTTTTCAATCTTGCCTTGCTGAACTTATGGAGGGCTATGCGGTGATTCTGTTCTGATTAGCGGTGGCGTTCTCATTGCCCTTGTTCTTCTAACTGGAAGGAAGATAGGGGTATCCTGGGATGGGTTGGAGGTAGACTGGGGGGAGGGGCATGGAGGGCTATGCGGTGATTCTGTTCTGTTTGGCGGTGGCCCTCTCATTTCCCTTGTTCTTCTAACTGGAAGGAAGATAGGGGTATCCTGGGATGGGTGGAGGTAGACTGGGGGGAGGGGCATGGGGGGCATGGGGGCTATGCGGTGATTCAGTTCTGTTTGGCGGTGGCCCTCTCATTGCCCTTGTTCTTCTAACTGGAAGGAAGATAGGGGTATCCTGGGATGAGGTGGAGGTAGACTGGGGGGAGGGGGGAGGGGGGAGGGGGGCATGGAGGGCTATGCGGTGATTCTGTTCTGTTTGGCGGTGGCCCTCTCATTGCCCTTGTTCTTCTAACTGGAAGGAAGATAGGGGTATCCTGGGATGGGTGGAGGTAGACTGGGGGGAGGGGCATGGAGGGCTATGCGGTGATTCCGTTCTGCTTGGTGGTGGCGCTCTCCTTGTCCTTGTTCTTCTTGGCTTCCTCCATGGCCTGCTGCATCTCTGTGTAGTAGGCCAGCGCCTTGCGCACCGGCTCTATCACATCAGACTGCACACACAACAACAACAACATACAGTATTTACACGGTGCTGAATCTATATAGAAATCAAATAAAAGATATATATTTCAAATAATTTTCTGCTTTGAGCTCTTTCGAAATAGGATCAGAATGTGTTGGTTGCACGCAGCTGGGAGTCCCGTGAAAACTGAACACCAGACACATACGCACCTTACCCATTATGGTCATATGGCCTGGGAACCACAGAAGAAGAAGAGAAAATGCACACAACCCACCAAAAAAGAAAGGACAAGGAAGGAACAAGAAACAGCCGCTCACGTCAATCTGCGGAAAGAGCTGCCCGACGGACTCGAAGAGGGGCAGCAGGACGAACTTGATGAAGCCGATCTGTGACGAAGGCTTGGTGACCTTGTCCCTGTCCATGAAGGGAGCCACTGGAAGACCCTCCAGCTTCTCCATATCACTCTGGAACAACACAACGATAGGAGTGATGATGATGATGATGATGATGGTGGTGATGATGATGATGATGGTGATGATAGTGACGAGGGCTTGGTGACCTTGTCCCTGTCCATGAAGGGAGCCACTGGAAGACCCTCCAGCTTCTCCATATCACTCTGCAATAACACAACGATAGGATGTGATGATGATGATGATGATGATGATGATGATGATGATGGTGATGGATGATGATGATAGGAGTGATGATGATGATGATGATGATGATGGTGATGATGGTGATCTGTGACGAGGGCTTGGTCACCTTGTCCCTGAAGGGGGCCACTGGAAGACCCTCCAGCTTCTCCATGTCACTCTGGAACAACACAACGATAGGAGTGATGATGGTGATGATGGTGATGATGATGATGATGGTGGTGATGATGGTGATAATGATGGTGGTGATGATGATGATGATGGTGATGATGATAGTGATGATGATGATGGTGGTGATGATGGTGATAATGATGGTGATGATGATGATGATGATGATGATGATGATGATGATGATGATGATGATGATGATGATGATGGTGATGATGGTGGTGATGATGATGATTATGATGATGACCATGATGATGATAATCTGGAACAAGAGCTTGGTCACTTTATCCCTGTCAATGACCAGTCAACCCCCTTCTCACACCCACCCCTTCCATGCTCCTTGTTACAGTAGTTATATATAATTTGTGGGGTGTTTTTTTCCACAAACAATGAATTATCACTTACGATAGTTATACATAATTTGCATTATTTTTTTCCACAAACAAATTATTTCAACAAACAAGTAAAAACTTTTTTTTTGAAATTCCAATGTTATTGCAATTTTGGCAGATTATTTTTTATATTTTAAGTTGCTTCGTTGAATATCAACCATGCAACGTTAATCTACTTATCTCATTCTATAACTTTCTGTTATTGAAACACCAAACTCTTAAAGCAAAAAATATGGTCAACAACACATCAAATGCATCACATTAAAGTGAAACAGTATTAGCAAGGCCAAGTTTGCATGGCAACCAACTCGATTTCACTTAAAAATAAATTAAAACCCCTTTGACTTGATTTAACTTGATTTGAGGGGTTTGCAAATAAGGCTCTACAGCCAAAAAGCCGTCAACAAACAACAACAACATAACTCTAACTCTTCACAAACAGGAACGTTTCCAGAAATATGATAGTGATTCAGCACATGAACAGTAGGAATGCATGCAAAACAATATAAATAAAGCCACAACAAAAACATGCATTTCCTAAGCCAGAGCTTCAGATTGTTTTCAGACTTCATGGGTCATGTGACCCATGGCTGCACAAAATGAGGGGTCAGTTTTCAAAATGATGGGCCACTTATGTGGCGTAATGATTTTTTGTGGGTGCACACGTGTGTCTGTGTAGAAAATAAAGATACTTTATCTAGCAAAACGACTAGAGGTCAGCAAGATACCTTTGGAAAAAACCAAAACGTAATTCTCATGGAATGGGGATCTGCTCTAAGGGCGCATCACAAGGTGTTGACATGCGCCGTTATTCAAAAGAACGGGTCAATGACGCGGGCGCACAGACAATCTGAAGCTCTGCCTAACCATGGATTCCATTTGTCTTTTTGGTGAGCGGAATAAGGCAGAGCACAAAAGCGGGGGAAGATTCACACATACACAACAAGTGCAAAAGACAAGAAACATTGAAAGCATAAAACATTGCCTTTACTAAGAGAAGCAGCTCATGATTTCCCATTTAATATCTGATCTGCTGTACGTGCAGTTACATAGACATTATCTTTACTCAAATGGCTTTCATCACTGGCTGACATTAGCCTGTAGAAAGGGCCAATAGTAAATGAGAGCTGTACTATAAATGATATTCTACAGTATTGGAATATCATGCTACAGCTTAGTCTTTCGTGGAAGACTATGACTCTCGAATGAGGGGGCCCTTGCACCGGCTCTGCAGCCAAAGGGATTGGTTGGCCTTTGGGGACCTTCCCCCAACGCCAACTCTCGTCCTCAGATCCCTTTGGCCGAGAGAGTGGGGAAGTACCCTGGGCAAGGCATATCCACTGTAAACTATTTCTCGCCCAGCCCGCCAGAAGAATAGTATCTGCCCCCTCTGCTATCTGGCAGTCATTGTCGGAAACGACAGACAGGCGACAACAACAAACGAGTGTTCATGTGTATGTGCCTTTTGTACACTTTACACTTTCCTAAGAGTAAAAAAAAAAGAACCAACTTTCTTGCACTTGAAACTTTCTTTTCCACAAACTCTTTAAAACTCTAAAGACGAAGAACTTCTCCATTTTGTTTTTATCAGTCTCAAACCTTCCTTTCCACAACCTAAGAATAAGAACACACACAAAAAATATATATTTCTCAGACGTAAAACTTGCCTTTCCACTTCACATTTTATTAAAAAACAAACTTGGCAGCTGAAATAAAAGAACTGCTGATAATCAACACTACAGTTGGGTAATAAATAAGTCGGCATTCAGGCACAAGATTTGTCAGCCTTTAGGTCTGATGTCATCCTTTTTGATGGCCCTCAAGATCCTTACAAAAATATAAAATCAAACTGAGACCAACTGAGAACAGAAATTATTATGACTGATTAACTAATTCAAGTTGTTCCAGCCATATCTTCTTCATCTTCTTCTTCTATCTCTCAGTTTCCTGTCAACTATGAGTGTAGATGCATCATGCTGCCGTTATGCGCCTAACTAAGAAATAGCCTTTTTGTCGGATACTTTTTAGCCTAAGTTATAATTTCTCAATCTCGTGCCTGGGCACTGTCACTGCGCTTACCTTGATCCAACTGTCTTTCCGCATCCTCGTCGTCTCTCCCCTCCCCCTTCCCTTCCCCCACTCCCCTCTCTACATGGTTACCTGGTTGAAGAACTCTTGAAGCAAGCACTCCAGCCAGGGTTCGGACACCTCCATGGGGCGACACTCATTGGAGATGTCCGCCATTTTGACCAGGATCATCATCAGCTAACCACACAGCCACCCAGCCAGCCAGCCAGCCAGCCGCAGACAGCGGGAAGGTAGGTAGGAAGGGTGGGAAGGAAAGGGAGAAGACCCCGGGTAATACAGAACAAAAAACAAAGGGGAAACCACTGAGTGCAGAGAACATTTAAGGGACAACAATTTGAGTGCAACACCGTAAAATTCTGTGAACTGCAAACAAAATATGTTACAAAATGTGGACAATAAACGTAGGTCTACATTGACATGAAGCTGTTTGAATAAAGTCCAGTCAGTGCACAGGATGGATCAGCAGGGCTCGGGCAAACAGAAAAAAAGTGCAGCCACTGAAAAACGAAAAGTGCTCATCAAAATTTATATCTGTGTAAAAAAAAAACAGAAAAGAAAACGCATACCGTAAAGTGCGGACTATAAGCTGCTATTTTTTCAACTTTGGCCCATGCGGCTTATCTGTAGATTTTTTTTCCCCCTCAACTTTGGCCCATGCGGCTTATCTGTAGATTTTTTTTTCCATTCTACATTTATCAGTATGATTAAATCTGTTTCTGGCCACATTCTTCAGCCTATTTTGAGCTTCTTTAGACTCAAAACTGGTTTGGGTAATCAATATAGATTCAAATTATCTCATATTAAAAGTGTTTGCGAACATCAAATACTCATGCTCTGATAGGAGAATTTCTATATTTGTGTTGGTTTGTGCACATACAATTTTCTCTGCGGCTTATAAACTGGTGCGGCTTATATGTGGATAAATACCTAATATTTTGTGAATTTAAGGGATGCGGCTTATATACAGGTGCGTCTTATAGTCCAGGTTTTACGGTACAAGAATTGTCTGTGCTTTTCCTCCTCGGTGATGCAAAAGAACACTGCTACATAAATGTAAACAAAAACAATAACAACAAAGACCAAACCAACAAAAAGCACCAGCCGACGACAGTCACACACAGAACGGAAGAAAAACAAAGTAGAAATGAACAGAACTGAGAAGCAACGGCAGCGTTTCTATGATTCACTGGTGAATCCGCAACTACCACACCCATCACTACAACTCTGGAACTTAACTGTGGAACACAGACTCTGAAAAAAAAACCTCGTAATTTTCGAGTTATAAGGCGATATCTTTTTCTCCAATTTTGACCTATGCGCCTAATAAACGAGGGTGCCCTATTAGTGAACAAAATCGTGAGAAGAGAGGCAACGATTGCCGTGTTCAGTACAGTCTACTGTGAGTCAGACATCGAAAGTGGTAATGAGTTGCCGGTACGACGAATACTCGCGTTAAAATGCTTAAAAATCACAGAAAAAAAGCCTACATGAGTGTTTTCAATTTCCATGTCTAAATAAAATTTTGTCTCTTGACTTTGACTTCCTGTTATGAAAGTTAGTCGTTGGCAAAACGATGGCTGAGAGTGGTACAAACACATCCTAATAGGGGGGAAAAGGCACAGCGTACGTATAGGAAGCAGCTGAGGAAGACGTGGAAAGCTGACGGGCGGGCTTTGACGAAACGAAACAAATCCAAACAAAATAATTTGAAATAATAAGACCTGACGCAACAAGAGTGCTCGGAAGTAGCGGCTGTGAAAGGAAAGGGTGGTGGGTATATATAGGTAGGTAGGTCACAACAAACAACAAAAAATGGTCGAGAGGACGTAAAATTCAATTTCATCAACAAACAAAGTGCAATAAAACATACAAAAAATATTTTTAAAAAACATGGAGAAAGTGGACAAGGCAAAGGACCTGGTTGAAAAACTCTGTCAGCAGACAGTCCAGCCAGGGAGTGGCCACCTCTAGTGGACGCGCCTCGTTGGAGATGTCTGCCGTTTTCATCAGCACCATTTGCAGCTAGATTCAAGATTCAAGAATTTTAATCCACAAAAACAGTATAACACAAACATAAAACTCAATCAAAACCGCAACAAATTCAAAAGTAAAAGCAAAATGTTAGTATTTGGTGAGCGGTGAAAGAAACACTCTTTTAAACTATCTTTCCAAATTTTGAAATTTACTTAAATTTAAGCATATACGTCATCCTTTTTAAAACACATACGTAATACAAACGCAGGCAACAGCTAGTCAAAATGATTCACGAAAAACAAACCAAGTAAACTTGATGATGCAGAATTTAAAAACAATAATTAGGCTATTCAAATCACCTGC
>CM065698.1:41680594-41683094 GCA_017654935.2 Phymorhynchus buccinoides | reverse complement strand
GCCAACAGTCAAAACGATGAACATATAGTAGATGACACTTTTATTGACAGATACAGGCAAAGGGAAAAGGCAAGAGTCAAAGAGCCGGCGGCGAAAGGGTTAATGTGTAGCGTTATGATGTTTTTTTTAGTTCAGTTATACATTATCATTATTATTATCTAAAACATACTGACCATCTGGCTGACCATGAAGCAGTGCTTGAAGTTGTGGAACGGCACGTGGTTGTACTTGGTGTAGATCTTGAACAACCACCGCAACAACACCGGCATCTGGGGGGGACAAAATGGCCATGCCACGATAATCTATCTGGGGGGAAAAGACACTCCATAATTATGAGAATAACCCGAGAAGTTGTGTCAATCTATCTTTGACAACATACACCTTACCTGTCATAAAAAAAATCTTGCTGGGAGTGTGTTTCTATGGCTCGCTATTCAAGTGAGAAGACATAATTAGCAGTATGATTTTATTTTAAGTTGCAGTATTGTATTCAAACGCGATTGAGAATGTGAATGTGGTCTATGTTTCTTCTTAGAATGTTCATATTGTAATTATTTTACTCTTGTATAATTAATTGTGTGTGAGTGTGTGCGTGCATGTATGTGCGTGCATGTGTGTGTGTGTGTGTGTGTGTGTGTGTGTGCGCGTGTGCATGTGTGTGTATGTGTGTGTGTGTGTGTGCGTGTGTGTGTGTGTGTGTGTGTGCGTGTGTGTGTGTGCGCGTGTGTGTGTGTGAGGAAGAGAACGTTGCGTGCAAGCATCACGCTTATTTCACTTTCTAATGATTAATTATTTGTTTGCCTTTAATGTTCATGTTATCAATGTAAAGCGCAATGAGCTCATGTGAGAAAGAGCGCTATATAAATTCCCATTATTATTATTATTATTATAATCGTCAGGGCATTTGGGAATACTCCGCAATTTTTTTAAAATATTTTTTTTTATAAAGAACACAAATCTTTAACAATATGCATTTACCTTTTTAAAAAAAAATAACGATCTACTGTATTTTACGGACTATAAGGCGATACTTTTTCCACAGACCAAGACCCCTGAGCCTTAATAATAATACAGACAAACCTCTATTTTAAGACTTCCAAAATGTCTGGAAAAATCGGTCGTAAATTGGAGGGGTCGTATGACGGAGGTTTTCACTGGCAGCCATAGAAAGAAAAAGTTCAGCACAGTTCATACTCTCTTCTTCATGCACACATACAATGACATATTAAAACTGGATTTGAGTCTTTCCAACTCCACAGGATTGTGCAATCGATGTATTACAGTTTCACTTCGCCGACTTCTGTTAATCACCTCCACTCTCGTCCAAAGTCAGTAGTTTTCTTTTTCAAAGTCAGTGGTTTTCGTGCTTTTCCTACGCTTTCCGCCATCTTTTCTACAACAAGGGAAGCGATTCCGCTTTCAGGCCCTTGACCGTGGTTGTTTCCCTTTGCTCGAAGTCTATGCAGACGACAGCAACGGTCGTAAAAACCAACAAATTGGCGGTCGTAAGTCGCGTTTTAAAGGAAGTCGTTTAAGAGAGGTAGTTTACATAGTAAAATGCATCCGTGCCAACAAATCCGGTCTCAGTGAGAGGTGGTCGCTTAACAGAGGGTCGTAAAATAGGGGTTTGTCTGTATGAGTAAAAAATTAGTAAGAAAATATAAGAACAAAATCTAAATTTTGAGTAAAATTTGGGGGATGCGCCTTATAATCAGGTGCGCCTGTAGTCTGTAAAATACAGTAACTCAGTAACTGGTAGTACCATATTCTTCAGACTAAACGGCCATACTTGTTCCCCACACTGAGACCCCTGAGCCCTGAGTGTAGAGTGGCACAGTGGTAGCGCGTTCGCTTCGTGTCAAGTAAACCTGAGTTCGAACCTGGCGGACTTCTTGGATGCAGGGGCGGGAGTGCGCGCGCGTGCGTTCGCCAAGGGCGTTAACTCTTATACTAGTAAACAACACAACAGGTACAGGGGATTTTTCCTCTCACTTTGCACTAGGCCTTGCGGTCTGAACGTGGAGTCTTTCGGATGAGACGATAAACCGAGGTCCCGTGTGCTCATGCACTTAGCACACGTTAAACCCAGTGGCAACGAAAAAGTTGTCATTTGGTCAAAATTTACCCCCCTCCCTTCCTTCCTCATCAGTCACAAAAATTGCATGCAAAAAAAAAAAAAAAATGTGTGGTGCGCCTCTGGCAGCGATGCGCTCTCCAGGTGGGAGCAACCTGAATTTCAGAGACGCCTCTGTGACTGTAACGTACCTAACCTTATAATATGACTACTAAAATAGTCAGAAAATCTGAATTTTGTGTCAAATTGGGGGGGGGAAGAGTCTTATAAACCGAAAAATATGGTGCATGCATATGGCTTGCAATTTGGATCAAATGACATTAGGCTAGGTTAGGTTAGGTTAGGTACATTATAGTCACAGAGGCGTCTCTGTGAAATTCGGGTTGCTCACACCTGGAGAGCGCGTCGCAGCCAGAGGCGCGCCAC
>CM065698.1:41658094-41670594 GCA_017654935.2 Phymorhynchus buccinoides | reverse complement strand
GCAGACAGAGAGAAAGACAGAGGCAGGGGCAGAGAGAAGGCAGACAGACAGACAGAGGCAGGGGCAGAGAGAAGGCAGACAGAGAGAAAGACAGAGGCAGGGGCAGAGAGAAGGCAGACAGACAGACAGAGAGAAAGACAGAGGCAGAGAGAAGGCAGACAGACAGAAAGACAGAGATAAGGCAGACAGACAGAGAGAAAGACAGAGGCAGGGGCAGAGAGAAGGCAGACAGACAGAGAGAAAGACAGAGGCAGGGGCAGAGAGAAGGCAGACAGAGAGACAGGCAGGGGCAGAGAGAAGGCAGACAGAGAGAAAGACAGAGGCAGGGGCAGAGAGAAGGCAGACAGACAGACAGAGAGAGGACAGAGGCAGAGAGAAGGCAGACAGACAGAAAGACAGAGATAAGGCAGACAGACAGAGAGAAAGACAGAGGCAGACAGAAGGCAGACAGACAGAAAGACAGAGGCAGGGGCAGAGAGAAGGCAGAAAGACAAAGGCAGAGAGAAGGAAAACAGACAGACAGAGATAAAGACAGAGGCAGAGAGAAGGCAGATAAACAGAGAGAAAGACAGTGGCAGAGAGAAGGCAGACAGAGAGAGAGAGAGACAGAGGCAGGGGCAGAGAGAAGGCAGGCAGACAGAGAGACAGACATAGACAGACAGACTGATTGGGGAATAGGACAGAAAGGGGAGAGAGGGAGGGAGAGGAACAGACAGAGAAAGATGGACATTGCTGTTCAGGAAGGGATGTTTAGTTTATCTATAATTATTTTCAGAAGTTTTTTTAAGCCAACTGAAGTTTACCGTAAGTAACCTTTCATAAATAACAGTCCAGAATATGTTGTAGTATGTTTGGAAATAAGTTATATTCGTTTGGCATTGCTAGATTTTCACTCATGGGCAGTTTTATTGATGTTTGCGATATCAAGTGTATTATTTAATAAATAATGCTGCAAGATGCTGCTCAACAAAAATGATGTTTACCATAAATCTGACGGAAGAATTAAATATATCACAAATACTATAAAGAACATTCAGACAAAATATGTTTTTCTAAATGGACATGCTTGGTGCAGTTTGTATCTAACATTATGGTGATTCAGTGTTGTTTAAACAAAACAGCTTGATTTTGCGTGTTTGGAATGACCGTGAGAGGGAGAGAGAAAAAGAGGGAAAGAACAGGAGAGAGTGAGAAACACGTACAGAGATTCAGAGAAAAACAGAAACTCGGATAAACAGACTGACGGACAGACAGAAAGTAGGATAGAATTCGCTACGAGTGGTTCCTTGTCATAATGTTTGTTTTCAATGTGTGCACCATCCCTACGTCTCCACTTCAAAGGCATCATTGTATGCTGCTTATCTGTTTGCGTGTGCGTGCGTGTGTGTGTGTGTGTGTGTGTGTGTGTGTGTGTGCGTGTGTGCGTGCGTGTGCGTGCGTGTGCGTGTGTGTGCGTGTGCGTGTGCATGCGCGTGTGTACGTGTGTGTGTGGTGTGTACATGTATGTATATGTGTGTGTGTGCGTGCGTGTGTGTGTGTGTGTGTGTGTGTGTGTGTGTGTGTGCGTGCGTGTGTGCGTGTGCGTGCGTGCGTGCGTGTGCGTGCGCGCGCGCGCGCGTGCGTGTGCGTGTACATGCGTGCGTGCGTGCGGAAGCACGCGCGCGCTTTTGTGTGTGTCTGTGTGTGCGTGCGTGCATGCGTCGTGTGTGTGTGTATGTGCGTTTCAATCCACAATGCTACACCAAACATGCACACCAAACTTCGAGTGAAAGCCGGAAGGTACTAAGAACCTTCTTCAATCCTTTTGAGATATATGTTCTGGCTTTCGCTCGAGACGAACACGCGGTAGTTTTCTGCACTATCACTGCCATCTGAGTTCCCACTACCTGTTCTTGAACACCCACACTCAGCACCATCCACCTTTCACTTCTCCCGACTCGTTCTATCTATCATCTGCCCACCTGCCTATAATAAACGGACATTATGTGTCTGTATGTCTGTTAGTGTTACTCCCCCCCCCCCCTCTCTCTCTCTCTCTCTCTCTCTCTCTCTCTCTCTCATTTTCTACTTTTATATATGTATTCTGTCCAGAGGGCTGGATGTAAAAAAGCATGTTATTGCTTACTCTATTACCCTCTATAAATAAAATTCATTAACTCTCTCTCTCTCTCTCTCTGGTTTAACCGTTTCAACGCCAGCCATTTTTTCAGCCAAAACTTTCCATTAAACTTAACTGGGTAGAGAAAAGATTTGGGGATTCCTCTCTGACATGCATAAAATAGGACATATCCTTGATCTCCCAAAATGAAGAACATAAGGTCACTGGATACCAGACCCTCATTCGATGCCTTTCAGTAACATGGGTGTTCAATCATTGTGGTGCCAAGAGGCGACAGTGGCGATGAAAGGGTTTCAAACATTTGTATTGTCCGAAAACAAAATATCACGCGATACAAGACGACTGATCGATGCAGCAACAAGCAGAGCTGATGGTGTGCTCAGTTCAAAGAAATATTACAGCGGACAACATTGGCGGACATGGCAATGCAATTGAATGAATGAATGAAAGAAAGAAAAATGAAACAAAATAGAATTGTACTACCTACATTATTATATGATGAAAAACGATCAGCTGAAAACAGAGGAAGACATAACATAAGAGAATCATTTAACAGGGAAAGTTGCGTTGAAATAGTTTACACATTTCCGACAAAATGCATATACCATAAAAACACATACACTTACACACACACACTTACACACACACACACTTACACACACACACACACACACTTACACACACACACACACACACACACACACACACACTTTTTTCTTCTCATTTCTTTGTGTTATAGATGACTTGGTGTAAAAAAAAAGTAAAACATTAGTGCTTATTCAATGCTCCATCTGAAAAAAATGACCTTGACACACACGCGCGCGTGTACATCTTTTCTAGTAACAGCAAATATAATTATTCTCACACACACGCACACGCACACGCACACGCACGCACACACACACACACACACACACACACACACACACACACACACACACACACACACACACACACACACACACACACACACACACACACACACACACACACACACGTGTACATCTTTTCCAGTAACAGCAAATATAATTATTCAAGTAGGAAGTTCCCCAGGGCCTGTATTCACGTTGAGATAGCATGAGACTTAGCATGATGCTAACTTAGAAGCTCTTCCAATGTCCTATAGGATTTAATAGGACTTTTGGAAGAGCTTCTAAGTTAGCATGATGCTAAGTCTCATGCTATCTCAACGTGAATACAGGCCCTGATTAACACCCCCTCCTCCATGTATCGGTTCTTTCCGTTGTTGTTTTTATCTTTTAAGACTTTCTTACTACGCATTGGGCACTTAAACCTCTATCGTTTTCTACATAGTCTACTGAACGTTATTTTTCATCAACTAAAACTATGCATTCGCTAATAGTATAACATTATAGCAAGACGGAACAAAACGCGATAGAACCACGACTGAGACAGGGGGTGTTAACAAAGAATGTATAGGGGAAGATAAGCATCCGGTCTCTTTTCCCTATATGAGTAGTGAGGACAGAAACACTGGTTATGTCCCTTTTAAACAGGACACATTTTACACATCGATAGGCCAGTTGAATTCTCCGTTCAAGTTCCAGTCTGAGTTTTTGGATAACCTGCACTGTGAATAGTGTACTGGCCCCACTAACGATAACTCTATCAGCCCGGTTCGCCGAGCTCTTAAGTAGTCCATCTTACCCTTTTAGAATATCTTTGGTGTTAATCAACATCTTTAGCCGAGAGGTGTTTGATGACTCGTGTGTTCTTTTGCACACCTTTTTTTTTTTAAATCTCAGAACGAAACAAGTAAACTAACATTTAATGTAACAAACAAACAAATACAAATCACCCACCGTGTACTTTTAACACTCTGCACACATCAGAAGCAGCAGCGCGCGCTATATCCTTATTAACTCATTCAAGTCGTTCCACCCATACATGGCCGGAATTATTATAAAGCTGTCAATTTGATGAATTTTCTTCAAGGGAAGTAAATTTGTGTGCACACCACACTTTGGTCACTTCTAAACGCGCTTCGCTCCCTTAGACCACACTTTTGCCTCTTACTATGCGTTTATAGTGGTTTGAATTGGGAAAACTAATTGCTGTAGTTTTTTTATAAAAAGTCCATATAATAGTCTGATCTACCACTTCCCTATGTCTAAACCTGAAGTAAAAACCTGTAATCTTCTTTCATTTCTCCTTTTGTTTATGTATGTTTTGTTTGTGTGTATGACTGGAGTGATTTATTATTTTTAATAATAAAAAATCATTGCGATGTGAACGAGTTAAAAGCACATTACGACACAGTAGCTTTAAAAATGGAATCAGAATAACATCTGTCAGTGCACGCAAATTGGAGTGAATTATAATTAGGACAGATTCGTGATAAAAATCCTATTTGTAATCCACGCCAATTTGCATACACATTATCACACCAATAATCGTTTGCCAATTCTCATACCAATAATCGTTTGCCAATTCTCATACCAATAATCGTTTGCCAATTCTCATACCAATAATCGTTTGCCAATTCTCATACCAATAATCGTTTGCCAATTCTCATACCAATAATCGTTTGCCAATTCTCATACCAATAATCGTTTGCCAATTCTCATACCAATAATCGTTTGCCAATTCTCATACCAATAATCGTTTGCCAATTCTCATACCAATAATCGTTTGCCAATTCTCATACCAATAATCGTTTGCCAATTCTCATACCAATAATCGTTTGCCAATTCTCATACCAATAATCGTTTGCCAATTCTCATACCAATAATCGTTTGCCAATTCTCATACCAATAATCGTTTGCCAATTATCATACCAATAATCGTTTGCCAATTCTCATACCAATAATCGTTTGCCAATTATCATACCAATAATCGTTTGCCAATTCTCATACCAATAATCGTTTGCCAATTCTCATACCAATAATCGTTTGCCAATTCTCATACCAATAATCGTTTGCCAATTCTCATACCAATAATCGTTTGCCAATTATCATACCAATAATCGTTTGCCAATTCTCATACCAATAATCGTTTGCCAATTCTCATACCAATAATCGTTTGCCAATTCTCATACCAATAATCGTTTGCCAATTCTCATACCAATAATCGTTTGCCAATTCTCATACCAATAATCGTTTGCCAATTATCATACCAATAATCGTTTGCCAATTCTCATACCAATAATCGTTTGCCAATTCTCATACCAATAATCGTTTGCCAATTCTCATACCAATAATCGTTTGCCAATTCTCATACCAATAATCGTTTGCCAATTATCATACCAATAATCGTTTGCCAATTCTCATACCAATAATCGTTTGCCAATTATCATACCAATAATCGTTTGCCAATTCTCATACCAATAATCGTTTGCCAATTATCATACCAATAATCGTTTGCCAATTCTCATACCAATAATCGTTTGCCAATTATCATACCAATAATCGTTTGCCAATTATCATACCAATAATCGTTTGCCAATTATCATACCAATAATCGTTTGCCAATTATCATACCAATAATCGTTTGCCAATTATCATACCAATAATCGTTTGCCAATTCTCATACCAATAATCGTTTGCCAATTCTCATACCAATAATCGTTTGCCAATTATCATACCAATAATCGTTTGCCAATTCTCATACCAATAATCGTTTGCCAATTCTCATACCAATAATCGTTTGCCAATTCTCATACCAATAATCGTTTGCCAATTCTCATACCAATAATCGTTTGCCAATTATCATACCAATAATCGTTTGCCAATTCTCATACCAATAATCGTTTGCCAATTATCATACCAATAATCGTTTGCCAATTCTCATACCAATAATCGTTTGCCAATTCTCATACCAATAATCGTTTGCCAATTATCATACCAATAATCGTTTGCCAATTCTCATACCAATAATCGTTTGCCAATTCTCATACCAATAATCGTTTGCCAATTCTCATACCAATAATCGTTTGCCAATTCTCATACCAATAATCGTTTGCCAATTCTCATACCAATAATCGTTTGCCAATTCTCATACCAATAATCGTTTGCCAATTCTCATACCAATAATCGTTTGCCAATTCTCATACCAATAATCGTTTGCCAATTCTCATACCAATAATCGTTTGCCAATTAATCGTTTGCTCATACCAATAATCGTTTGCCATATACTCACTCATACCAATAATCGTTTGCCAATTATCATACCAATAATCGTCCAATTATCTATATATATCATATAATCGTTTGCCAATTAGATACCAATAAAAAGTTTGCCAATTATCATACCAATAATCGTTTGCCAATTGGAGATACCAATAATCGTTTGCCAATTATATACCAATAATCGTTTGCCAATTATCATACCGTTGAATAATCGTTTGCCAATAATACTCATACCAATAATCTCATACCAATAATCGTTTGCCAATTATCATACCAATAATCGTTTGCCAATATATCATATAGGGACAATTAGATGTCGTTTGCCAATTCTCATACCAATAATCGTTTGCCAATTCTCATACCAATAATCGTTTGCCAATTCCTGCGGACCAATAATCGTTTGCCAATTATCATACCAATAATCGTTTGCCAATTCTCATACCAATAATCGTTTGCCAATTAGTAAATAATCGTTTGCCAATTACTCATACTGGCAAACTAAGCTCGTTTGCCAATTACTCATACCAATAATCGTTTGCCAATTCTCATACCAATAATCGTTTGCCAATTCTCATACCAATAATCGTTTGCCAATTCTCATACCAATACTCGTTTGCCAAATAACTCGTTTGCCAATTCCCATGAGCAGATAATCGTTTGCCAATTCTCATACCAATAATCGTTTGCCAATTCTCATACATCACTCATAGTAATCGTTTGCCAATTCTCATACCAATAATCGTTTGCCAATTATCACAAAAATAATCGTTTGCCAATTCTCATACCAATAATCGTTTGCCAATTCTCATAAAGGATAATCGTTTGCCAATTCTCATACCAATAATCGTTTGCCAATTCTCATACCAATAATCGTTTGCCAATTCTCATACCAATAATCGTTTGCCAATTCTCATACCAATAATCGTTTGCCAATTCTCATACCAATAATCGTTTGCTCAATTCTCATACCAATAATCGTTTGCCAATTATCATACCAATAATCGTTTGCCAATTCTCATACCAATAATCGTTTGCCAATTATCATACCAATAATCGTTTGCCAATTGTCATACCAATAATCGTTTGCCAATTATCATCCGTCTCAATAATCGTTGAAAAGGGTCTGCCAATTCTCATACCAATGTCCCCGTCTTTGCCAATTATTCTCATACCAATAATCGTTTGCCAATTCTCATGAATAATCGTTTGCCAATTCTCATACCAATAATCGTTTGCCAATTCTCATACTCAATAATCGTTTGCCAATTCTCATGTAATCGTTTGCCAATTCTCATACCAATAATCGTTTGCCAATTCTCATACCAATAATCGTTTGCCAATTCTCATACCAATAATCGTTTGTCCCCGTCTCTACGTGTCCCCGTCTTGCCAATGCTCCCCCTCATTATGCCTCCGTCTCATCTCTGTATGTCCCCGTCTCTACGTGTCCCCCTGCCTCGTCTGCCTGTATGTCCCCGTCTCTATGTGTCCCCCTCATAATGCCTGCCTCCGTCTCTCTCTGTTTGTCCCCGTCTCTATGTGTCCCCCTCATAATGCCTCCGTCTCTCTCTGTATGTCCCCGTCTCTAAGTGTCCCCCTCAACTAGGCCTCTCTCCTCTGTAGTGCCCCTCTCTCAAATAATGCCTCCCTCTCGTCTCTATGTGTCCCCCTCATAATGCTCTCTCTCTGTATGTCCCCGTCTCTATGTGTCCCCGTCTCTATGTGTCCCCTGTCTCTGAATGCCTCCCCGTCTCTACGTGAAGGTCTCTTATGTCCCCGTCTCTATGTGTCCCCCTCATAATGCCTCCTCTAAAGTGTTTGTCCCCGTCTCTACGTGTCCCCTCGGTTTAGAGATTAGGTTAGGGTAAAGGTCAAAAACAGGTTTCCCTCGTCTCTATATGTCCCCATCTCTAATTATACTCTGTGTCCCCCTCGTAATGCCTCCGTCTCTCTCTAAAACCACTTTGTCCCCGTCTCTATGTGTCCCATCGGGTTATAGATTGAGTCTAGGGTCTCTAGGTAATTATTAAGTACTGTCACTATATTAGGATTAGGGGATAGTGTTTAGGATTTCTCCATGCCCCTGTCAGGGCTGGGGTTTGGTGGGTCTATTCTCTAGGACCTGGAGATGCTGTGGGGGGAACGAACGTTATACCACTCTTCAACTTTCACGTCTCTCTCTGTTGACCCGTCTCTAGTATACTCCACGTCCCCCTATAATGCCACCGTGTATGTCCCCGGCACATAGAAGCTGTTGATTATTAAGTACTGTCATGTAGGGACAGTTAGATGTCTCCCCCGTCTCTATAAAGTTTGACGTCATCATAATGCCTCCGTCTTCCTGCGGACGGCTATGTATGTTCCCAAACTGGACTCGCCCGATAGAGCCACTAGACAACGTGTCCCCATCAAAGGGCAATTGGCGACACATATACGTCTCATCACACATAGTAGTGTAGTACACAATACGACGAAGAAAGGGTTAAAAGGGTACACAAAAGGACCCGATTGGAGACACATCCAGTCTCTAACGTAGAAAAGAAGAAAAAAGGATCATATCAGATGTGCCCACGTCTCTACGTGTCCCTCCCATAGCCACAACTGCCACTCTCTTAATCCAAGATCTATTATATCCCAGTCTCGACAGGAGAACCACCGGACAGTATTCAATCGCCGTCGTACATGGCGAAGTGATACGCGACGTTAAACTGACCCCGGCTTTAACCCAATCATGCCTCCGTGTGTGTCTGATGTCTCTCTCTGTATAACCCCGTGCTCTAGTGTGTTGTTCCCTTTCATGCCTCCGTCTCTCTCTGTATGTCCCCGTCTCTACGTGTACCCCCTCATTTGCCTCCGTCTCTCTCTGTATGTCCCCGTCTCTACGTGTCCCCTCATAATGCCTCCGTCTCTCTCTGTATGTCCCCGTCTCTACGTGTCCCCCTCATAATGCCTCCGTATCTCTCTGTATGTCCCCGTCTCTACGTGTCCCCCTCATAATGCCTCCGTCTCTCTCTGTATGTCCCCGTCTCTACGTGTCCCCCTCATAATGCCTCCGTCTCTCTCTGTATGTCCCCGTCTCTATGTGTCCCCCTCATAATGCCTCCGTCTCTCTCTGTATGTCCCCGTCTCTACGTGTCCCCCTCTGAAATGCCTCCGTCTCAAGGTCTCTGTGAGCTCATCCCCGTCTCTACGACCCCCTCTTGAAGACTGAGTTCCGTCTCTCTCTGTATGTCCCCGTCTCTACGTGTCCCCATCTCAATGTGCCCCCGTCTCTCTCTGTATGCCCCTGTCTCTACGTGTCCCCCTCATAATGCCTCCGTCTCTCTCTGTATGTACCCGTCTCTACGTGTCCCCCTCATTATGCCTCCGTCTCTCTCTGTATGTATCCGTCTCTACGTGTAGTCCATTGATCATATGCCTCCGTCTCTCTCTGTATGTCCCCGTCTCTACGTGTCCCCCTCATAATGCCTCCGTCTCTCTCTATGTACCCGTCTCTACGTGTCCCCCTCATATTTCCTCCGTCTCTTTTTGTATGTACCCGTCTCTATTAGTCCCCCTCATAATGCCTCCGTAATCTCTGTATGTCAATGTCTCTATCTGTCCCCCTCATAATGCCTCCGTTTTCTCTCCAAGCCATTACTTGTATTATGTATCTCCCCATGTGTCTCCATTCTTCCAGTATACTTTCTTCTCTCTCTGTGTATGTCCCCGTCTCTACATGTCCCCTCATAATGCCTCCGTCTCTCTCTGTATGTCCCCGTCTCTATGTGTCTCCCTCATAATGCTTCCGTCTCTCTCTGTATGTTCCCGTCTCTATTGTCCCCCTCATTATGCCTCCGTCTCTGTTTGTGTAGGTCTCTATGTGTCCCCGTAATTGCCCCCGTCTCTCTCTGTATGTCCCCGTCTCTAGTGTCCCCGTATAATCCTCCGTCTCTCTCAATGTCGTCTCTCGTATTCGTATTCTCTCTCATCTGCCTCCGTGAGTGTTTGAATGTGCGTGTGTTACTATGTATGCCCCATAATGTGCGTGCTCGCTCTGTGTGTGTGTCTGATCATCATCATCATCCTCATCTCTCACCACTGTCCCCATCATACGTGTCCCTCACCATCACCGTCTCCAATAACCTTTCTAGGCCCCCTCATCAGCATCAACCATCTCGTATGGGAAGTCTCTACGGTCCCCCTCAAATGCGCATGTCTCTCTAAGTAGTCCCACCCTCAATTATCTCATGAAATGCCTCCGTCTCTCTCTGTATGTCCCCGTCTCTAGACGTGTGCCCCTCATTAATGCTCCGTCTCTCTCTGTATGTCCCCGTCTCTATTTGTCCCCCTCATCATGCCTCCGATAATTGGGGTGGGCTTATGTACCCGTCTCTATGTCGCTTTTTGCCCCTGTCTCTACCCCGTCTTCTCTGTATGTCCCGTCTCACACCCCCCGTCTCAGTGTCCCTCGAGGAAGAAAAGAAAGAATAAAAAAAAAGGATCAAAATGCCACAGGGTTAGCATGGAAACCACTGCTAAAATCTACTGAATAACAAACAGTAATGTCCAGGTCCATCTCTCTCTGTGTATGTCCCCGTCTCTATGTGTCACCCACATAGTGCCTACGTCTCTCTATGTATGTCCCCCAGAGACTAATCCCCCTCATAACGCACAGCGTGTCATTACGCATTCCCCGTCTCTACGTTCCCCTCTGGTAAAAACCAGAATGTATCTATCCGTCAAAGGAATAAGAAAGGATGATGCTACCGTCTCTCTTTCTGTATGTAACTGGGTTCTCTATGTGGTCCCCCTCATAATGCCTCCGTAGCTCGTAAAAATGTCCCTCGTCTCTATGAGAGTCATAATTTGCCCCCACAAATCTCTCTTTATGTCTGTACTTTAACCATTTAACCTCATAATACCTCCGTCTACATATGTTGTCCCCGCGACTATGTGTTCCCCTCCCTCACTCTCAGTACCCCGTCTCTTCATGTCCCCCTCATTTCTGCCCCCGTCTCTCTCTGTATTCTTCCCTTCTTCTACTTCTGTCCCCCTCATAATTCCTCCGTCTCTCTCTGTATGTCTTCCGTCTCTACGTGTCCCCCTCATCATGCCTTGTCACTCTCTTCTATGTTCTTCGTCTTGTTCTTCTTCTTCTTAGGGCTTCTCTCTAAGGGTTCTCCGTCTCTTCCCCCTCATCATGCCTCCGTCTTCTTCTTTGTCTTCTCTCAATTCTTCCCCTTCATTCTTCTTCCGTCTCTCCATGAGCGTTGACGGACAAGACAACATGCCCCCGTATTTTGTATGTTATTCTATTATCATAATGACACCAGGCATTAGGTACTTTATAGTCATGGAGGCATAGTCTCGAGTGAAATTCGGGTTGCTCCCAAAGTCTGAAGAGTGCGTCGCAGCCAGAGACCCCAATTTTTTTCTCTGCATGCACATTTTAAGTGTGACACATGAGGAAGGAAAGGGGGGGGGGGGGGTACATGTTGACCAAATTGGTTTCTCTCTCATTGCCCCGTCTCTGGGTTTACACTCATACGTGCTAAGTGCAACGGCACACGTGTCCTCGATCTATGTGTCTCATCCGAAAGACTCCACTCTTCAGACATGTAAGGCTCTAGTGCAAAGTGAGAAGCCCAAGTCTCCACCTGTACCCAGTCTCGACCTGTCGGGTTTACTGATGTCACAACAGTCGAACGGAGTTACCTCTGTGCCAGATCTACACCTAAGGTAAGGGTTTTATTACTGAAAGGTTTGAAAGGTCGCATTCCTTCATTTCCTATGGGGTTGGTATCAACATCAAAGATCAAATCAAATCGACAGACTTTGTTTTCATTATAACAACATGGGGGCACAAGGGAACTGACATACACGTAGGCATGGGGACCTGCGGCATCAAACATTACAAACAGCAGCCCAAAAGACACCATAACAGTACACATCAACATAGTATTACGGGGGCTCCAAACACACATAGAGAAACAATAAAGAAGGGAAAAACCAACAAAAACACTTCTTTTTTTTAAGACAGTACTCACCACCATATAGACAGGCATACCATTATACCATCATGCACAGACAAGATCCATTATATCCCGGGGTTGACACACACACACAGTAACAAGTGCTGCGCTTCAAGTGACACGGCTTTAACCCAATCACCTGTTGTGTGTGATGTACATATTGCACGAGTATGAGACTTCAGTTTTTCCCTAAAACCGTTGTAATATTAACTTATTTCC